>CM053627.1:115546720-115565763 GCA_028646595.1 Phalanger gymnotis
GAGGGAATAACACACACACTCAATTGGGTACCTTACCCCACAGGAAAGTAGGGGGAATGGGATAAGAGAGGGGGATGATAGAAGGGAGGGCAGATTGGGAAAGAGGTAATCAAAAGCAAACATTTTTGAAAAGGGACAAGGTTAAGAGAGAAAAATGAATAAAGGGGGACAGGATAGGATGGAGGGAAATATAGTCTTTCACAACATGACTATTATAGAAGTGTTTTGCATAATGATACATGTGAGGCCTATGTTGAATTGCTTGCCCTCTCAAAGAGGGTGGGTGGGGAGGGAAGAAGGGAGAGAATTTGGAACTCAAAGTTCTAAAAACAAATGCTCAAAAAAAGTTGTAAGGAAAAATAAAGTTAAAAATATGCTTCAATCTCTATTCTGACACCATCACTTCTTTCTTTGGGAATGGATAGCATTTACAGAATAAGTCCTTCAGAGTTGTCTTGGATCGTTGAATTGCTGAGAATAGCTAAGTCATTCACAGATGATTATCTTACAATATTGCTGTATACAACTTTCTCCTGGTTCTCATTTCACTTTGCATCCATTCATATAAGTCTTTTCAGGTTTTTCTGAGAACATCCTGTTCATTATTTCTTATAGCAGAATAGCATTCCATCACAATCATAAAACACAACTTTACAGCCATTCCCCAATTGATGGATATGCTCTGCAATTTCCAATTTGCTGCCACCTGAAAAGAGCTCCTATAAATATTTTTGTACATATAGGTCATTTTCCTTTCTGTTTTTTTATCTCTTTTGGGATACAGACCTAGTAGTAGTAGTGCTAGGTCAAAGGGTATACATGGTTTTAAAGCCCTTTGGATGTAGTTCTAAATTGCTCTATAGAATGGTCTTATCAGTTCACAACTCTATCAACAATGCAATAGTGTATCAGTTTTCCCACATCCCCTCCAACATTTGTCATTTTCCTTTTGTGTCCTATTAGCCAATCTAATAGGTGTGAGGCAGTACCTCAGAATTTTTAATTTGAATTTCACCAAGCAATAGTTATTTAGAGTATTTTTTCATATGGCTATAGATTACTTTTATTACATTATCTGAAAACTGACTGTTTATATCTTTGGATCATTTATCAATTGAGGAATCACTCTTATTTTTATAAATTTGACAGTTGTCTACATATTTGAGAAATGAGGCTTTTATCACTGAAACTTGGCTTCAAATTTTTTTTTCACAATTGTGATAGCTAACTGTATTTCCCTTGATCTTATTCCTCTGTCCCATTTATACTATTCTCTCTCTCCTTTTACTCTGTCCCTCCTCAAAAGTGTTTTGCTTCTTATTACCACCTCCCCCTATCAGCCCTCCTTTCTATCACCACCCCCCTTCTCTCATATTCTTCACCTCCTACTTTCCTGCAGGGTAAAATAGATTTCTATACCCACTTGAGTGTGTATGTTATTCCCACTTTGAGCAATTTTTATGAAAATAAGATTCAAGCATTCCCTGACACCTCCCCCAGCTTCCCCTCCATTGTAAAAACACTTTCTTGCCTCTTATGTGAGACAATTCACCCAATTCTACCTCTCCCTTTCCCTTTCTCCCAGTGCATTCCTTTTTCTCACTTCTTAATTTTATTTTTTAGATATCATCCTTTCATGTTCAACTCACACCTGTGCCTTCTGTCTATATATATTACTTCTACCTGCCCTAATAATAAGTCACTTCTTATGAGTTATAAGTATCATCTTTCCATGTAGGAATGTAGACAGTTTAACCTTATTAAGTCGCTTATGATTTTCCTTCCCTGTTTACTGTTTAATGCTTCTCACAAGTCTTGTATTTGAAAGTTAACTTTTCTATTCAGACAGAAAGACAACTTTTCATCCAGAATGCTTGAAAATCTTCTATGTCATTGAATATCCATTTTTACCCTGAAGAATTGTACTGAGTTTTGCTGGATAGGTGATTCTTGATTGTAAACCAAGAAACAATCCTGTGCCTTCCAGAATATCATGTTCTTAACCCTCTGATCCTTTAATATAGATAAGCTGCTAAATCTTGTGGTTTTCTGACTGTGGCTCTATGATACTTGAACTGTTTGTTTCTGGCTGCTTGCAATATTTTCTCCTTGACCTGGGAGCTCTGGAATTTGGCTATGATGTTCCTGGAAGTTTACATTTTGGGATCTCTTTCAGTAGGTGATTGGTAGATTCTTTCAATTTCTATTTTAGTCTCTCATTCTAGAATATCAGAGCAGTTATCCTTGATAATTTCTTGAAAGATGAGGTCTAGGCTCTTTTTATGATTATGGCTTTCAGGTAGTCCAATAATTTTTAAAGTTGTCTCTCCTGGATCTATTTTCCAAGTCAGTTGTTTTTCCAAGGAGATATTTCACATCATCTTTTATTTTTTCATTCTTTTGATTTTGTTTTACTGTTTTTTGATTTCTCATAAAGTCATTAGCTTTCATTTGCTCCATTCTAATTTTTAAAGAATTATTTTCTTCAGTGAGCCTTTGTATCTCCTTTTACATTTGGCCAATTCTACTTTTTAGGGAGTTTTTTCTTCAATGAATTTTTGTGCCTCCTTTTCCATTTGGCCAAATCTGTTTTATAAGTAGTTCGCTTCAGTGAACATTTGTATATCTTTTTCCATTTGGCCAATTCTGCTCTTCATGGCATCTTTTGCTTCATTGGATTTTTGTTCCTCTTTTACCATTTGGTCTACTCTGTTTTTGAAGGTGTTATTTTCTTCAGTATTTTTGTGCCTCTTATTCATGATTTTTTTGCACCAGTCTCATTTCTTTTCCCAAGTTTTCCTCTCCCTCTCTTACTTGATTTTCGAAATTTGTTTTGAGCTTTTCCATGGCCTGAGACCAATTCATTTTTTTGGAAGCTTTGGATATAGGAGTTTGGGTTTTGTCTTCTTCTGAGTATGTGTTTTGATCTTCTTGGTAACCATAATAACTTGCTGTCATCAGAACTTTTTTCTTTGCTCATTTGTACAGCCATTTTTTAACCTTTAACTCTTTGCTAAAGTGGACCTCTGCTTTCAGGGTGGAGGGTACATGTCTCAAGCTTCAAGGGTGTTGTGCACTTATTTTCAGAGATGCTTCTAGGAACCTGTGAGTTTTCATTTCTTTCTAAGGATAGGTGTGTTTACTACTCTCTTGGCTTGTGCCATGGTCTCTGAGTGACCACAAGCACTCTTTCTTTCCCTGGAACTGTGATGAGGGTCCCTGTTCCCCTGTAGCTTCAAGATCTGGTGTGTTAATGCTCCTCCTCACCCTGGGACTGACACCTAGGACTGTGACTTGGATCCAAGTATAGGCAAACAACAGAGTCCTGCCTCCAGTGCCAGCAAAGTGGCCTCTATCATCTCCTTCTGACCAGTTGTTCGACACCCTTACCATCTGTGGGCTGAGAGCTCCAGAAGCAGCTGCTACTGCTGTTGATTCAGTGACTCCCAGGGTCTGCTCCTGGTTTGCTGGGGTTTGGTGTGTGCTGGAGCCAGGTCTGCGCCAGCTCAGCCTGCACTGGACTATGCTCCATTCTTTCCCCTATGCAACAGATCTTTCCTGCCAACCTTCTAAGTTGTATTTGACTGGAAAATTATTTCATCCTGTCCTTTAGTGGGTTTTTCCCCTCCCAAATTTGTTTTAGGGCATTATTTAAAGGTGTTCACAGTGATTTAGGGGAGAGCTCAAGTGAGTCCCTGACTCTTCTCTGCCATCTTGGCCCTGCCTCCATCTTACTCATTGTTTGCTCATGCTATGCCTTTATGCCTATTTTTATTTTTCTACCCAGAAGAAGCCTTCTAATATTTTAGTGCACAGACTAAGGGAGAACCTGTGAAGCCAGTCTGGTATGCTGCTTTCCAGCACGGCATTTCCTAATAGAGGTCCTATGGGACCCCGGTGTTCCACATGAAGCAAGGAAAGAACCCGTGAGAAGATTTCAAAGCTAGTGGTATTTTCCCTTTCAAATTAGTTTTCATATCTGTATCCCCGGTGTCTACCATAGTGCCTTATGCATAGTAAATGCTTAATAAATGTTTGTTGAATTTGCCCTCAAAGATAATGAAATATGAAATTAGGTAGGTGTTGAAAATGGGCCACTGAAAACTAACAGCAGAGGCCAATGTAACATCTAAGTATTTAAGTGTGGTTTATTGAAAGACATAAGATTGTCTTGGCTACGTTCCAAGGTCATGGAGAAAAGCACTGAGAAATGTTTGCTTCTGATGATCCTCCTGGGCCTATGATGAGTCTTCATGTCTTGTCAGCCTTCACATTTGTAGAGGGCAAGTAGTGGTGAATCTTTGTCAGGATGTAGGCGACTTTCAGCTACAATTGTTCACCATCTGGAGTGTTCCATTTGAGGCTGAATTGTTCTTACTTAAGAAGAGGAAAAGTCTTGCTTTTGAAATAATATAAAAATATAAATTCTTACCTTTCAATCTGCCCATGAAGGTTTTTAGAGCAGTGACTGTCTGAGGCACAAAAGACTGAGCTTGTGAATAATATTTTCAGAACTTCTGGTTGGTCTTTTAGTTAATTCTGTTTTGGTCCACATTTAACATTCTTGATGACCTTAGCCATAGGTGGCTACTATCCAATTAGGAGGCCAGTACTGGGCAGTTTCTCCTAATTAACCTAACTATGACATTCAGTAACCCTAGAAGGTGGCAGTTATCTTACAGTAGGCTACCTGTTCAGTGAAAGACCTGATAATTATCCTTAGAATGACCTTGGAAGCAGTTACTGTTATCTTAAAGTGGAAAGGTAAAACCAAGTCAGCTTTAGGGCTGGAGGGGTCCTTAGAGTCATCAAGTCCAACCCTCTCATTTTTCAGGTGTGAAAACTGAAACTCAAAGAGTTAAAGTGACTTGTTCTGGGTCATGCAGCTAATAAGTGTAAAAGGTGGGATTTGAACTTAGGTCTTCCTGGCTCCAAATCTAGAGCCCTATCCACTACACTGCACTGCCTTCTTGTAAAAGTTACAAAGGGGAGGGAGAGGAAAGCCTATCAAACTTTTAAAGTGTCAGCTTCAAAGAAGCTGTTATGATCGACTTCAAAGTGGTTATGATTTACTTCAAAAAAAATTATTAACTCAATGTGAAGAAGAAATATACATAATATACTTCAATTCATGCATATATTTCTTTTACATAGAAATAGAATTGTTGATTTCCGGAATGCCAGGAAGTCAGTATCCATATACTGACAACACTTAGTATCCATATACAATAAATGAAAAAAGGATCACATGGTCCTTCACTTAGCTTTGGTTCCATAAACAGAAATTTATATTAATGGCACCTTGAATCAGGAAATGGATTACATCAGTCACATAAGGTACTGTCCAGAAAACACCATCTAGGGCAAGGAGGAATTGTGGCTACTCCATTTCTAACCTCCTGATGTACAGTTTGAAGATATGATGCCTTCAAGTCAAATTCGCCACATCTAATGCAGGCCAATTCATCCAGCAAAGAAGGTCTAGTGAACTTAGGAAGTCAGGCATTTCATCAATGTCACCCCATTAAGGCCAATCCCTGGCCCACTTGCTAGAGGGGAGGATGGTGTTTAAAAAGTCTAACTGACATGACTTGGTATATAATCCCAAATCTGATGGACTGTTGCAGGATAAACCAACTTCCACCCATATTTCTACTACACCCTTGATGCAGCTTAAAATAACACCATCGTGACACATATAAATATGGAGAGTTTGTGGACAGATGAAGTTGCAATTGCCAGTCTAGGAAAATGGGATCCTTAGAACCCTTAGAACTTGTTAGAACCCTTAAAAACTTATTTTTGCTTCTAGAATTGAAGGGCTGATGAAAGAAAACTTTTTTTACTTCTAAGAAAAAAGGCTGTATTCACACCAGGACAATAGGACCCACTAGGAGTAAGAATGGGTCCCTGTTAAAGCTTCTGCTTCTCCTTCATCTCTGACAATGACCAAATGGCACCTTTTTCAATAGTCCTTTTCCACACTGCTAGTGCCTTCTCCCAGATGATCTTCTAATTACATGATATATATCTTATATATACATAGTTATTTGCATGTTGTATCCTGTGACTGATGTAATCCTTCCTGATTCAAGGTACCATTAATATATCAATTTCTGTCTATAGAACCCAGGCTAAATGGTGGACCATATGATCCCTTTTTGACTTATTGTGTATGGAAACTGAGTGATGGAAGTCAACAAGTGCTTAGCATTCCTCTGTTTGGCATTCAAAGCCCTTTTTAATCTACTCCCCCTCTCCCCACACACACTTTTCTAGTCTTCTTGTATCTTGCCCCTGACCCACTCCACCCTCACTCCTCTCCCCCCTCTCCCCACCCCCTCCACCACCACCATCACCACATAGTCTTCACTACAGTGACATTGTCCTCCTTTCCGTTCTTTAAATATACTCCATCTCTGGGCTCTGGGCATTTTCATTGTTTGTCCCTCATGCCAGGAATGCTTTCCCTACTCATCTCCACCTCCTGGCTTCTCTGGCTTTCTTCAAGTCCCAACTAAAATCTCGCATTCCATAGGAAGCCTTTTCTAAGCCCTCTTAACTCTAGTGCCTGCTCTCTGTTGATTTGTTCCTATTTATCCTATGTATAGCTTGCTTGTACATGTTTATTTGTTTATTGTCTTCCCCCATTAGATTATAAGCTCCACAAAGGGCAAGGACTGTTTTTTGCCATTCTTTTCATCCCCACCACATAGTACAATGCCCAACACTTAGCAGTAAAAATGCGTATTGACTGACAGTCCTTGGCACATGTTAAGCACTTCATGAATACTTATTGACTCATTCCTCATTCACCAAGGTAGCAAACACTAGGTCCTCTTCAAAACAGCTTATATTCCACCATGAAGCCGTCAAAGATCACACTACACACAGATCACAATGACCTCTTATTTTCTGAACTCCCTCATTACTTATTGACTACTTGGCACATATGCCCTTCCTTATGTTGTAGTTAAAGTTATAGCTAGAGGTTAGATATAATCTCCTTGAGAACAGAAACCACAACACATGCCTTTTGTCACCTTTGAATCATTCAGCATCCATAGATGCTCAGTTAGCATCTATTGAATGAATAAATATTAGAGGCAGATTAAAAATGAAATGGGTAAGAAATGAGTGAAGAGAATGGAAGCAGTAAAATGAGCTGGACTTAGGAAGAAGGTAAAGATCATTACTAATACGGGAACCCTACAAAATCTTATCTATTTTATATCCTATCAGTTTCAGCAAATCAAAAAAATGCCCTAATTTCTGCTCTCAGAAGGGCGCTTACTTACCAAGTGACCCCTGAAGTTATTGAATTGGCAAAATTATGAGCAGTTCTGCTATATAAGCAATCTAGTTTAAAATAGACGTAATGTGATGGACTCACCCCTCTCTGACTGGTGTATCTTACCAAATGACTATTCCTTCCCAGGCTGGTTGATGTGGCACAAAATGAAGGGAGACAATCTGGTCACTGTTGAGTGATGCTCAGAGGCAGCCAAACTGGGTAGCTGAAAATTAACTTCAAAGTGGATATTTGGGCAATTTTTTTCTCCATAACTTCTCAGACTGTCTCAAGCTAAAATTTTGAAATAAGTTGGCTATTTTAATGAACTCTAGTAGATTAGAAACTCCTTGAGGGCAAAGACTGTTTCATTTTTGTCTTTTAGCGCATTATAACCCAGAGCCTAGTAAAGGGTCTGCCATGTGGTAGGCACTTTGTTGAATCTAATTGGATTGGTTTAAACAAAAAGATTAACAGTCATTTGCTCAGCTAGATTTCAAGACATGCCAGTTCACAGCGGTTAATTATTTTAACTCTTACAAATTTCAGAGATTTTGTATGTCTCTTAATTGAACTCACATTTTCCATGATCAGAAAGGGAATTTAATGAGTTTTCCTCTTGCAGGTAATACATGGAAAAAGTATTGCTTTGAATTTGATGTTTTGAATAGAGGTTGTTGCAAGCTAGGACCCACTTGTTTTCAGTGATCCTTCTTGAGTTAGTTAGTTTTTAGTATCAATAAGGACACTGCCCCTTGGTAGAGTCAACAAATCATTTATTAACAGACTACTCTGGGTCAGGCTCTTGGCTAAGTATTGAATATTCAAAGGAAAAAAAAATTAACCTCTGCCTTTGAGGAGCTTATATTCATGAAGCAACACACATATACACACACATATATGTGTGTATACATATACCTATGAATGTAAATACAAAGTAATTGAAAAGGGATACTAGAAAGTGGGAGTTTGAGAAAGGTCTTGTATAGGAGGAAGCAAGCTAAGCTGTGAAGGGAGCTAGGTTTTCTCTCAAGGGGAAGTTTGAAGGAAGAATTTTCCAGGCACTGAGGACAGTCTTTGAAAGAGAAACTGAGATGGGAGATGGGAGTGCACTATCTTCTGTATTAGAGTCCTTCTCCTCTAGAACACAGAGGTTCTATATATGATCACTGCAATCCTGAGTTTTTCTGCCTATGTAGTGAACCATGACACATTTCCCGAAAACACATAGGGACTACCTAAGCATAGTAACACACACATTGATCCTTGCTACCAGGGAGGCTGAGACTGGCTGTGACTTGAGTTCAGGAGCTACAATGACGTAAGTTGATTGGGCAGATCTCCATCATTGTATCATCTGGTCTGGGACCTGTACCATACTGAATGGTATATACAGTATGTACCATACTGAATGACAAGATAAATGACAAAATCAGTGGCAGACATCATCTCTCCGTTGGTCTAATAAGAAATTCTTTGAGGGCATGGATTATGTCTCCAACCTCTCCTTTGGTCTCCTTTGCACTAGGCTCGGTGACCTATACAGAGTAAGCACTCAATAAATGCTTGTTACTTATGTTATTATTGGAATGCATACTGTCAAAAAATAATCCACCCTCACTCTCTCCACTGTTATCAACTGAGAGTGCTCTACCTCAGAGTCAGGCTCCAGAGAGGGACTTGCAAAACACCTTAATTAGAACCTCTAAAGCCATTTACCTTCTCTATTTGATATTCTTGATGGACTGTAGCTAACAAATAAACTCCTTCTCCTCTAATCACTACAATTCAGAACTCCCTCCTGATGAATAAAAAAGCTCTTTTCTCAGCTAAATTTCCCCATTTTCTCATTGCTGTTCAACTCAGCCTGATCTTCCCCTGGGTGCCCTTTGACTATACCTTTTGAAACCTTCCTCTATTATTAATATACTTCCTTCATCCTAAATCTCTTCCTCTCACATTCATTCCATCTTCTGGTGCTCATAAAAACCTGCATACCCTCTGAAGTTACCTCATCTCTCTCTCCAAGGATGTTTTCCTCTCATAGTTCCTGATCTACAGGACAGGTTAGAAAATGACACTGGCGTACTCCTTGTTCTCTGCTACCACTTCCCTCTGTCATCATCACTCAACAACCACTTTTCCTCCTCTAAAGTTTATTCTATCTTGCCTTGTTCTTTGTTTCTGTCATCTATGGATTTCTAAGTTCTTCTTCCTCAGTAAAATCAGAAAAGGCTCGCAATCTTCTTTTCTGCACAAATCACTACCCTTTCAATTATCTTGACCTCCCAAGTCTTCAATCTTCTCAGCTCCCATGATGTCTATCTCCAGCCTACCTCAACCATACATGGGAGTGGTCATAGCCTATACCACCTTCCTCTCCTACGTTACCATCCCTCAACTGACTCTACTTCACGTCCTTGAATTCTTAGTTCCTGTACAACTCTGACCAGTACCTTCTAGGATATTCACAGTTGATCTGTTGGCCACATTTAGTTCACTAGTTTAGAGAAATTCTCCTGTGTCAGAGAGAAAAGATTGGATTTAGGAGAAAATATGAAAGGGGAGAAAGTCAAAAAGGCTCTCTTTCAAGCTTAGAAAGAATAAAAACACTTGGAATCAAATTTAGGAACTAGATTTGAATTTTCTAAAACACATCTCATCTTGGCAATAGACATAATCATTTTTGAACTTACTGAAAACGTTTCCTGCTATATTAAACAAATAATTATATTTCACAGTCAATGACTATTTTATTAGTTTATTTTACTTAAGCAAAGGACTATAAGGTTGAAATACTAACTAATAATAAGGGCATTTATTAGAGTTCTTTAAGGTTTGCAAGACAATTTACAGAAACCTACAGAAATGTCATTTGATTCCCACAACAATGCTGTAGGGTAGGTACTATTCTCATCATCCCTATTTTACAAATGAGGAAATTGAGATTGAGAGACATTAAATGACTTGTCCAAGGTGACAGCTGGTAGATGTCTAGGGTAGGATTTGACCTCAGGTCTTCTTGATATCAATACTAGCACTCTACCCACTGTATCACCTAGTTTCTCCAAAAGTGACCAATAGAGCTTCTCTGACGTCTCTCATCTAGTAGGCTGTTCTGTCTTTACAGTAGCTGAAAGGGAGAAATATTTAACACATTCTTAAGGGTGGATTTACAATCTTGCAGTCTCTCAACACTGAACTACTCTTAAGTCTCATTTATCCTCCTATGATGTAGGTTAGCTTCAGTATCATTCCCATCTTATATTCCCAAGGAGCTCTGAGCTCTCCAAATTTCATCAATTAGAAGTCTGAGTGCTAGCAGCCCAGACTACAGATTGAAAAATCAAAAGCTTGGTTCCTCTCTGGCAATACCAAAGGACTGAGCTTCCAGGTTAACTCCCATTTCTAGGCTGGGAAGAGAAAGTGACAAAGACAGATTTCAAAATGGATTGTGCTTTTAGAAAGGTCTAGTACCAATAAGAGTAGTGATTTTGCTTTTATTAGCTTCCATTTAATCTGCTTAAATGTGTATATGTTAATGACTTGTAGAGACATGAATCGATGAAGCACATAACAAGGTAGTCAGTCAACTAGTATTTATTAAGTGCCAGGCAGCTAGGTGGTGGTGCAATGGATAGAGCCCCAACCCTGGAGTCAGAAGGACCTCAGTTCAAATCCGGCCTCAGGCACTAGCTGTGTGATGTCACTAATCCTGTTTGCCTCAGTTTCCTTACTTGTAAAATGAGCCAGAGAAGGAAATGGCAACCCACTCCTACATCTTTGCCAAGAAAACCTCAAATGGGGTCAAGAAACGTTGTATACAACTGAAACAACTCAATGACAATTATGTATCAGAAACCAGGCTAAACAATGGAGATACAAAAAAGAAAAAAAACGTAAAGGAATGAAAGCAAGAGCTTCAAAAGAATGGAAGCTGAGCTGTAATCAGACTGATGGAAAATCCAATTCACACCCTAGATAGAGAGAAAGTGAGATAATATCTGTAAAGTTCTTTTCAAACCTTCAAGAATTAAATAGATACTAACAATTATTTTTACTATATAATAGTCATAATTACTATTATTAGTAATCACTATGTTTTCCATAAAAGATGGAGCCAAGGTGAAGCTGAGTCCTTGATTGACAACACATGATCTGCAGTTCACTTATGAATGGGACCAAGCACACGAGCCATAGTATCTCCATAGTGTCACATATAAAAAGGGAAACTGAGGCCCAGTAAGGTTACACATCTTGCTTGGGTTCTAGTTAGTCTACAGGCATTTACATAATTAAATAGTAGAACCTGGATTTGAATTCAGGGGCTCTCACTCCAAATTCTTTGCACTCTTTCTTATACCACACTAACTCTCATTATTCCTTCCTTCAAAAAAATACATGAACATGAGCTATGCACACAGTTCGCTGCACTAGGCACTGAAGGATATTTAAAGATAAGTAAGATAAGAATAAAACATTATTCTTAAAGTAAAGGAGATTATAATCTCGTATAGGAGATAATTTATACACAAAATATCTTGATATAAGAATCCAGGATTTGTTACATATAAGGAATCCTAGATCATGGATCTAGAGAGTCATAAGATCAGCCAACACGGAACACTCAGAAGCAGATTACCTGGGTTCAAATTCTTCTATTAACATTCAGCATATTTGACTTTGGCAAATAACAAAACCCATCATCCTTCCAAACTTCCTTATTATTTTCAGCCATCATTGTCATTCCAGTCACCCATCAATAACCTTGATGCTATTCTGAACTCTTCATTCTTCCTTGATCGTTTGCCAGATCTTATTTCTAATCTAC
This sequence comes from Phalanger gymnotis, assembly GCA_028646595.1. NCBI lineage: Eukaryota > Metazoa > Chordata > Mammalia > Diprotodontia > Phalangeridae > Phalanger > Phalanger gymnotis. The sequence continues at coordinate 115,558,843 of CM053627.1, forward strand.
AATATCTCTCACATCTGTCCCCTTCTCTCCATTCCCACAGAAAACACATTAGCTCAGGACCTCATCAATTCTCACTTAGACTATTGCAATAACCTCCTAATTGGTCTCCCTGCCTCAAATCTCTTCCCTCTCTAATTTAGCTTCCTCACAGCTGCCAAAGTGATTTCCTAAAAGCACAAGTCTGAACATGTTGCTCCCTCACTCAATAAACTCCAGGAGCTCCCTATTGGCACTAAGACAAAATATTATTTCATTTTTATCTTATCCTTTTTGACTTTTATTTTTATGTACAAATGCAGTATGTATTCATCATAATGTAAATAATTGTACAATAATATAATAATTTACAATATTATGGTAATCCATGTAGACAATTTATAAATAAGTACATATACACATATTGAGGGGGTGTGAATAAAGTTTTTACTGATGGTCAACAAGTCAGTCAACAATCAACGGGAATTTATTAAGTTTCTCCTATGACCCCAGTACTGTGCGAAGTGCCGAGGAGGTAAAGAAAGTCAAGAGAGGGTCCCTACACTAATGGAGCTAAAGAGGAAGACAACATGCAAACAACTATGTACAGATGAGATATCTGCACGATATATCAGATAATCAACAGAAGGAAGGAGCCAGCATGAAAAAGTGGAAGGTGGGGTTTTAGCTGGGCCCTGGAGGATGCCAGGGAGCACAGGAGATGGAAATGAGGAGGGAGAGAATTCCAGGCCTAGGAGATGGCCAGTGAAAATGGCCAGAGATATATATTGTTTCCTTAGAGGAAGAGTAGAAAGCAGACTAGGGCCACAGTATCTAGGGATATAAATGGGGAGGGAGAAGTTGTAAGGAGACTAGAAAGGAGAGGACCAGGTTATAAAGGGTTTTAAATACCAGACAGAAGACTTTATATTTGATAGTAGAGATGATAGGAAATCCCTGGAATTTATTGAGTAGGGAGATGGCATGGTTAAATCTGTATTTTAGGGAGATAAATTTGACAGCTGACGAGAGGGTGGACTGGAATGATAAAGGGCCATGATCAAAAAAAAAGTTTATAGACAACTTCTCTAGAAGGATAGTAGCATGAATTACCTCCTTTGTTCCCACCAAGAGCAGCTGAGCGTGACCCAAGAACAACTTGGGTGTACAGGCCACACCTGTCCCATCCTAGACAAATTATACTCTCGTGGCAAGTTTCACGTAAGCGAGCCCCCAAAGGATTAAATTGTAAAAAGATGTCCAAGGAAGGATCCAATTTCAGCTCAAACCATCCTAACACCATGTCTGTTAGCTCTTTGGAAGTAGAATGGGAAGGGGAGGTAGTCTCTTTCCCACTAGTTCAGGGAACTCTGTTTAGAGGTGTCTTTTTTGAACTGAAGTTGGGATGGCACCCCGGGCAAACACACAGCCCAGGCAAGCACAGACTGAAGCTCTACTAATTGGTTAAATGTTCACAAGTAGCTGGATCCTTACCATCTGGCCAATGAAATAGACCCCCTCAGTGGAACACATCTGTGTCGTTAAGGTTATGCATGTAGCTTATTGCTATAGTAACAAGCACCAGGGATTTTTTCAGGCTGTTTTAAGTTCCTTATTTAAGGGCAAATATGCATCTCTCTTTTGAAGTGTAAAGACTTCTATTGGAAAAGCAAGGCAGGTACTATAGATATTCGGGTAAAAAAAAATGTGGAGTTACCTTAGCTACAGTACAAAATATTGATGTAGAACCTGCCTCATTAGTCTGAACTGGCATTTTCTCTGGTTGTACATCCCAAATACATCAAGGTAACTAACTGAAATTATGACAAAGGTGTGTTTCAGCCCAATCTGCTTCCCATTTGTATTCAGCTCACCTGACAAGGATGAAATATAGCATGTCTCAGACTTAAAAGCTGGTTGTCACTCCTGACGCAGCAGCTTCTGTAAGATGAGTGATGGGCAGAGATGTGATATTTACAAGGATCCACCAACCAGATTTTATTATAGACTATGAGACCAGTGATTTTCTTGATAAAGAGAGTTCCCAATAAGAAAAGTCTTTCTTCCGGTACAGATAGATAAGCGTGCTTCAATGTATTCTCAGAGAAGTTAAATGAATTGCTGAGAGTCACATGGCTAAGATGTGTCAAACTGTTGGGACTAGAACCCAGGTCTTTCTGACTATCCATTACCTTATGTTACCACTCCATGGTATTTGCTATAATTAGACTTTGCTCAGTTAAGTTCAAAAGATGTTTCCCAGCATTCTTGCTTCTGACCCCATTCCCCCCCAACATGGTGTAGTGGGGAAAATGCTGAATTCAGAGTCATAGAACCTGGGTTCTAAACTTATGTCTTTCTCTTTTAAAATTCTTTTAAAATAATAATTTGTTTTTCCCAACTGCATGTAAAAACAATTTTAACATTTGTTTTTAAAAATTTTGAGTTCTAAATTCTCTCTCTCCTCCTTCCTCCCCCCTTTCCCTGAGACAGTAAGCAATCTCACATAGGTTACACATGGGCAGTCATGTAAAACATAGTTCCGTGTTAGTTATATAATCCTGTTTTTCACTTACTACCTGTGTAACCTTGGATAAGTAACCCTTCCTGCCTCAGTTTCCTTACTGTGAAATGAAGAGGTTGAACAAGATGGCCAATAAGATTTCTTCAAGCTCTAAATCTATGATTATATGGTCCTCTCGTACACATGTCGATAACTAATGTGTCACTTCTAGTGCCTAAACAATTTCTTGGTTTCAAATTATAAACATTTGACAGTTGATTTCATGTGACTCAGCTATACTCTTCAGTGTATCCTAGTCAAAAGTGAAGTCTACCAATTGACATTTTGACTGAATGGCCAGTGAGATCATTCTCCATGGAAAGATAAGGCATTGACTGACACCAAAATCTCTTGCTTCATTGATTCATTCATGTATTCAGCAAATATTTATTAAACAGAGAGTGTATAATTGAAGTTATCCATTTTATGCATACAGAGCTCTATGTTAGCCTCAAAGGAGGTATAAAGATTAGATAAGACATGACTCTTACCTTCGTAGAGCTTATGTTATAGCAGAAGGAAAAGACACCAAGTTTTTCACTGAGCCAAACAGAAAGAGACAGAGACAGAGACAGACACGCACATACAGACAGACAGACACACACATACACAGAGAACAGAGACAGAGAGATAGAGTCAAAGAACAAAAATTCATTAATTGCTCACTATGTGCCAGACATTGCGCTAAGACGTTCCTGCAATACAAGTATAAATAATCAAGAGTCCTTGCCCTCAAGAAGCTTATATTTAATGGGAGAAAGACAACACATAGAAAGGTAAAGAGACTAACAGTACTTGCCAGTGCACCTGGCTAATTACCCTGCTATTTTTCAAGAAACGTGTCTTGGTTGACAAGATAGACATTGTACTTATATGGAACATCACTCTTTTCTAGAGGAAAAGGTCTCTGGTGCAGTGCATAGAACACTGTGTCCAGAGTCAGGAAAACTCAAGTTCAAATCCAGCCTCAGACACAGCTATGTGGTTTTGGGAGAGTAACTTAACCTCCGTTAGCCTCAGCTGTGAAGAAGGGCCGTTAACAGCACCCACCACTCAGGATTATCGTGAAGACTAAATGAGAATATTTGTAAAGCCCTTAGCATAATTCCTGGCACATAGTATGTACTTAAATTCTTTCCTACCTCCCTTAACAAACATATTTCACCTAAGTAAGCCTAGGACACATTTGTGTGAGCCTTTCTCTGGCCTTTAATCAGACTACCCGGCAGAATAGCTCTGGGATTCTTGTGATATTATCACCTGGATGTAAGCAGTTACTCTCTACTTGATAAGTTTCAGTGGCTCATTTTTGCCTCTAGGCATAAATTCTCTGTTCAGGTTTAAAGGACTGGGTAACCTTGACCCGACCTAGCTTCCTAACTCCATTACTTGTTACTCTCTGTCCTATGCTTTAAGATCTCACCAAGCCAGCTTCTCTTTGTTTCTTACATGTGACACTCAATTTTCTATCCCCTGGCCTTTGTACTGGTCAACTAGAGTGCGTTCTTTGCTTACAAATATCTCATAGAATCCCCTTCTTCCTTCAAGACCTCAGTAGAGCATTATCTTTTATAAGAAATCTTCCTTATTTCCCCCCTCCCCAGCTTCTGGTTGGTGCCTGCTTATCTGAAGGACATTGCATTCAACTTTTATTGTTGTCGTTCTGTTGTTTCAATCATATCTGACTTTTCATGATCCCATTTGGGGTTTTCTTGGCACAGATGCTGGAGTAGTTTTCCATTTCCTTCTCCAGATTACTTTACATATGAGGAAACTGAGGCAAACAGTGTTAAGTGACTTGCCTAGGGTCACATAGCTAATAAGTATCTGAGACTAGATTTGAAGTCATAAAGATGAGTCTTTCTGACTCCAGAGCCAGTGCTCTATTACCTAGCTCCCACGTATTCAACTACCTTCTATTTATTCTCTCTACATTTATTATGTATATAATTGTATATGTATTTATTGTCTCTCCTATTAGAGTGGAAGCTTTTTGAGAGTAGGGATTGTGTCATTCTTTATATTTGTATTCCACAACTTAGCACATTGCTTGGCACATGGTAGGCACTTAAGAAAGGTGTGTTCGTTCATTATAAGTGAGCTAAACTAAGATTCCTTGACTTCTCCCACATCTCCAACTCCCTGGAGTTCATGCAATGTGCAAACTACTTTGTATTTCAGGCCTACTCTATCTTTGTTCCACAAACTATTCCCTATCCATGTCACATCCTCTTCCCTGCAGTCCTGCTCCTTCTTCAAAATCTCTTGTTCCTAGAATTTCTAGGATTGGAAACTTCTAACCTGGAAACTTCTACTTTCCTGGCTGATTGTTACAGGACCTTTTCTTCCCTATATAGTATCTGAGCTATCCTGAGACCTGACCTGCCCAGACGGCCACAAGGTTGGTCAGTAAACAGATCCAAGGGTCCCAGCAAGAACTTGCATAACTGTAGTCTCTCACAACAACTTTCATGGACTCCCTCCTCCTGTCATGACCTAAAGACCTTTAGGCTTGAGGCTCTCAGATACCATCCTGTCCTTGTTCCCTTCCTACCCTACCCAGATCCTGACTTTCTTCTAGTCTCAGCTAAAGTCTTACTTTCTTCAGGAAGCTTTTTCCGGTCCTCCTTAATTTTAGTGCCTTCCCTCTGAGGTTATTCCTACAATTTATGTATGTATGTACCCATGCATGCATGCATGTATGTATACACAGATATACTATATGTACATACAAATATTTGTATATGTGTGCATATATACATATACATGCACACATTCACATATACTTACATATATACACACATATACCTATATATGTATGCATGTCATATGTATGTATAATATAAATATGTTTGTGTATGTGTGTATATGTACATGTACATACATATACACACATACATGCATATATATGTGTATATATACACATTCATATATGCATATGTGTGTGTATATATGTATGTATATATAGTTACATAAATTTGGACATCAGTTCAAGTAGCTAATGCCAATAAACCAGACTAAATCAGGAAGAACAGATTTTCTTAAACTCAGTGTGTGTGCGTGTGTGTGTGTGTGTGTGTGTGTGTGTTTGTGTGTATGTGTGAGACATATCACACTAGCAGGTGATGGAAATGCACACCCTTCACAATTTGTCTAGTAGTATTTTTATATTACATGAAGCAAAGAGAAAAGGTGCTGCTCATTTATAGTTTAGCCGGTTATACAAAGAAATAAAGTATTCTTGTCAAGGAAAATGTATATCATTAGCTACAGGAAATAGGTAAAGTATGTGTCCTTGTTAGCATAGATGGTTTCACTAAATCAAAGGAACCTACCTGACGGATTAATTAAAGGAGGGGGACATCCCAGAGACTGAAATCCTTTCTTTTTAACAATTACAACTTTTTCTACCAATTAGGGAAGCAAATAAAGACACTGAAGCAAACCAGATGCCACAGTTGGTCCTACAGTTCATCTAGGCTTCATATACATGGTGAATACAGAACAAAATGGATTCTGTTATGTTCTTCTCCCAAGTTCACTTTTAATGAAGTTTAACCAGAAATTCTCTAATGGCAATGTGCTGTTTGTACATATTGTTTGTATGTTGTCTCCCCCATTATGCTATAAGATCCTTGAGATCAGGCACTAGTTTTCACCTCCTTTTTTGCACCTGCAGTTCTTAGTACAGTGTCTGCAACAGGGGTGGGGAACCTGAGGCCTGGAGGCCACATATGGGCCTCCTTGGGTGTGGCCCTTTGACTGAGTCCAAGTTTTACAGAACAAATCCTTTAATTAAGGGGATTTGTTGTGTGAAGTTTGGATTCAGTCAAAGGGCTGCACTTGAGGACCTAGAGGGCCATGTGTGGCCTTGAGGCTGCAGGATCCCCACTCCTGGTCTGGAACATAATAGGAGCTTAATTAATGCTTGACTTTATATAGTAGACGTTCAGTGATTCGTGAACTGAATTGTGTTAGAGGAAGCATAGCAGTGCAGATAAATTACTGCACTTGGAGACAAATTGTTATTCAGTCGTTTCAGTCATGTCTTTTTGTGACCCTATTTGGGGTTTTCTTGGCAAGATAGTGGAGTGGTTTGCCACTCCAGCTGATTTTACAGAAGAAGAAACTAAGGCAAACAGGATTAAATGACTTGCCCAGGGTCACGCAGCTGATCAAAGTCCAGATTTGAACTCAGGAAGACCAGTCTGCCTGACTCTGGGCCTGACACTCTGTGACCACTGTGCCACCTAGCTGCTTGTTTTAACAATCTGGCTAGCAGCTTCTGTGGGGGTGGGGTGGGGGGGAGATCCACCCACAGCCAGCACCCAGAAAGCTGCCAGCACGCTGCAAAAACACAGGTTCTTTTGATCTGCCTTAAT
>CM053627.1:115566263-115590834 GCA_028646595.1 Phalanger gymnotis
AATGATATTTGTGTGCTGAATTAAAGTAAGCTTGCCAACCCCTTCACCTTGGTCTCCTCATTAAGGCAGATCAAAAGAACCTGTGTTTTTGCAGCGTGCTGGCAGCTTTCTGGGTGCTGGCTGTGGGTGGATCTCCCCCCCACCCCACCCCCACAGAAGCTGCTAGCCAGATTGTTAAAACACTGCTGGATACTAGAAGATCTTGTTTCAAACGCCAACTCAGACACCTCCAAGATACGTGACCCTGGCCAAGTCAACTTATCTCTATGTGCCTCAGTTTCGTCATCTGTAAAATGAGAGATTTGAACTCAATGATCTCTGAGGTCCCCGTATCTCCTATAAGTTCAGCCATCCAGTCTGACAAAGTTTAAAAAGGCTCAGCTTCAGCGATGATTTTTTTTTCTTTTTGGCCAAAAAATCTTTAAAAGACTATCTACTCTGTTGCAGGGGAGTTATAAAGTGGAGACAGCATCACACCAATGATATGTCACTTGAAATCATGAAGTGCCAAAGAGAATATTCAAGTTACAATGTTATCACCAATGCATCTGCCACATTTTGAGTTGCCCTTTGTGACAATTAGGTCATGCCATCTGGCTAGACCCTGATCAGAAGACGATCAATAGGATTTCCCTTCTGAAGAAAGGCCTTTGAGAACATGTTTAATGCAGAGCAGCAAAGCAGTATCTGAGTGCTTACTACTTACATTGTTGCTTCTCCTACCATAAGGAGAAAAGAACTTCAGGCTTTAGGAATGTTTGTCTGTCACCTTCTGCTAAATTTTCATACACTTTCACATAGGCACTCCCAAAATGTGATGAACAAAACAATCATTTGTTAATTATGAATGGCTTGTGAAAGCAAGAGCTGTTAATGCAACAATTATACTTCTTAGCAAAGACAGCTTTATAAATGACAACTCTGTGACTTCTGTGGAATTTTTACTCTTAAAAGCAAAGACTTAACGGGCCTAAATTTAGGGATTGTCAGCAAGCAAACATCTTATGTGATCACTAAAGAGCAGCTGATGACTTATATAAACTGTCTGGAAAAGTATGCCATTTAGATAAAATTTATTACAATTTTTCCCTCCAAAGGCAGTTGCGGTTGTAATTATTAAAACTGTCACATAATTGCACAGATACTGTTTTTGTTTCTATAATGAGGAAGTCAGCTTAACTAATAGAATAGTGAAAATGTTCTTTGCTGTAGTTAATACCCACTGCAGGGGATATTTATCAGTACAACACATGCATGCATCTGATTAGAATCTTTTAATCATTTTCAAGGATAATTTAGTTTTTATGAAAGGAATATGAGAAATCTTATATACCCAGAGGGAATTATCTTGCACAAATAATCAAACATTAAGGATAATACTTTTAATATAACCTCACTTGAAGCAGTTTTCTAGATTTAATTAATCCAAAATGGTACCGTGGATCTGGCAGTGGCTTAAACTACTCAGATCTCAGTTTCTGCATCTGTATGATGAGGGGTAGGTAGCTGTGTGAACGGAGAGAAGGATGGTAAAGATATTGTGGAAGAAGAATCTATCTACCTCAATTTACTCATTTATAAAATGGGGGGAAGGGAATGAGCATTTATTAAGCACCTACTATGTGCCAGCCACTTTGCTAAGCACTTTATAAACATTAGGTCATTTTATGCTCATAATAGTCCTGGGAGGTAGATGCTTTTTTTTATCCCCATGTTACAGTTGAGGAAACTGGGGCAGATGGAGGTTAAGTGATTTGCCCTGGGTCACACAGCTATAAAATGTCTGAGGCTGCATTTGAACTCAGGGCTTCCTGATTTCATGCCCAACACTCCACCACCCACACTGTGCCACCTAATCGTTCTTCTATGTGGTAACTCTTCTAATATTTTGTGGAAATAATAATAGCATCACCCCTCCCCCCCCAAGGTTGTGAGAATCAAATGAGATATTTGTAAAGTGCTCAGCACAGTGCCTAGAAGGCAGTAGGCATTTATTAAATGCTTGTTAAACAAAAAAATTAGACTTGTTCTGCTTGGCCCCAAAGGACAAAACCAGGACCAAGGATGAAGGTTGCAAACAGGAAAATTTAGATGAACTGAAAGGAAAAACAACTTCCAAACGATTGTTGTTTAGTTGTTTCAATTGTGTCTGACTCCTGAAGACCCCATTTGGTGGTTGTCTTGGTAAAGGTACTGGAGTTGTTTGCCATTTCCTTCCCTAGCTCATTGTACAGATGAGGACACTAAGGCAAACAGAGGCTGAATGACTTATCCTACATCACACAGGTGGTAGGTATCTGAGTTTGGATTTGAACTCAGGTCTTCCTGACTCCTGGCTCCAGTGTTCTATCTAGCAGCTGCCTCAAAAGCCATTTGTCTTGCCTGCCATTTTGTGCTTGTTCGACTGCATTTTTATCAGATAAAAAGTTGGGTTAATGGCCTTTTCTTTACTGCTGGACAAAAATACTATATATCATTCATTCGTTATTTATAATAGCCTCTATTATGTGTATAGATAGCTTTGCATTAGGTGCAGGGAGGGATTGGGTGGTACAAAGTATGAGACACAATCTCTGTCTGTAAGGAGGTTAGCATTTAGTGGGGAGGATGCATACATACTGGTGAGAAGTTCAAGATCAGGCAATATAAGGGCAGTAAGTATTAGGCTGGAGACCATGATCCTTTAGGGCAATACAGCCATTTCCATGGCAGTGCTTGCTCTCTCTCCATCTCTCTCTCTCTCTCTCTCTCTCTCTCTCTCTCTCTCTCTCTCTCTCTCTCTATTTCTCTCTCTCTCTCTGTAAAGTTGTTGTGAGAAGGTATCCCAAAGGTTAGATTGAAAAGGCTACTCAGATAAGATTAAGAGGAAAACAGCAACATTGGACTTTGAATCATAAGACAGTATCCCGACTCTGCATCTTATAGATAACTGTATGATGTTGGGCAAGCTCATGTAATATCAATTAAGTTGGGACTATTTTTACTGTTTTAAAAAGATAAATTAATTAAATATCTTTGATTGAGTCTTACTAGGTGCAAAGCCCCAGGCCCAAACCCCTACCTACTAGGTGCTAAGTCTATGTTGGCATGAAGCCCTCAGGGTACTAAGGGGAATTGCAAATACCAGAGCCAATAGTAGGCGCCTAACTTCTGGTTGCTCAGATGAGGTTTTATGATGGCTAAAGAGTGTATAAAAAGAGAGAACAGAACTATTTGCCTGGGGCTCTGAGCCACAGAGGCACGTGACTCTGGGCCAGCCATTGTTATGAGCTCCCCTGCTCCTGAACTCAGATGTTGGTTTATTGGTAACTATAAATTGTATTTGGTCTGTTTATAATGTACTTTTGTAAATTGTTTGTATTTGCTCCGAAGTTCACGGTGCTGGCTTTTTGCCCTGAACTAAGTGAATGATATTTGTATGTTGGATTGAAATAAGATTGTTAACTCCATAACATTACCTTCCTTAGTAAAGCAGATCAAAAGAACCTGTGCTGGCAGCATTCTTGTTATTGGGCTTGTGTTGGTCTTTCACCCCCATAGCAGCTGCTAGCTGAATTGTTGCAACAGCTCATCATCCTTTCACCTTCAATTTTCTCACCTATTAACTCACCTATTGCACTACTGGTAATGAAGATCCAATGAGACAATGCATACAAAGCATTTGTTCTGCAAAGGGAAGCCAGTATCATAATTGAAGGATGAGTGGCTGCAGGTATTCTAGCAGCTGGGCACAGTACCTACACAAGTGGCCTGGGAGTTAACTTACCAATATCTCTGGGGAAGTGGGAGGTGCTCAGTTACCTGGATTACAGGTTAAGTGAATCATCACAGGTGCAATGGTAAATGCGAAAGGATGGAAGAAGGAGAGAAAATAGATGCTTTAGTTTTAAAAGTTTGACCCCACACTAGAGAGCAGCAGAAGCCTTCAGAAGTTCCTTTAGGACTAAAAAGTGAGAGCAATAGAAGGATGTGTAATATATAATTGCTGGTCTGATTGAAATGTCTTTCAAATCTCATACTTTCAAAGAAAGAGCAGATCAGCGTCTCAGGCATAGGCTCCTTGGTACCTGTCCAGAGCTCCTTCTTCGCATTTTCCTCTCCTGAGGTACCTTCTCAACCATGAATGTATACTAAGTTGACAACAGTCTTGGAAGGTCATCTTGGTTTGAGATCTCAGGACTAGCCTAACTAAATAAACAGCCTAACTAAATAAACACCTCCACATCATCAGAAAGTTGACCACTAGCTGATTCATTCATTCACTGCCCAAGGTGACCCATGAAACAAAAGTACAAAATGGCCTTTAGTCCTGTGTGACTCACTTTTATTTAATTCAGTGATGGTGGCAGAGTAGCCAAAAATGGAGCAGTATCTTCTAAGAATTACTCAGTTTTCAAGTTATCCATAAGCATTAATTTAATTATTGGTACTCCTTTGGAAAGTGTTTTAGTTTTTATTGATAGTTTTTGTTTTCATGTCACCTTCATTTTCAAATATTTACCAGTTCCTGCCCTACCCAGGAAGTCACTGTGTAGTATACTAGTTTTCTAAAATGAGCTAGAGAAGTAAATGACAAACCACTCTAGTATCTTTGTCAAGAAAACCCTAAATCAAGTCTCAAAGAGTCAGACACAAGTAAAACAACTGAATGGCGACAACAAATGTAAATACATGTATGTGTATACATATATATGTAAAAGTCAATAGATATTTGAAAGAGAGACATAGAGAGAGCTTTCGTGGAGTCAGTAAGCATCCTGCTTCTGGAAAATACTGGCTATGTGACAATGAGCAAATCATTTTATCTCTATGTCCACCAGGTAACTCTCTAGGACTATGGAGTAGTCTCCAACATGCATTGATTGAGAGAGTTTTCACATTGGGAGTTTCCTACGTCAGTGAGATCATAGTTATGTTAGATGGGTTATAACTTGCATGTTAAGGTTATTTGGAGACCTTTTCTGTACTGTTTCATCAAGGCTTCTTTTCATCTTCTCTTCTCGGGATTGGATGATTAATTCCCTTCCATCTCTAAGAGAGGCTCAATTTAACTGAAAAATAGCCCAGGCTGAAGGAGTAAATTTCCAACATAAACACATAGACAATAAATGAGATCTTTCTTCCTCTAGGCAGTTAACGATTTTCTATGTAGATATTTATGTGGTCTGGATAATGGTTCCAGAGCATTGACAGATGAAGCTCAGGCACAAGTTATTTTAGATCAGGTCAAAAATCATGAAGTTTCTGTTTGCTTGCCTGTTTGGCTTCTTCTACTGTTTTTCAGGAATCTATGATTTTGAGGATATAGAAACCTCCTCCCCCAACACACATCATAAGCCATATATTCTTGGGTACACTGTCTCTATGAATACCTTTGACTTAATTTTTTTCATTATAGTAAGCGTCTCTAGTCTTCAGACAAAAGATAGGGACTGGACATAGAGCTGGAAAAGACCTCAAAAGTCATTCAGTCCAACTTCCTCATTTGACAAATGAGGAAACAGAGGCTCAGAAGAGTAAGTGACTTGTCCGTAAAGAGCCTTCATTGTACTGGCATAGCCTTTGAGAACCATAGGCCATTGTAACATCACAATGAAAGGAAGTGGTGGGTGTTCCATTTATATTATGCTGCAAAACACCTAGAGAAGAACATCATTCCAGTATGTTGGTTCTGAGGCTGGTGAATATGAAGGTAAAACAAATCAGAGGCATTTGGAAACTAAATCAAAATATATGAAAAAGGCAAGGGAGATGTAATGTATTTGAAAGATATGTGTCATTATCCAAACATCCAGATGATGGCAGCTTTATAAAGAATAATAAAAATCGTACATTAGTTAGTCATATATCAAAATCCTTGTAATATCTGGTATTCTAAATCTTTCAGAAATTTTGTGATTTGATATGACAATATCCAAAATCAATTTGTTTTTTGCCATCCAAAGTTTTTCAATTTATTGCTGTTAACTCAGGTCTATTTAGTCAAAACGAATGCACAATTCCATGCTTACTATATACCTAGTACTGAGCTCTATGAATTTTACTGAAGAGGTAGGGGACATGGTCCTTGACGTTGGAGACTTCACAATTTAACTTTGGAGACAAGCTTCTTATATATTTCACTTCATATTTTCCCATATGACAAATATACAACTAAACCAGAATGAAAGAAAAATAATCTTTGGAGAAAGTATCAAATATTTTGTTAGAAATTACTCAGATATCTATGGAGAAAATGTTGTGTATAGTAAAATCCTGGTGACATACTATAGGAGGTAAAAGAACACAAAGTTTGTATCTCCACCAACACAATTCAATATTAGCTTGGACATCTTTCCATCAACTCAAATTTGATATGGTAAAAATTATCATGTTAATAATTATTAATTATCAGAAACAGTTAATGATTATCTGGTTTAACTCTGTCTAGTCTTAGGAAAAGAGTATTGGCTTAAGAGTTGAAAGACATGAGATGAATACCTACTTCTGTTATTCACCATCATGTGCAAGTCATTCTAACTCCCAGAGGGTATAGAGAGCCTCCTCAATAAGGATGCTCCCTCTGCCAACGGAGGTTGGAACCTTCTCTGAAATTTAGTCTTAGAGCCTTGCCTGGAGCACTGGTCAGTTAAGTGACAGGTTCAATGTCATATAGCCGGTATGTGTCAGAGACAGGACTTGAACCCAGATATTCCCAACTTTGAGACCAGTTCCCTGTCTACTATACTATACTATTTCATAAGGTTGTACAAAACAAGTGAAAAAGTATTCCTATGAAGGTGCTTTGTAAACGAAAACATTATATATTAAATATGTGCCACTTTTACATCACTATTTTGATCAGAATACCAGCACCGTAGCCCCAAATTCCCTTCATTCCATGCTATGCAGACACAAATGATGTTCAATGATGTAGCCAATGGCATGGTGAATTAGGCAGGAGAGATGAAAGAGTCAGACATTTTCACATTCACATTTACATCCACATTGAGAACACAGATGCACTGAATGCCACAATGTTATTTTATCTTCCAAGCTGAATAACCCACAAGGAGTATGCCTTAAAAATGAGAGGCAGGCCAGAGAAGGAGGAGGAAGGAAAAAAAATCATGAGGTAGCATGTTCCATTTATCCTTTTCTGTCTGCCGCCAACCAATTCCCCCACCCCTACTCCTTCCCCATTACCTTGCACCATTTCAGTAACATTCCTTTTAAAATATTGAACCAGGATTGAGGTTACTTGGGAGTTGGTAAGAGCCTTATTGCCTTTTACTGTGGGAGGACTGAATACCTCTGATGCCCTGTTCTTTTGGTAAGGAATATTTGCTTCACCCAAGCAGTGTTTTCTTCTTTGTTGCTTTCCTCGTGTGGCTTATTCAAATGCTTTAGAAGCTTCCGTCAGTGGTGATTTACGGACAGACTGTGCAGAAGGAATTAAACATGCTGTAAATGTCAAAGACAGCCTATGGTGTTAGACGGTTTAGATGGTAAATGGGTTAATTACCAGGATATTTATAGCACCACATAGGGCAGTGCATTTGATATGCTAGAGATAGCAAAATGGGCATTATACTAGAAAGTGTTGAATAGGGGAAATCTTTTGTATAAAAACCTGTATGTATTCAGAGACCAGATTGAGACTCACTGGTTTTTTGGACATGGCTAGTAAAGGAATTTGTTTTGCTTAATTATGCATGTGTGTAAAATGGGCTTTGTTTTTCTTTCTCTCTCAACTGAGGGTGGAGAAAGCGGTTGTCCAAGATAGTAGTACCCTCAAGAATAATAGAGAAGTTGAAAAGAAGAGAGAATTTGGAGGAAGAATGAATTCATTTTTAAACATGTCAAATTTAAGATATCTGTGGGTTATCCAGGGAAGTTAGATGGCACAATGGATAGAGTGCTGGGCCTGAAGTCAGGAAGACTTATCTTCCTGAGTTCAAATCTGACCTCAGACACTAATCAGCTGCGCGACCATGGGCAAGTCACTTGGCCTCAGTTTCCTTCTCTGTAAAATGAGCCGGAGAATAAAATGGTCAACACTACAGCGTCTTTGCCAAGAAAACCCCAAATGGGCTTATGAAGAGTTGGATCTTACTGAAACAACTCAACAGCAACAATGATCGCAATGGACGTGCAGTTAAAGATGTTTAATAGGCAGTTGGAGATATGAAGCTGGAAGTCAGGATGCAAGGAGGGCTGGACAAGTAATTCTGAGAATCATCTTTGCAGAGATGATAACTGAATCTGTGGAAGCTGATGAGCTCACCAAGCAAAATAGTATAGAGGGAGAAGAGAGCTCAGGGTAGTTCCTTGGGGGACAACCATGGTTAATAGATATGACTAGGATAAAGCTCCACAAAAGAGATTGTTCAGACAGATAGAAAGAGAATAACATGGAGAAACTTGGGAGGAGAGAGTGGAAAAGTCACTTAACCTGTCAAAACACCACAAATTTCCCTAAGATAAGGGTTCTTAACATTTTGTGTATCATGGACCCCTTTGGAAATCTAGTGAAAGCTATAGACTCCTCAGAATAATATTTGAAATGCATAAAATATTTTATTGTGTATTTTACACAGTTACAATAGAAAATAATTATACTGAAATACAGGTAGGTACCAATTAGTGTGAACAATGAATGCAATGAAGTGGTTGCATATATTCAATTCACACAATTCAAAGTTATAATTATATAAAATATGGTAATTGGTTCCAACTCAATGAAATATGCAGTGTGAATCTGAATAATGCAACCATATCAGGAGATTCATTGTTAGTGTGAATTGAGACCTAACTGTAGATTTATCAAAATATTAAAAATGAAGTTCATGAACCCCAGGTTAAGAAACACTTCTTTAAGATGAATTCCAGAAGAGTTGCTGAGCTACATCCGTGGAGGGAGGCCCCCCAGATCCCTTGAGAGTTCTCTACAACAAAGAAATCATACTTTAAAAAAGTTGATGAACTAGATTGTTTAAGGTCCTTTCCAGATCTAAAATTCTTGTCCTGAGGATTCATTCACCAGACCATATCATCCAGAGTGTGTATGTTTTTTTTTTTCATTTTTGGTTAAAAGCCATGCAAGACTAAAGCATGGTAGACTTCCTGTTTAATATTTGTTGAATAGAATTACGATGGTGTAGAAGAATCACTGAAAATGGTCCTGTGCCTAGGTGATATTTCCTCCCCTACTGAAGAATGTACAGACTTACAATGTTCAAGTCTGATCCCAAACAGATTGTACAAAGAAATGATGACTCATTCTATCAACTTGACACAGATGCTTTGTGCTTTGGCAGCCTTCCACTTTGATGTGTATCATCCTAATATTCCCAAAGATGTATTAATATGTTACAGAAATAAAAAATGAAAAAGATCTGGAAAGAGAACAAGTCTACCTTTATTGCAGTTATTAATTTAAAACATTTTTAAATGCTGAATTCTAATTTAGGGAGAAAAAAAAAACTTCATGTACCTCCTTGGCAGGTTAATGTAACCCCTAGTGATTTGTAAGACTGTCAGAATCAATTTTGCAAAATGAAGTAGTTAAATGTATCTAAAGTTGATTAAGTTAAATCAGATTCTCATTGGGTCCATGTCTACAGGATAGCAAACAAAGGCTTTGGCAAGGAATGTCAGTGTGTAGGCCATGTCGGTACACATGAAATGAACAATTTGGGTATTAATTGATATGATTCACTGGAAGGTGGTGGCCAATATTAGGAACAGGCATCATGGGAAAGCAGAAAGAGTCCTTGGCTTCAGAGTCAGAGCATCCTCAATTCAGTAGAAGCTCTTCTACTTATGAATTACGTGATTTGAATAAGTGGTTTAAATTCTAAGAGCCCCAAATCCCTCATGAGTAAAATGGGCATAATGATACTCATACTAATCTAGCCCAAAGGTTGACTTTGAGGTGATAAGTGATATAAAATGCTTTGTAACCATGAGGTGCTGTCTAAATGCCATTTCTTATCACTTATCATAAAGTTTACTGAAATAAATGGAGAAGATGGGCCCCGGTTTAATTCACCTACTTAGGACAGAGGTGATCATAGATTATTCTGGATCATTTGTCATGACTATGCCAAGAACTTGGACTCCATCACTGACAATGAAGGCAATGGAATGAAAAAAAACTATTATATTTATCTTTCAACCCTTTGTGCCATTCATGGTCGAACCTGCAGAGTAGCAAATACTTTGACATATAAGTTTGTGATGGTTTTAATAACACCTCTTTTTTTCTTCTTCGTGTGTCATTGATGCCTTTCATTATTTACACCATAGACATTCTTCAAAACCTCTTCCCCAAGGTCCTTTGTCATAAAGAAAAACGGTTAAGCAAAACAAGTCAACATAGCAAATGTGGCCAACAGTATAAAAAATATTCTGCACACACGCCGCCTACGTGGAGACAGGAAGAATATTTCATCACCTCTAGGAGGAATGTGCATCTTGACTTTTAATCCAAAATTAGCTGTCTTTGTTTTCACATTATTGTACTCAATGTGAATATTTGTTACATTGCTGTCTTTATTTTATATTAGTTTATAAATGCCATCCCATGTTTCTCTGAGTTTCTCATATCCTTCCTTGCTTCCCTTCTTCCTTCCTTCCATCCCTCCAGAATTCCCAAGTAAAAGAAAAAATACTGAAAACAGGTAGAAAGAAATAATTCAAATACTGAAGAGCCACAATTGGGATCATACAAGATTTAGCAACCAGAATTTTAAAGAAGTAGAGAGCTTAGAATAACATTTTTGCATATAAGGGACCTGTATATTTTTCATTCTTTGGGGTACTTGCTCAGGAGTGACATCTCTGTGTCAAAAAATATAATTTTATAACCTTTCCTGAATAATTCTAAATAATTTTCCAGAATGGTTGGACCAATCGGCTCCACCAATAGGGTATTAGTGTGTTCAAGATTCATTTCATTCTTTTGGAGACTAGAAGTCTTAAGTCTAAAAAGTATTAAAAAAAAAAGACCGCCAAAACATGCATAAAATGGTGTACTTTTATTTCAAATGTACAAATCAAATTCTTTAATTCAGAGTGAGTGGGGAACTACAATGAAATTGACAGACATTTTACAGGCAGTAACCTCTAAGCTTTTTCACTAGGCAACAAGGATATAAACATCATTTAATTTCAAATTCTTATACATTGCCTTCAGGCATTAAAAAGAAGTGCCTTGAGATAGTAGTTCTTGAAATATTCTCTCTCTCTCTTTCTCTCTGTCTCTCCTGCTCTCTTTCTCTCTCCCTTTCTCTTTGTACATAGTCATGATATTAGAGAAAATGAAGCAAAGAAGATGATATATATTGGCAGCTGGTGAGCTAAATTCCCTGAACAACTAGATGAAACCTGCTGAGTAAGCTATGGATTATCAGTAGCTAAAGAGGCATATGCAAGAATGAAATAATTCTGACTAAAAGGTGTCACCCTTCTTCAGGACTGGAACTATTTATGAACAATAAAGATACTAATATAAGAAATATAATGGATTGTGGGGAGGCATAGAGGTCAACTAGAAGCTTAGGAGTTTTCTTGGTTTTCCAAGAGAGAAATACAGATGAGTCATAAAGCTTTACTTCATACTGGAGTGCCTTTAATTCACCATGTCTCCATACTCCACAAGTTTTGAAATTGTTGTAACATTTTAAGAGTTAAAAATAATAGTTTTCTCACCTCAGTCCTTTCAAAATATTTTTCCTTTACTATCTGTGTGCAAAAATACTTTTAAAAAATATGAAGATGTCAATTTGCCATGCAAATTTCATGATAAAAGATGTGGATATATTTTTAATTGTAGCCTTACACTCTCCATGATCTCTTGATAAATTCAAATCACATGTGACATAAAAAGCAATAAAAGTACTTCTTACATACAAATAGACTGCTGGATATTATGCCAACACTTGGAGAACTAGTTTAAAAAAAAAAACATCGTGTATGACCTGGAAAATGAAACTGGTCAATCATTTAGTGAGTGTGAAGGATTGTTGTTGGGAAGCCTAAGTGTTTTACTGACATTCAAGAAAGATTTAAAGGAAGATCTCTAGGATGCTAGATAGATGCGCAATGGAGGATTTTCAGAAAGACACACACAAGAATCTTACATGATCAAAAGGCACAATCTCTTGATCCTATTCTTTAAAAGGAAAAAGAGGAGAGGGGAAAGGGGACAAAATTGCCCATAGTTATTTGTAGTTAGAAAAATGCAATTCAAATCCTCTCCAACTGCTTTCTTCATTAAGCCAAACCCAGATCACTGTATCTGTTTGTCTGTCTCTTGTTATGATTCTTTCATATTTTGCTTGTGACTATTCCCTTCCCAACTCAAACCTTGACACCCTCTATCCTTATCCTAATTTAGCTTCCTATTTATTGTATTTTCATACTATGTTTCCCCCCATTTTCCCCTTATGTGGCTCAGATAAAAATGAATTTTGTAAGATCTTTATTACCTTCATACACCACCCCATAACTGTATCATATTCTCTGTGTATGCCAAGTATGAAAAATTATAAGTTCATCTTTTCTCCATTCCCTCTCTTCTACCTTTTCCCTTCCCTCCCCTTCCCATAGTGTAGTTCCAATTTAATTTTTCTTCCTTCATTAATCCTTAGAGATCAGGATTCTGAAGGGATAATAGTCTCTTTACTCTTTTTCATATTGTATACATGTAACACACAAATTGCTTTCAAATTGTTCAAACTTCTTGATATTTCTAAATGTCTCTCCTTTTGTAGGGTTTTTTTTAAAGATTCCACACAATTCTATTTCCCTTGACGGGATTACTTGGAAGGAAATATTCTTAAAATACTCTTTTTATCCCTATAAGATTAAGCTCAGATTTATATGGTAAATGATTCTTAGGTACAACTGACAAGACTAGATTATAGTAGCTTCTGGTTTCTTCCCTTTGGACACAGTTCCAGAGAGGTCAAATGCTGACCTAGGTGATTGTGGTTAGTTGGAGGGAAGTTGAATGAGGCAGATGCTAAGCAAACATTCTTAGCCGGAGCTGATATCAGTGTGGGTAGATAGTGGCCTCTTAAAGTTACAGTCCCAAATAGGGTTAGTGAATAGCAATGATGTAGGTAGGCATGGCTAGTAAAGGGCACAGTAACTCTGGGGTGGATCTTGGGATGAATATCAAGCCAGGCTATTTTGTCCAGCAAAAAGTATATTCCCGAAGAGTTTATGGTGAGTCAGGTGATCCTAGCCAATGAAGGGCACAGTTCTTGATGGGGTTTTTGCCAGGGTAGGTGTTAAACTGAGTAATTATGGCCTCTAAGATTCACAGTCCTGAGAGAATATGCTCTGAGTCAGGCATTTGTGACCACAACCCTTTCTAATCAGCATCAGCTCACTAATCTAATCATACTAGCTCAGAGTGGCACCAACATGAAATAATCTTTAAATCAATTCCTTGTTTCGTCTTTTATTTTTCCCTTGGTCATTGTCTTACTCTAGATTTTCTTTACTTGTTTCTTTTGTTTGTTGATCTTTTGTTGCAAATTAGTTTAGTTTCTTATTGTTCTTAAGTTTAACAAGGAGCTAAGTTTGTTTGCAGACTTTAATGTTGTCCAGCATCTTTACTGAACAATGTCAGTCGATAAATAAACATTTATTAAATACATACTATATGCCTGACTCTATACTAAGCACTGGACAAAGTGAGGCAAAAAGAGACAAAGGATAGCCCCTGCCCTCAAGAAGCCATGATCCAGTGATGGAAATAAGACAATGTAAGCCTTCATAGTATTTGTTGACATGCTCAGTGTTTAGGTGTAGGATAAAAGGGTTAATGGAGATTCTCCAAAGATCTTTAATTTCATTGATCTAGGTTCTCTGTTGATCCAGAGAGCAACTTCTCTATGACTTAGTAGTAGTAATACCTATGATTTTCTGCATGCTTTAAGGTTTTCAGAGCACCTTACATATATTGCTTCATTTGGTCCTTGTAACGACTCTATGAGATTGGTGTGATTATTATCCCTGTTTTATAGAAAAGGGAACGGAGATGCAGAGAAGTAATCGATTGCTCAGGGTCATACCATAAGCATTTGATGGGATCAAATTCAGGCCTTTCTGATGACAAGCTTAGAACTCTGTTCACTAGATTAAGCAGCCTTTCTAGTAGACAATTTTTATGAGTTACTACGGCTGAAAAAAATGGTCATCACCCCTGCTGCAAACTTAATGATGAGATCCTGCACTTAGCTAGATTGATGTTCCAGTGACAGATAGATAGTCTGCTACATGGCCTACACTTGAAATATTTCTACTTTGGAATGATGGAAATCGAGCCAAGGCGGGGGTAGGTGCTGGAACAGCTTAAGGCTCTCTAGAGAGCCGGTTGTTAAAATTTCGTTCTGAATATTTACATTTCAGAAATCAGTAATCACTAAAAATCAGGACTTCATTTATTATTTTTTTAATTGTCTAGATGTAAAAGAGTGATGGAGAAAATGTTAATAATGAAGATTAAACTTAAAAGTAGGTCATGGATACATTCTTTTTGTTTCCTGGAAAGTTGGGAGTTAAATATTTTTCAGCACACTTCTGAATCAAGCTTTGCTGTCACAACCTTCAAAAATCTAGGATTTCACTCAAGAATTGGTCACTAGACTAGGACTCGAGTAGAAGTAAACAGAGGTGCATACCAAAAATGTACTTTGCCTTTGCCTTGTGCATGCTGATGTAAAGGCAAATTAATGAAGACAGCCAAACAGATAGAAGAGAAAATGACCTTGCCCCATCCCCCCACCTCCAGGCTTGGCATGTCTCTCTGCACTTTTCTTCACCCACTAATCTATAGTAGAAAAAAAGGAGAGATGTGGGGGTCTTAAACTAGATAGTGTCAAACATCAGAGTTGTTTGGTGGCAATTGGAAAATTGACCATTGTCTACCTTATAGTATAGCTTTAAGAGATTTAAAATTTGGGAATTATATGGAAGGCTTACCATAAATTAGGGCAGCACCTGTGGCAAAGGGGTGACAAGGCTCTTTGAATGCATTAAGAGTCCAAAAGAAAAGACGGATCCTCAGGCAACTAGGTAACCTTGAGACTGCTCTTTGTTGGAGAGAACTTGGTACCTCTGGCTGAGAATCTCCTGCTGAGTAGATTAAAATTTTAGTCTAAGTAGAAGGTTCTGAGGGAACAGAGATGGGAAGGGGTTCTCTGTTGATTATATAGCAGGGATTTTTCTGTCTCCTGAAAAAAAGATGGAGAAAATTTATGTATAGTCTTTAAGCTAAGGCAGCATGGCACCATCCCCTCTTCCTGGGGATGGAGAAAGCGAAGGATTTCATCTGGGCCAGGAGCTAGAAGCTGTGGAGACTATAGTTCATATCTGGCAGCAGAGACCACAAGATAAGTACAGGCTACTTCTGGCGAGAACAATTTGACAGCATCATGAGAAGATGTCAGTGGCCCTACAGTGTTGGAGATATGAGTTACCCCACCATGGGTTTGCCTTGGCTAAATGCGTCCTCTGTGTATATCTTTTCTCGTGTGTTTCTTGCACATGTTCACTCTTTCCTCTGATGTATTTTTGACAAAGTGCACCCAAAGTTTATGGGTGAAATGATTAATTGGTACTTTTTGTACTTGTCGACCAGTAATTATTAAGTGCTTACTTCTGTCCAGTATTGTGCTAAGTTCCGAGAAGTCATATACAAACAAAAAGAAAGATGGTTTCTTCTCTGAAGGAGTTTATATTCTAGTAGAAGACAACATTGCTATGCCGTCTCTTTAATTACGTTGCTTTAGACTAATTGAGTCCTCTAGCTATTAAAGGTAAACACACTGTCAGAGGCTTGTGAGTTACGGTTTTAGGTACAGGCTCACCGAGTACCTTGAACTTCTGGGATCTGCCCTGTGAATCGGGAGAAAATGTCCCTAGAGGTACAATTAAAAAATAAGAATCTGTGGTATGCTTTCTTGAATTGATATGATTTCTCTCTTTGCTACATATACAAGTTTCTCCTTATCAGTAGTCTTTGGTTTAGAATACCAATACGTAGTGTCTGGGTAATATTTTTTGCCTTGAGCCTATCACAGGAATTCAGCACTTGAATAATATTTCAGCTGGACATGGTGGTGTATATCTGTAATCTCTGCTTCTGGGAAGCTAAGGATAGTGGATCACTTGAACTTGGGAGTTCTGAGCTACAGTGGCATATCCTGATTGACTGTTGTACTAAGTCTGGTATAAATATAGGGAGCCCCCATCAGTGGGGATTGCCTAAAGAGGAGCAAACTGGCCCAAGTCAGAAGTAGAGCAGGTCACAGATCCTAAGTGGACCGGCCAGTAGTAGGGATCAAGCCCACAAAGAATCTCTGTACTTCCAGACTTCAAGATGTAGAGAGATCCAGCCTCAAAAGAGCAAGCAAAACGAAAAACTAATGTTTCATTATGATAATGATTACAGGACACTAATCAATGAAATGGACAACTAGCTGGTTTTATTTTTGTAAATTCTGGAATATTTGATAACTGAGTTTGTATATGCATCTGTTTCAAAGCCTTAAGTCATTTAGGACTCACCTACTATGTTGATATGCACCTTTTTTATTTATAGAATAAAACTAGAAATACAAAGGACTTTTTATGGAATGCAAGCCAGCAATGTCATCCTAAACTAAATCATGTCTCCTCTGTATTTGTATTTCTCAGTATGTACAACTATCTTTTATCTCCTACACAAGTGATACTGAAAAGAGAAAGTTGCTGTAGTGTGGAAGCTAAAACATTTTTTTTTCCCTTTGACACTGGTACATCAAAAAATCATTCAGTATTATTTTTGTACCACAGCCAGGGTTGCTATATCATTCACAGTGACACAGAAAGTAAATGGACTATTATAAAGAATAAGAATAAATACTATGATGGCTAGAATGTCTCAGGCACATCTAGCCTGTGACCCTGATTGTGCTATATGGCTATTTTCTACAATATCCCCAAACTGAAATTGGAGCTCATACAAAGAGCAATGGAGAGGCGCATGGTAAGCATGAGCAGACTGGAACATATTAGACAGGGAATTACCCAGGAGAAGCTGAGTAAAAGATGTCATCAGAAATGTATGAGTGAAAAAAAGGGATTGGTCACTTAGTGAGAGTAAAGGATAAACTCATGCACTACATTGTCATCCTGGTGGTTGTCAAGACTAGGAAGGCTGCCCCCATGTTAAAAGTTAGGTTATATTAATATTATATTAGCACATGGACAAGCGGCAGTTAGATGGCAAAGTTAATAAAGTCCTGGACTTGGAGTCAGGAAGGCCCACATTCAAATCATGCCCCAAACACTAGCTATATGATCCTGGACAATTTACTTAACTTCTCTCAGCCTCAGTTACCCCATCTGTACATTGGTTATAATAAAAGTACCTACTTACAGGGTTGCTTGGAAGAACAAATGAGAAAACTTAAGTAAAGTTCTTTGCCAGTGTTAAAGCAATATATAAATGCTGGCTGTTATTGTAGTTAAGATTGCATAGTGTAAGAGCAGCTTCAGTCTGCTTTGTTGTAGCGATTGCTTCCATCAATGAGATCTCAGGTCCATTTAAGTATCTGAGAACTCCTTGAAAGTCCCTGCAACTCATCTATTCCACCAGTCCCTGAATCCGCCAGAGATTTGTCAAATCTTGAAGAGTCATTGTAAGTCTGAGAAAAATGATTATTTCTCTCATATTAATAACCAATTATTAAATTAGAATTAATGTTTCCCCTTCTTATTTCACCATTCAGAAACCAGAAACCTGTAGGTTGTTCAGTTTCTGAAGGACATTGTTGATGAATGAGATGGCCTAAATTCCCAGGGTACGTGCTTTTCCATCCTGGGTGGGAGACCCCACTAAGAATTTAATCTCAGGTGAAATTCTGGCCCATTGTGTTCCATTCAGGCAGTCTTGGAGGTGGGGGTGGAGAGTAGATTCTTTGTTAGATAGATGGAGGCTGGGGGTAGTCTGGGAGCAAGAAAAATCAGAGTCATGTCCCCCAGTTCCTCATTAGAATAGATCCATCTCTCATTGTAATATTCATTCTTTCATTAATTGTAAACTAATCAGAGTTGACTGCCGACTGTGGGGAGCACCCACTCTTCCAAGTGCATATAAGCTTCAAGAAGCCATAATGATTGACCTTTGGTTTGGGATAGACAGCCAAATGACCCTTTTATTACTTATCTGCTAGCAATAATTAATAAAATGATCTCTCAGAAACTGCCTCTCAAACTTTTCTTTCATCACAAGCCTGACCCTTGAGTGGTGTTAGGATCCTATAGCAAATAAGGCCCATCTGGAGTGCTCTCCATTTCCAGGATACCACAAGTTTATTTCTCCACCATTTTGTTTTTTGTCTTAGGCAATGTTGTTGTGATGCGTGTGTGTTAAACACTGCCTTCACATTCCAATTAGTGGGAGTTCCCTTAGGGTCTGAACCTTAGGTCCGGCAGCCTCATTTGACTAGTGACAAATGGAGGCTTAGAGAAATTTAGAACTAGTAGGAACTTTAGAAGTCATCCAGTCCAACACTTCACTTTTTTTGGACTGGGTCTTCCTATTTTTTCCTGGCTGGAAGTAAACGGGTTACTCAAATCCAATCCCTTTGTTGATCGGCACAGAAATATTGACCTGCTCCATTTCCAACCTGGGCTGGTTCACCTTTTCTCAGGCAGTCTGGTGACCGCTAGTCCTGGAGGCTCACTATGTTGGTACCAGATTTATCATGGACACCTGCTTGGCTTTAGCCTTACTGCAAGTCAAAACTCTTGAGCTCAAGTGATCCACTACTTTGCCTCCTTGGTAGCAAAGATCACAGTCATTCAACACCATACCAGGACCCTGCCTTTTATAGATGAGGAAACTGAGGCCCAGAGAGGTTCAGTGACTTGTCTGAAGCCACACAGTTATTTGCAAAATCAGGCTTCAAATTCATGTCTTATGATTCTGAATCCAGAGCTTTTGCCACTGTACACATAGTAGAATATTTATTCCAAATAGGTCCTGTGCTACAAGAATTTACATTTAAGACAGCCTGATGGCCATTTTACATATGCACCAGAAGGAGAATTCCACTAAGAAGTAGGAGACCCGAATTAGAGAGACAACATAGCACAATTAACAGATTTAGACTTGGACTTAAGTCCTATGATGCTCAATTAGTTGCGTGACAATGGGAAAGCTATACCCTTTCTGAACTTCAGGTTCTTCATCTGTAAAGTAGAATTTCATATATGTATATATAATATATGTATATATATATCACCTACCTCGTAGGGTTGTTCCAAATGAGCAAATGTATGTGCAGTATTTTGCAAACTTTAAATTACTATATAAAGTCCAACTGTTACAACTATCCTGCCAATAATTAGCTGTGGGACTTTGAGCAAATTACTTAATCCCCCTGGGCTTCAGATTCCTGAATGATTTGGACCAGGTGATCTCAAAAATTCTATAACTCTGCTATGTCAACACCATTGCAAAACAATAATCCCTTTTTATCCCAATCCTGAAGCCATGTTGTCCAGAGCGAAGTGGGTACAAGAAGGCAAACTGCAGAATTAGTCCAACCTCAAAAAAAAAGGAGAGGTACGGTGGGAATCTGCTTGGAGAACCAGATGTCAGGCTCATAACAAAACACAGATCTTGTCTGCATATAACTATATTTAGCTGGAAAGCCATCTGGCCGACATCCACATCTACCTCTATGTTCTGTAAAGAACCTAGAATATTATCTTTGTTTAACATGAGTATAATATTTGCAAGAGGCATATAAGTTTAGTATGAATTGTGATTGTTGGTAACAGCAGTGCTAAAGGCAACCAAACTGGAGGGGGTGATAGCTATATACTCCACTGAAACATTATAGCTAAGAAAAAATAGTTTAAAGGCCAGGAAAAAAGCCCCTTTTGATCCAAGTCTATCACAATCATTCATAATTAATATTCTGCAGCCCACAAGAACTGGTCATAATGGCTTCTATCTCATCTAGTCACCTTTATTTTTCAAACACAGTTGATCAGCTCAGTTTGAATCCCTCCTTCAAGAATTCTTTGATGGAGTCCTTTCCCAACTAGTGCCTTTCCAGAGAGAGAGAGAGAGAGAGAGAGAGAGAGAGAGAGAGAGAGAGAGAGAGAGAGAGTACACACATATGTAGCAATTGTTTTTGCCTTTCTTTGTATCCCCAATGCTTAGCACAGTGCCACACCCCTAGTAGGCACATAATAGATGCTTGTAGCAGACTGATTGATAGTCAAATTGTGGAGTCATTAAAAGTGTTGCACAATTTCCCAAAGCAATTGTCCTCACTTTCTTACTCTTGTGCAATTCTGGCCATATTCCATCGTTCATTTATAGCATCTGTCCAAGATATATGTCCTGTAAGATGAGCTCTATACATTGTACATCTTTTTGCTTCTTACAGTCCGGAAAAAAGATGCTCTTTGTGTGTCTGTGAGTGTGTGTTTATGTGTGTAATCAAATCTTTTGAGTGAATAGGGATCTAATTTTAGGAGGCTCTGTAGTGTTCTGAGCCTGTAATGAATACAACATCATTCAAAAACAGAAGCATATGACAGACATCCCCATTTATAGTGATCATAGAATCATAAATCCAGCACCAGAAGGGAAATCTGGTTGTTGTTTTTGTTCAGTTATGTTTGATTCTGTTTGACCCTGTGGGCCATACTGTTCATGGGATTTTCTTGACAAAGATACTGGCGTGGTTTGCTATTTCCTTCTGCAGTAGATTAAGGCAAACAGAGGTTAAATGACTTGCCTAGGGTCACACAACTAGCAAGTGTTTGAGACTGAATTTGAACTCTCATCTTCTTGACTCCAGGCCTAGCACATTGAGCGACCTAGCTTCCTCCTAGGCAAGCAGAGGTTAAATGACTTGCCCAGGGTCACACAATTAGCAGGTATCTGAGGCTGTATTTGAACTCAAATCTTCCTGAATCTTCTATCCACTGAGCTATGTAACTGTCTCTCGGAAAGGACCTTAGAGTCCATCAAAGTCTAAACCTCTCATTTTATGGATGAAGAAAGTTAGGCCCATAGGAGATAAGTAACCTGCCTAAGGTCACACAAAGAGAATATGGTAGAGGTAAGATTCAAACTCAGGTCCTCCCACTCTGAATTCATCATGGATTCCACTTCCCACTGTACCATGAGTAGAGCTCTCTTCAGTTTCAATACAGGACCAGACACCCTCCATGATATTGACACACAACTCCCTTTTTGATGTCCTTATTTGATATTAATAACACTATTTAATACATTTTTCCTCAATAGATATTTCTTTTACTTTATCTTTTTATGATAAATTTTAAAACAAAGATGGAATTTCTCTCATACCCATTGAAATAGAAGGACTTGAGTGTTTACAAAAATTATACAATGTGAGGTGGTAATAAAGGGTGGTTTGGTTGAGAGGTGGGAGGAGGGAAGTGAAAAGCGACTAGTTGGCTTGTTCTCAAATGCTGTCTCAAGTTCTAGGTTAGCTATTACATGCCAGGGCAAGCAGGGACCTATTCATGCATCTTTGCTTGTGAAGTAAATCTCTTAAGGAGCAGCAAAGTGTCCTATCAGTTATATTCTGGGTCATCAGTCAACATCAAGATTGATTCTAGTTCTGTTTTCTTAAGTACTTTGTACGTTAGATGTTGCATACATTAGATTTTTGGCTTGCCTTGTATGTCTGTAAATTATGTGAATCATTGCTGTTACATAAGTATTCAAGTAACTTTAAATTCAGAGATGAAAATCTATTCTTCTCATTAAGAAATCATTGAACTCTGTTTTGGTTGTAAAATAGGTGATCTGGACAAGGAATAGATCTTTCATTTGTGCTGGACTTGTTAGTTAAACTACTAACTGGCCATATATGTGGATATTATTCCATGTGTTTGCATTTCCTGAGGTACAGAGAGAATAAAAAAAATATTTAACAGATTGCTATTTTTGTTTAATAAATAGTTATATAAAATATGACTTCCTTGTCCAACCATATTGGCTATATCCAGATTTACAATCAGATATAAGGCTTGGTTTATATAATGATGAATCACATGTATCTTAAGCCATCAGAAATTTAGACCTGGATAAAGAAAGTGAACCTGATCATTCAGATTATAATTATGAGGTTTAGTATGACAAGGCAGGAGACCAATGAGGTACTAATCCCCATCTGAAATAACCATTCCATCCGTGTGTGTGTGTGTGTGTGTGTGTGTTATCTTAGCATTCAAAAACCAAGCCAAGACAGAATCTACTCCAAGAAGAATTTCAACAGCTCCCGGTTGTAGGTTCTACAGTCACAGCCAATACAGACCCAGAAGTCCTTGGCACTGTCAAGTAGTTCAGCATCAGAAACTGATATGATTTGGTCAGTGGGAATGACATTAAAGAAGAAATATTATCATCTGTTTTGCTGCTTTACCCTAAGGATCATGGGACCTTTCCATCTCGCTTATAGTTGAAACCTTCCATGTAGATTGTCTTCCTCCCCACCACCATTAGAATGTAAACCCCTTCAGACCAAGGACTGTTTCGTATTCTATCTGTATCCCAAGCACTTAGCACACTTGCTTTGTATATAGTAAGCATTTAATGAATGTTTCAGTCTTTCATTCATACAAACTCATTCATCCATCCATTCGCATTAAAATGTAAAACTTCTCCTGAGAAGCATTAGGTATGAAAAATATTCTGGCCATATCTGGGGAGATTTAAAAGTGATCGTTCACTTACAATGGTTACAATTTGGGTAGAACACATATCGATGCTTTGTTTGTGAATGAGATATGGGAAAAAAAAACCTACTATATTAAGAAAAACACTGACTTCAGAAACTGGTTTTAGGAAAGAAATTTGTGGTAAGCCAACCACTAATTAGTCCTAAAAAGTTTTCCTGCAACTATTGAATAACAGACTTGGTTGAGTGAAAAATTTTGTCAAGATGATAAAGCTGAAATGGTACAGATTTTCTTTATCTTAAAATAGACTTCCAAGAATCAGTGAAGATAGAATCAATGAGTGTGTTTCCTCGAAAAAGGGAAGTAATGAAAGAGACGCCTTTTGAAGAATAGTTGAATGAAGCTGAAGTTGAAGAATAGTTGAATGAAGCTTGGGAACTTCTTGAAAACCAGATGGCAGAAAATTACCAAGAAATTGTCAATGAGATTCTTAAAACCTATAAAGTTATGAGATTGAACATGTCATTCTAGAGCCCTGTATTCCAGGTTCTGACCCTTCCTACTTGTGTTACTATAGGCAAGTCACCTAGTCTCTTTGAGCCTTGTTTTCTTGATCTGTAAAATGGACATAATTCTAAATGCTTAATGACTTGTAATATTTGTAAGTACTATAAAACTGTGAGCAATTATATAACACACTAAACAGATCCTAGACTCAACAAGGATTAACTACCCAGGACACTTCGTTTTAAAAATTAAATAAAGCAGCATGAGACAAGATTAATTGAGGTAGGGATAAATCAAACTATATATAGAATTCAAATATAAGTGATTTTCATGGGGTCAGCATGGGTTTTTTTGTCTTCAAAATTATAGGTATTACTGTCCTGCTCCATTAGCAAAGACAATCATGGGATTGACTATTATCAAGTCGTTTGCTCATTTAGATGGATTAGGAGGTTAATAATGCTAAGGTCCTTAGTTCAAACCCCAAGAGATCCCAATTAGCTTTATTGCTTTTTGTGATCCCAAATTTTAATTCTTAACACTGGGCAGACTTTTTGTGAGCTCTGGATCATAGGAATATGGTCCAATGATGATGATTCATATTTATGTATCACTTTAAGGCATAAATAATATTTTTCCTACATGATTTTTCCTACATAAATCCCCCCAGTGAGGTAGATAATACAGTTATGCCTTCCTTTTCTTCCTTCCCTCTTTTTCTTCCTTCCTTCTTTCCTTCTTCCTTTCCTTCCTTCTTTCTTTCCTTCTTTGCTTCCTTCTTTCCTTACTTCCTCCTTTCCCTTCTTTCTTCCTTCTTTCCTTCCTTCCTTCCTTCCTTCCTTCCTGATCTCAAGAAACAGAAAAAGGGGAATAGCATTCTGAGTCAAGCTTAGGTGAACTGAGCTACTATTGTTAAGGAGTGCAAAATTAGATAGCTGAGATAGAATCCCACTGTGATCACTCACCAGAGGTCTCTCTTGTGAACTAAAGAATTAATGACATTGGCCAAATTCAACCTTTCCTGCTAGAGAAGGCTATCAAAATGTATAATGAATCTACAAAGAGCCAAGTGCTTTGTATCCTTTTAGGAACTGGAGGTTAACTTAATTAAAACATGATTGCAATGTAAGTTAATCTAGTCTCAGGATCTAGACTCTCCTGCTGTCATAGAAATGTTTAGAAACTTCAATCACCTTGCTCCATGTGGCTTGATAACAAAGCAAATGTGATGTTTCATAAGGGAAGGGGGGCAGCCTAATAGAATTGCTTATTTTTGACTGAGAGTCTTTCAGAAAGAGAAAATTAAAACTTATTCTGTGATATCCATCACACACACACACACACA
>CM053627.1:115599731-115615819 GCA_028646595.1 Phalanger gymnotis
CTAATATGCCATTAGATTTATGTACCAGCATTTTTTTAGCCATTCTCCAGGCAATGAGCACTTACTCTGTTTTTGGCACTTTGCTAGTCCTAAACAAAAAACTGTTCTTATGGATATTTTGCTACATATGGGACCTCTCTTTCTGTTTTTGACCTCTGTGTACATGCCTAGCATTGGGATCTCTAGGTCAAAGAGTATGGACATTTTAGTCACTTTTTTTTTTGCATAACTCCAAATTGTTTTCCATAATAGTTGAACCAATTTGTAATCTCATCAACTGTGGGTTACTGTGTCTGCCTTTCCACAATCCCTTCAAAATTGTCACTTCCTATCTTTACCAATCTGCTGGGTGTGAGGTGATTTGTTGTTGATATTGGTCTTCAGGAGTTGGTTGTGCCTGACTCTTTGTGATCCCCATAGACCCTACTTTACACAGTGTTTTCTCGGCAAGAATATTAGGATCTTTTGCCATTTCCTTCTCCAACTCATTTTACAGAAAAGGAAACTGAAGCAAACCAGGTTAAGCAACATACCCAGGGTCACACAGCTAATAAGTGTCTGAGGCCAGATTTGATCTCAGGTCTTCCTAACTCCAGGTGCAGTGCTCTATCTGCTAAGCCACCTAGCTGCCAATTTGAGGTGATACCTCAAAGGTCTTTAATGTAATAATAACAATAATAATAAATATCAGCTAACATTTATATAGCACTTTAAGATTTACAAAACACTTTACATATGTTATCTCATTTGAATTCCTCGTGTTAGTGATTCGAAACAATCTTTCATATGGTTGTTAATAGCCTAGGTTTTCTAGGAATTAAAACCATCAACTTGACATGCAAACAAAAGAATTACAGTTATCCCTTACACACCGTGGGGTTGAGAGGGTGGGAGAAGGGTTACAGTTGCAGAACCCCCATGATCTAGAGAATCTATGTAAAATTTTTTGGCCTTCCCTTCCTATCAGAGAAGGTCTGTATTTTTTCTTTATCTTTTATGGGGTGTTTACAGTATCTTATTAAAAAATTTGGGTTGAATATTTGGTCATAGACTCTGTGTCATCAGCTGGCCTTTGCTTGTCATCTGGGGCTTCTGCAAAACTCCCCCAAAAGTCCCACTTAATTTATTATGCCAATCTGTGGTATATTGAAACCATGATGGGGAAAGTCATGATGTGGAAGGGATAACTGTGTAATAAACCTTAATTAATACATATTAATACATAATAAATACTCCTACTTAGGAAAATAGTCTCCAAAAATGGGAGTTTCATTTACAATTTCAGTAGACTAAAGGTAACAAAGGATAGACCTTGGTCTATCCTTTGGCCTCACCACTACAGGTAGGATGTTATGTTTCAGTAGCACTTGGAAAAATCATATTTCAGCACTGGCAAATAGAAAGGTCACCTTAGACACATCAGTTACTGCTGTCTTGTTTCTAGAATATTCATGCTTGGTATTCAAAACCTCAGTGCATCCCCTCTATGAAATCTGGTTTGCCTCGCTCCTTTTCAAAAATGTCTACTTGACTTGGCCAAAAATCATCTTCCTCCCTTAAAGAGATGACATGTCCAGAAGTTTGCTTGAGTGAATTTAGGAGTTGAAGTAAGAAGAGCTCTTTCCTCCTTCCAATCTTTCATCTAGTCAACATTCTATTTTTTTAAAACTCCTCATTCTTTGTTGATGTATGCAGAACAGGGGTTAGTATTTTTCCCCACATCTTTTAGGACTAGAAATAAATATCAGTTATCACAGTTTCGAATGGGAATAAGACTAAAGAAGAGGAAGGATGAAAGGACTTTGATTTAGGAATTGCAGTTAATTGTAGCTTCCTGCATTGATCAGAAAAGAGTTTGTCTTAAGTGGTGCATTAAGAGCATTAGTGTGAGGCCAAGTAGAATGGTTGAAGGACACATGGTACTCAGCAGAGAGATTACCTGGAACTTTTCCACTTTTCATTTTCCTAATTGCTACTAGGGCTACTTTTGCAGGGACAGAAATCCATAAAATGTTAATACTAGGATTGGGCCGTAATGCATAGCCTAGTGGTCAGGGGAAAGTGGCAAGACATTCATTCTCGAGTGATCTAAATAACAGCCTCATTCTTTTATGGAGACTTAAATAGATGCAGTATTGTATAGTACCTGTAGTATGGAATTTAGCACTAAGCTCAGTGCCACAGTGGTATGACTCTGGGTGGGTCATTCAACTTCTCTCAGACTCAGTTTCCTCACTGGTAAAGTGAGGGAAGAGAGGGGATTCGATGGTCTCTAAGGTCCCATCCAGTTCCACATTTATGATCCTATGACTCTTCCAAATACTGAGGGCATTAGACTTGGAGCCAATGAGCTGGGAGAGCCATTTCAGCTGTGCCAGTTAGTAATTATGTGACTTTGGGCAAGTCAGATCTTGAGACTCTCAAAGCCTCAGTTTCCTCATCTGTAAAATATGGAAAATAATAATAATTATGCTATCTAACTCACATACATATTGTGAAGCTCACATTAGATTCATTTATTCAATAAACAATTATTCAATACCCATTAAGTACAGAGCACTGTGCTATAGACTGAGGGAGATTCAAAGATTATATAACTGCATAAAGCTGACAGTCTAGTTAGGGCCCTGTGACACATAAATGCAATCTTTGTTTTTGAGATTCCATTCTGACACGAAGGGCTTGGGAATCCTTTGGAAGACCTTCTTACTAATCGGTCCTTAATTACTTGTTGATTTATTGCTCTTGGTAATATTGGGAAGGAGAAGAGGGCTGGACAAGCCTGGACCACAGGGTCATGAAAAGAGAATAGGCCTGATAGAGTGAAATGAGTACTCCAAGATTTCTCTCATGTGGGTAGAAGGGTGTGAGTGTGTATGTGTGTGTGTGTTAGATTTGCAGGATTTAAAAACTCATGTGATAGCCACTTGAATAGTCAAAGGGAATGCAAGGATAATCCACTTAGCTCTCTCCTCTGTGTAGCTATAAACAGCCCTTTCATGCTATTTGCCACCATCTACTTGGGACTTAAATCGCTTATTCATTCTGTTATGAACGTCCTGATATTTTTGTTATAGATATCTCACTATCATCTAATTCTTGGGAAGGGGAGTGCAGCAATACATCTTCTATCCCAAATCCACATCAGCTACAGGCTTGCAAAATGGATTGAGTTTAAGGAAGCAGCTTTGGGTTTTTAATAGGGAGAGACTTCCTTGATTCATAATTTACCTGTTCTTTGAAAAAAGCAGTGGTGCCCCTGAAATGACTGTCAAACCTAGTTTGGTCTGCAGCTTTTAGAAGTTGCTGAAATGTAGTCTATAGAAACTTTAGAAAAAGAGATAATGTTACTCATGACCTAACCTAGACCAGACGTAATGGGAAAGATGTAGAGAGGATGGACACAAAATGTACACTAAAATACCTGACTCTTCCTCTTACTGGTCTTTCTGTTTTGGGATAGGTAGAGGAAATTGTAGACATAACTATATCCGCCTTGGTCTGATTCCTCCTACCTATCTCTATCTCTCTGTATCTCTGTCTATATCTCCGCCTGTCTCTGTCTCTCTCTGTTTCTGTCTTCTTTGTCTGTCTCTATCTTTCTGTCTCTCTTTGTCTCTATCTCTGTTTCTCTCTCTCCTCCCCCTCCCCCAGGTCTGATAGCTTGTGGTTCGTTTTTCTCTCTGGCTCAGTGCCAGAGACTTCATCGCTCCCCCTCCATTTCTTGTGTTCTCTTTTCTGATGAAAGCAATGAATCAGCTGATATTCAAAAAAAAAATCACATCTGCTTCATTGAATGAGTTTCAGCCTCCTGTAGCATCTTATTGACTGTCTGTTAAAAGATCCCTAAAATTGATGATGAGGAAGGGGAGTCAATTGCATCCCCAAGACCCTTCCCAAAAAGTTTCAACAGATAATTCAAGCATAGAATTTTAAATGTTTGGAGTATTGGTAATTGTCTGATGAAGAGCATAGAAGCAGAATTGTAATATTGCCAGCCATTCATTCTTTCACTGGGGGGTTATTGATTATGCCTGCCATGTATAGGCTACTGTGTTAGAGGTTATGAAGAATGTAACAAAAAATCCTATAGTCTCATAGGGGAGATAAGACATGTTCTCAAATAAGAATAGACATCTAAAAAGAGAGGCACAAAATATAAGTGTTCAGAGCTGGGCAAGGATGTCCTCTTACTCTTGTCTCTCATTACAGGTGTAATGCTTTCCAAGAGCTTAGAAAAGCCAAAATGCAAGACACAAGATTTAACTAAGACACCTGAGTTACTTGGCATGCTGTGTCTGAGGTAACACACTTGGTTATGAGAGTGAAATAAATGATGATCCATATGTATCATGAGGCAAAACAGTGAGAGTTAACAGAGTACATGCCTGGGTGCCTTTTCACAATATGTACATATATGCATGCATATACACATACATAGGTATGTATATATACACATACCTATATGTATATGTGTGTGGTATAGGTTTATATGTGTATGTATATGTGTGTGTATGTGTGTACATGTATGTGTATATATGTATACATATATAATTTTTTGCACAATAATGGACATCTTTTACATACCCCATCTAAGCTGTTCCTACTCATCATATTTAGGGTTTTTACATGAGAAATTATTTTCTTATCAAGAATTTCAGTGGCTCCCTATTCCCTCAAGGATAAAATATAAATTTCTCTTTTTGTCATTTAAAGGCCTTCACAATCTGGCTCCTATCTTTCTAGACATCTCACATTACTCCCTGTCACGCTCACTCACTCACTGCTGTTTTCTTGCCAAGCTGGCCTCTTTGCCATTTGTTCCCCATACACAGCAGTCCACCTCCAACTACTGTGCCTTTTAAAGCCCAGTGGAATTTTCTTCCTCTTCACTTCTGCCTCTAGCAAGCCCTTGCACCTTCAAGGTTTGCCACAAGTATCATCTCCTGGATAAAGCCTTTCCTGATCCCCACCAGATATTACCGCTCTCTCCTCCCCCTCTACTCCCAACTAGATTTATTTTCTATTTACTGGGCATCTACTTTGTATTTACTTATCTGTGTACATTTTTCCCCTAATTAACATCCTTGAGGATAGGAGTGATTTCATTTTTTTGACTTTGTATCCCTTATGCTTCATGGGGTTGGTTAGGTTAAGCTCTTTTAAGCAGTTATAACTCAAATCCATGAGGGTTTATGATAAACAACCAGCAAACAAACAAACAATTAAGTGTTTGTTGTTGTTTGATCATTTCAGTCGTGTCTGACTTTTTGTGACCCCTTTTAGGGAATTCTTGGTAAATGCTGCTTTGCCATTTCCTTCTCCATCTTATTTTATAAATGAAGAAACTGAGGCAAACAGGGTTAAGTGACTTGTTCAAGGTCACACAGCTAGCAAGTGTCTGAACCTAGATTTGAACTCAGGTTCTGACTCCAGGCCCAGTGCTCTAATCACTGTGCCATTTGGCTGCCTAAGAGTCACAGTCACATAGAGATTAAGTAAGGAAACTTCAATTTTCACTCAGGTCTTCTAAGGATGAAGACTAGACCTGTGATTTCATTAATATAGGGAATTCCTAGGTGAGGAAGCCTCCTCTACCAATGGAGGCTGACACCTTCATTGCATTCATAATCTTAGAGAGCATTGAGAGTTTAAGTGACTTGTCCAGGGTCACACAACTAATGTGTGCGCAAAGTAGAATTTGAGCCACGGTGTTCCTGGCTTCATTAGGCAATATCGCCTCTGGGGGTCCTATTTCTACTCTGCTGAATTGCCCTCTGAATCTTTCATTTCTCCTTAACATCTGTCAAAACTTACTGGTTTTTCCTTGCTGCCTCTTTTCCTTCTTGCCTGGCTAAGTAACAGAGGTAGATGTGATAGACCAATTCTTGCCAAAATGTCAATAGTCAATGATGGAATAATGTGTTACTCCTCCCAATATACAACATTTGCATTTTTACAGAAGTCTAAATGTCTTACCCCAAAGAGTTCTAACATCAAAACTTTGTGTGATACAGTAGGGGCTATAGGAAAGATATTATTGATTAGGGGACCTTTTGTAATCGTTAAAATTTTAGTGTCTAAAGCTGGCATGGGGCTCAGAGACCATCTAGATCAATACCTTAATTTTATAGATGATGAAACTCAGGCCAAGAGAGGTGAAATAGCTAGCTCAAAGTCATTCAGATAATAAATAGCAGAGTTAGGATTTGAACTCAGGTCCTCTGACTCCAGATGACTGGTCTTTCCAGTGTCCTATGCTGCCTCAAATATCATGGAGCTCTTCAAGTGAGCGGTGCATCTTTACTCTCCTGTGTTTTGCTACAATATAACAGCTACAGAAATTTGATTTGCAGTAATTTTAATATCCTGCCTCTAATGTCTCATCGTGGCTTGGAGGTGACCCTGGGTTCTCAAAGGCTATGCTAACAGAGTGCTAACTTTGGCAAGCCTGACCACATTGGAAAGACTGGGCATATTTTTGACAATGGTTCAAAAGGAAATTGGGCTTTTAAGAAAATACAAAAATATGTTGTGCAAAAAGATACAGTATATTTTCCCTTCCAAAAGACATTTTGTGAATGAAATAAACAATGCCTGACAAACCTCATAAATAGCCAACATCCAGTAGATTTTGTTGAATGAATTCTTACCTATTCTTTATTATTTACATTTTAAAAAAATTTTGCAGGGGGGAAGGCAGGGCAATTGGGGTTAAGTGACTTGCCCAAGGTTACACAGCTAGTAAGTGTGTCAAGTGTCTGAGGCTGGATTTGAACTCAGGTCCTCCTGACTCCAGGGCCAGTGCTCTACTCACTGTTCCACCTAGCTGCCCCTGTTATTTATATTTTAAAAGACTCCTTGATGCCTTTTGTCTTTCTAGTATACAAATCATTTCCTGACATATTCCACCTATTAGATTGTAAGCGCATTGAGGGCAGTGACTATCTTTTGCCTCTTTTCGTATCTCCTTGTTTATCTGCCACATACTAGGTGTTTATGAAATATTTATTGATTGATTGACACAATAGAACCCTCCTTAGTGATAAAGAAAAACTATTAAGTTATTACATCTATCAGTAAGTTACAATAATCAGCACCTGTAGTCCCCCACTTCCCTGCTGGGAGGAGAAAAGTATGTTTTTGATCTGTCCTTTGGGACCGAGATAAGTCACTTTATTTAGCCCAAGTTGTTGTTCAGTAATTTCATGTCTGACTCTTCATGACCTCATGTAGTTTTTCTTAGCCAAGATACTAGAGTGATGTGTCATTTCCTTCTCCGGCTCATTTTGCAGATGAGGAAACTGAGGCAAACAAAGTTAAGTGACTTGCCCAGAGTCACACAACTAGTAAGTGTCGGAGACCAGATTTGAACTCACAAAGATAAGTCTTTCTGACTCCAGACCTGGGACTTTATACGTTGTGTCACCTAGCTGCCTGGTTCTTAAAATTAGCCCTTGTCAGAACTCACAGTATGCATGAGAACAAGTATATCGGTCACAACAATTTAATTTTTTCTATGTTTTATAATTCCATGTCTTATTTAGAATATTTAACCTTGTGTTCAGGAAATATGGATAATGCGTAACTCATCTCCAAAAAGCCATCACTACCAACAAACTGTTATTAAGTTTCACAGGGGCTGCTGAGCTTGAGGAATATTTTCAATCCTCTGGAGCCAAGACAGACCACACAAGGTTACAGTATACGTAATAAGTCAGTAAACATAGACCCAAGACCAAGGTTAAAGTTGTCTGTTCTGGGACCCCTTGTGCAACTGGAAGGGTTAAGAGCTGGTTCTGTGATGTCACTGACATAGGGAGCTCCTAGGTGAGGTTAGTATCTTCTCTGCAATGTAGGGTCTTAGACATACTAAAGCATAGGTGGGGGACCTACAACGTCAAGGCCATATGTGGCCCTCTGGGTTGTCAAGTGCAGCCTTTTGACTGAATCCAAGATTTGTTCTGTGAAGTTTGGATTCAGTCAAAGGACCACGTGGGGCTTCAAAGCCAAAGTTTCCCCATCTCTGTCCTAGAACATCACAAGATTAAATGACAAATCTACAAGCTATGGTACTGTGTCCTGGGGACCAGGAGACTCCCTCTTTTCAGTGATTGGAGACCCACATTTCTTACTCTGAATCTCAACTTAATAAATACATATATAGGACAGAGTTATGATTTTATCAACTTTTTTCAGCATGAGAGATATTCCTTCTTTGCATATAAATATTTCTGCCTATATTGAAAACACTATTTCCATTTGAGGTATCATCAAAATTATTTTACATAATATTTCTATAGAAAGTATTTATACTTCAAAGACATACAGCAAAACAATACCAAAATGCCCTTAAAGAGAAGTAGAACTATGAAACTGATACCATGCTAACAGAACTCCCATGTAAATTTGTTTCCTCATTAGAGCGATTCTCCCACGAAGGGATGCTCAAAACCAAGAGAACATTTATTCTGATCCCAGAATGTTATTTTTTAAAACCATTAAAAAGCAAGCTATATGCTCTAAACTAGCTTCCAGGCACCTTCAAGGATTAATTATTAAATACTGGAAAATCCTTGTTAATGCATCTACAGACAACTAAAAGTAAACAGTCACTATAGTCACAAAGGAATAAGAAAACTGGGGTCTATCTTTAGGCAGCAGGAAAATTATGTCCAAGAATACACCAGAGATTTTAAGTTCAAAATTAGAGTAGAAAACACTAGGGTGTACAAAAAAGAAAACAAGGTTTACTAAAAAAATGACTTGATGGAGGTGATTATGAAAAAGGACACTTAGTTTAAAGTTTAATGACTTGTGTACCAGATCTAAAACTGTTTTATAAAGTGGCAATCATCAAAACTATTTGGTACAGGCTAAGAAACAAAGTGGTAGACCAGTAGAATAGTTTAGGTACACAAGACACAGTAGTAAATTACATTAGTAATCTACTATTTGTTAAGCCCAGAGACTCCAGCTTCTGGGATAAGAACTCATTATTTGACAAAAACTGCTGGGAAAACTGGAAAGTATTATGGCAGAAGATAGGCATAGGTCAACCTCCCACAGCATATACCAAGGTAAGGTCAAAATGAGTACATGATTTAGACATAAAGGGTGATACCATAAGCAAATTAGGAGAACGAAGAATAGTTTACCTGTCAGATCTATGGAGAAGGGAAGAACTTATAACAAAACAAGAGATAGAGAACACTATGAAATGCAAAATGAATAATTTTGATTACTTTAAAAGGTTTTCGCACAAACAAAGCCAATGCAACCAAGATTAGAAGGAAATCAGAAAGCTGGGAAACAATTTTTACAGCCAGCGTCTCTAATAAAGGTCTCATTTCTCAAATATAAAAAGAACTGAATCAAATTTATAAGAATACATGTTATTCCCCAATTGATAAATGGTCAAAGGATATGAACAGGCAGTTTTCAGAGGAAGAAATTAAAGTTCTCTATAGTCATATGAAAAAATGCTCTAAATCACTATTGATTAGAGAAATGCAAACAACTCTGAGGTAACACTTCACACCCATCAGATTGGCTAATATGACAGAAAAGGAAAAGGATAAATGTTGGAGAAGATGTGAGAAAATTGGAACACTAATGCATTGTTGGTGGAGCTGTGAACTGATTCTAGCGAACAATGTGGAACTATGCCCAAAGGGCTATAAAATTGTGCATACCCTTTGATCCAGAAATACCACTACTAGGTTTATATCCCAAAGAGATCACAAAAAATGGAAAAGGACTCATATGTACAAAAATATTTATAGCAGCTCTTTTTTTGGTGGCAAAGAATCAGAAATTGAAGAGATGCACATCAACTGGGGAATGGCTGAACAAATTGAGGTATATTAATGTAATGGAATACTATTGTGCTGTAAGAAATGATGAGCAAGCCAACTTCAGAAAAAACCCTGGAAAGACTTACATGAACTGGTGCATGGCGAAGTGAGCAGAACAGGAGAACTATATACATAGCAACAGCAACACTGTGCAATGATCAGCTATGATAGATTTAGCTCTTTTCAGTAATACAATGATCCAAGTCAATTCCAAAAGACTCATAATGAAAAATGCTATCCACGTTTAGAGAAAGAACTCTGGAATCTGAATGCAGATCAGAGTATACTATTTTTACTTTTTTTTTCTTTCTCGTGTTTTTTCCTTTTTGTCCTGATTCTTCTTTCACAACATGACTAAAGTGGAAATATATTTAATATGATTATACATATATAACCTATATCAGATTGCTTGCTGTCTTGGGGAGAGGAGAGAGAGGGAGATAAAATTTGGAACTCAAAATCTTGTAAAAATGAATGTTGAAAACTATCTTTACATGCAATTGGAAAAACTAAAATATTATTAAGTGGAAAAAATAAAAAAAGTTTAGTGGCTAAAATCTACCGGGATGCTATGTAGCACTTTATAATTTACAAAGTACTTCATACATTTTGTGTGTGTATGTCTGCGAGAGAGACAGAGAGAGAGAGAGCTCACTTGATATTTGCAAGGTTGGTGCTAGAGATGTTATTATCCCCTCCTGCCCCTTTGAATGAGACCTAAGGCATAAGGCATAAGGAATCCCCAGGGGAAACTCCCTCTACCAATGAAGTTCAGCACATCTTTTTAAATTTATAGTCCTAAGAGAGTTGCCTGGGTGTCTGAGAAGGTAAACAATTTGTCAGGGTCACACATACAGTATGAGTCAAAAGCACAACTTTAGTGGGGCAGAGCTAAGATGGTAGCTTGAAACCAGGTACTCACTTAAGCTCTCCCCCAAACCCCTCCAAACACCTGTGAAAAATGACTCTAAACAAATTCTAGAGCTGTGGAACCCACAAAATAACAGATGGAAACAAGTCTCCAGCCCAAGGTGGCCTGGATGGTTGCTGGAAAGGGTCTGTTGCATTGTGCTGGAAGCAGACCACAGCCCAACATGGGCCATGCCAGGACAGACCAGGCACAGAGGAGAATGGATGGAGCAGGCCTCAGGGCCCTAAATCATTGAATTTTAGCAGCTATCAGATTTCTCAACCCACAAAAGCAAATGACAACTGAGCAGATCAGTGGGAAAACTTCTGGATCTGGGTGAGGGAAGTGCAAGTTCTGGCTACAGCCCCAAGGCAGCAGAGGTGGCTGCAGCAGCAGCAGCCTCAACAGCAGCAGTAAGGCAGCTGCTTCCAACCCCAGGCCCACATGGTTGGAGGAATCAAGCAGCTGATGAGAGCAGGAGTGCAAAGATCCCTTTGCTGGCACTGAGAAAAGTTTCTCTTGCTTTGCCCTACTTGGATCTGGGTTGCAATCCTGGTTGATAGTTCTTTGGGGAGGAGGAGTGCTGGTGTAGCAGAGCTTTGTGGTGGCTGTGGAGAGGGAGTCTTCCTGGTGGTTTCAAAGCAGAAAAGAGTGTCTGCACTCACAGACCAGAGCATAGACCAAGAGAGGAGATCATACCACCTCAGAATAGAAGTGTCTCTGAAAACAGCAGCACAAAACCCCTGAATCTTGGGACAAAGCACTCTTCACTCTGAAAGCAGTCATACCCCGACAAAAGTCAAACAATTGTCTGGGAAAAAGAGCAAGCAGTATAAAAGGACTCAGACTATAGGATCTTTATTTGGTTTCAAAGAAGATCAAAACACATCCAGAAGTCAACAAAGTCAAAGATCCTACATCAAAAGCCTTCAAGAAGATTATGAATTGGTCTCAGGCCATGGAAGAGCTCAAAAAGCACTTGTAAAAGCAAGTAAAAGAAGTAGAGGAAAAATTGGGAAGAGAAATTAGAGTGATGCAAGAAAATCATGAAAAACAAGTCAATTACTTGCTAAGGAGGCCCAAAAATAATGAAGAAAAAAAATAGCCCCTTAAAAAATGGACTAACCCAAATGGCAAAAGAGCTCCAAAAAGCCAATGAGGAGAAGAATGCCTTAAAAGGCAGAATTAGTCAAATGGAAAAAGAGTTACAAAAGACCACTGAAGAAAATACCACCTTAAAAACTAGAATGGAACAAGTGGAAGCTAGTGATTTTGTGAGAAATCAAGAAATTATAAAACAAAACCAAAAGAATGAAAAAATGGAAGATAATGTGAAATATCTGATTGAAAAACCACTGACATGGAGAATAGATCCAGGAGAGATCCTTTAAAAATTATTGGACTACTTGAAAGCCATGATCAAAAAAGAGCCTAGACATCATCTTTCAAGAAATTATCAAGGATAACTGCTCTGATATTCTAGAACCAGAGGGTAAAATAGAAATTGAAAGAGTCCACTGATCACCTCTTGAAAAAGATCCAAAAAAGCAAACTCCTGAGAATATTGAAGCCAAATTCCAGAGATCTTAGGTCAAGGAGAAAAATATTGCAAACAGCCAGAAAAAAAACAATTCAAGTATTGTGGAAACATAATCAGGACAACACAGGATCTAGCAGCTTCTACATTAAGGGATCAAAGGGCTTGGAATATGATATTCTGGAGGTCAATGGAGCTAGGATTAAAACCAAGAATCGCCTACCCAGCAAAACTGCGTATAATGCTCCCAGGCAAAATATGGAATTTCAATAAAATAGAGGACA
Organism: Phalanger gymnotis; assembly: GCA_028646595.1. Classification (NCBI taxonomy): domain Eukaryota; kingdom Metazoa; phylum Chordata; class Mammalia; order Diprotodontia; family Phalangeridae; genus Phalanger; species Phalanger gymnotis. Next base: position 115,612,320 of record CM053627.1, read on the forward strand.
TTCAAGCATTCTCGATGAAAAGATCAGAACTGAATAGAAAATATGACTTTCAAATATAAGAATCAAGAGAAGCATGAAAGGATATACAGGAAAGAGAAATCATAAGGAACTTACTAAAAAGTTCAACTATTTTGTTTACATTGCTACATGGAAAGATAATATTTGTAACTCATGAGACCGTTCTCAGTATTAGGGTAGTTGAAGGGAATATGCATATAAAGACAGAGGGCACAGAGTGAGTTGAATATGAAGGGATGATATCTAAAAAAAATAAAATTAAGGGGTGGAGGAATATATTGGGAGGAGAAAGGGAGAGATAGAATAGGGTAAATTATTTCAAGTAAAAGTGTCAAGAAAAAGCAATTATAATGGAAGTGAAGAGGAGGCAGGTGAGGGGGAATGAGTGAATCTTGCTTTAATCAGATTTGACTTAAGGAGGGCATAACATACACACTTAATTGGGTATTTTTCCCTACAGGAAAGTAGGGGAGAAGGGGATGGGAAGCGTGGTAGAAGGCAGGGCAGATTGGGGGAGGAGCAAACACTTTTGACAAAGGACAGAGTCAAGGAAGAAAAGTGAATAAAAGGGGACAGGATAGGATGGAGGGAAATATAGTCTTTCACAACATGACTATTATGGAAGTGTTTTGCATAATGATACATGCATGACCTATGTTGAATTGATCGTGTTCTCAAGGAGCATGTGTGAGGAAGGAAAAAGGGAGAGAATTTGGAACCCAAAGTCCTAAAAACAAATGTTAAAAAGTTGCTTTTACATACAACTGGGAAATAAGACATACAGGCAATGGGGTACAGAAATCTGTCTTGCCCTAGAAAAAAGTAAAGGGAAAGGGGATGGGGGCAGGGGAGTGGGGTGGTAGAAGGGAAAGCAGACTGGGGAAAGGAGCAATCCAAATTTATGTTGAAATGGGGAGAAAATTTGTAACTCAAAATCTTGTGGAAATCAATGTTGAAAACTAAAAATATTAAATAAAACAATTTTTAAAAAGCACAACTTTAACTGAGGTCTTCCTGACTTTGAGGCCAATTCTTTATCTACTATACCATCTCTCTATCTCTGGTCTTCATTTCTACATATGAACAAAAGGGCCAGAAAGGTAAAGAAACTTAGCCATAGTCCACACCACGATGCATAAATAAGACTTTAGAGGAAATCTTTTTCAGGTTCAAGAAAGTTCCTACATTTCACCAGCATAAGTACTTTCTACCAATGCAGTGATTTGCCTGGGACCCTGAGAAGATAAGTACACATCCCAAACCATTTTTATCGTTTTATGTCAGTAGCGTAAGAATGATGACATAGAAAAATGGTTGGCATCATTTGATATTTGTGAATGATAAAATTATGTGTATATGATTATATCAATAGTTACAGAAAAGCCTTCAAAAATATAGTACTCACATATATTTAAAGAAAAATACACTTAAAATACAGAAATAAAAGGACTTCACTTTAATATAATCCAAAGCTTTTAAGCAAATAAACATCATTATTTGTAATGGAGAGCCACTAGAAGCTTTTCCAGTAAGAGCTAAGGTGAAATAAACATGCCCACAGTCTCTAATACTATTTGACATATAGTGGTGCTAGAAATGCTAGCTAGAAGAAATAAGAAAAGAACAATAGATCTTTTTATAAGCAAAGAGGAGGCGAATTGATCTCTATTTGTGGATAATATTATAGCTACCTTACAGAACCCTAGAGGATCAACCAGAAAATGAATAGCTTTTTTTTTGTAGCAGGAAACAAAGCAAAGCCACAAAAAATAATCAGCAGTTTTGTACATTACAAACAAAACCCAAAGGAAGAGATAGAGGAGAAATTTCATTTAAGACAATGACAAAATGCATTGAATATATGGAAATTAATCTACCAAGACACACAGAGGACTTCTGTAAATACGACACAAAATAATTTTTACAGAAAGACCTAAGTAATTAGCGAATTAATCAATAAGCATTGCTGGCCTGCACCAAGATAATCAATAATCAAGATACTTGGCAGATCCATTGTTATATCAATAAAATTACCAAGGAGTTACTTCATAGAATTGGAAGAATTAAAAACAAAGCATATATCACGGAAAACACAAGTAATAAAGTAATTGGGTTAAGCTAGATCTGTGATTTAAATGGCACAGGGAATTCCTTGATAAGGTCTTCTCTCAATGCAGGTTAGCATTTCCTCTGCAACCGTTAGTCTCAAATAATTGCCAAAAGCAGTGAGAGGTCAAGAGACTTTTTCAGGGTCAGTCTGTGTCAGAGTCTTGAATTCAAGTCTTCCTAATTCTAAGGCCCCAGGATCTCTGTCTCTGTTTCAGTCACTCTGTCTCTCTGTCTTTCTTTCCTTTTTTTTGTTTTTTTTTTGGGGGGGGGGTTGAGGGTTTTTTTAGATAGAAGGCAGAGGAAGTATAACATTTATTTAGACACTAGAGAATCCAATCCCAGGACCAGTAATTCCAATTCCATATAGTAGCAATAATATTCCAAAGCCAGTAAGCCCACCTCAATGTAGCAACAAGGAAATTATAACACAATATTATAATAAGGAATTAAATCATCCTGTAACTTTCCCCCCTGCTAGGACCTTCCTGTAAACAATCACTCAAGAATCCTAGCTCTCCCCTCAGCACTCTCTTCTGCAGCATTGTAGACTCTGATTTCCTACACTTTCTCCTTGGGCTGAATTCCAATTCCTGTAGCTCTCGCTGCCTCAATGTCCTCTTTTTTTAATTAATTTTTTTTAATTTTTAGTTTATAACACTCAGTTCTGCATGATTTTGAGTTCCAGATTTTCTTCCGGCCTCTCCTCCCCTCCCTCCCCAAGACAGCGTGGAATCTGATATATCTTCTAAATATAACTTTACGTTGAACTTATTTACACAATAGCCAAGTTGTAAAGAAGAATTATGACCAGTGGAATGAATCATAGAAAGAAGAAACAAAATCAAAAGAAAAAAAGAAAAAAAAAGTAGAGCAAACGGTTTGCCTCTATCTGCATTCAGACTCCATAGTTCTTTCTCTAGATGTAGATAGCTCTCCCCATCATCCCCATCCTTTGGAGTTGTCTTTAAACCTTGTATTGCTGAGAAGAGCCAAGTCTATCAAGATTAGTCATCACAGAATCAATATATCTGTGGCTGTGTATAAGGTTCTCCTAGTTCTTCTCCGCTCACTCAGCATTATATCATGTAGGTTTTTCCAGGTCATTATGAAGTCTATACCTTCCCCATTTCTTATAGCACAATAGTATTCCATTACATTCCTGTACCACAACTTGTTCAGCCATTCCCCAAGAGATGGTTATCCCCTTGATTTCCAATTCTTTGCTACTTCAAAAAGAGCTGCTATAAATATTTTTGTACATATGGGTCTTTTTCATGCTCGTGTGATCTCTTTGGGATACAGCCCTAGAAGTGGTATTGCTGGGTTGAAAAGAATGAACATTTTATAGCCCTTTGGGCATAGTTCCAAGTTGC
>CM053627.1:115616319-115645413 GCA_028646595.1 Phalanger gymnotis
GTTAGATAGGTATGGTGCTGAATAAATAAATTAATTTAGATAAAATTGTCATTTTTATTATATTAGCTCGGCCTAACCATGAGCAACTGATATTTTTTCCATTTATTTAGATCTGACTTTATGTGAAACGTGTTTCATAATTATGTTCATATAGGCTCTGGGTTTGTCTTGGCAGATAGACTCCCAAATATTTTATAGTGTCTACAGCAATTTTAAATGGAATTTCTCTTTCTATCTCTTGCTGTTGGGCTTTGTTAGTACTGTATAGGAATGCCGAGGATTTATTTGGGTTTATTTTATATCCTGCAACTTTGCTAAAGTTGTTTGTTATTTCAAGTAGTTTTTTACTTGATTCTCTAGAATTCTTTAAGTAAATTATCATATCATCTACAAAAAGTGATAATTTAGTTTCTTCTTTACCTATTCTAATTCCTTCAATTTCTTTTTCTTCTCTAATTGCTACAGCTAACATTTCTAGTACCAAATTGAATAATAGCGGTGATAATAGACATCCTTGTTTCACCCCTGATCTTATTGGGAATGCATCTAGCTTATCCCCATTCTAAATAATGCTTGTTGATGGTTTTAGGTAGGTGCAATTTATAATTTTAAGGAAAGTTCCATTTATTCCTATGCTTTCTAGTATTTTTAATAGGAATGGATGTTGTATTTTGTCAAAGGCTTTTTCTGCATCTATTGAGATGATCATATGGTTTCTGCTAATTTTGTTGTTGATATGATCAATTCTGCTGATAGTTTTCCTAATATTGAACCAGCCTTGAATTCCTGGAATAAATCCTACCTTGTCATAGTGTATTATTCTCATGTAAGTTGCTGCAATCAGATTGCTAATATTTTATTTAAAATTTTTGCATCAATATTCACTAGGGTAATTTATCTCTAATTTTCTTTCTCCATTTTGATACTTACTGGTTTGGGTATTAGTACTGTATTTGTGTCATAAAAAGAATTTGATAGGACTCCATCATTTATTTTCCTAAATAGTCTATTAAGTATAAGAATTATTTGTTCTTTAAATGTTTGATAGAATTCACATGTAAAACCATCTGGCCCTGGAGATTTTTTCCTAGGGAGTTCATTGATGGCTTGCTCAATTTATTTTTTCTGAGATGGGGTTATTTAGGTATTTTCCTTCTGCCAATTTGGGGAATTTATACTTTTGTAAATATTCATCCATATCCCTAAGGTTGTCAAATTTATGGGCAGAAAATTGGGCAAAATAATTCCTAATTAATGTTTTAGTTTCCTCTTCATTGGAGGTGAATTCACCCTTTTCATTTTTGATACTGGCAATTTGACTTTCTTCTTTCTTTTTTTAAATCAAATTGACCAAAGGTTTATCAATTGTATTGGTTTTTTTCATAAAACCAGCGCTTGGTTTTATTTATTAATTTATTAGTTTTATTGATTTCAATTTTATTAATCTCTCCTTTGATTTTCAGTATTTCTAATTTGGTATTTAATTGGGGAATTTCAATTTCTTCTTTTTCTAGCTTTTTCAGTTGCATGCCCAATTCATTGGTCTCCTTTCTCTCTATTTTTTTCATGTAAGCATTTAGAGATATAATACTTCCCCTAAGAACTGCTTTCGCTGCATCCTATAAGTTTGGTATGTTGTCTCATTATTGTCATTCTCTTGAATGAAGTTATTAATTGTTTCTCTGATTTGTTCTTTGGCCCACTCATTCTTTAGAATTAGATTATTTAGTTTCCAATTAATTTTTAGCTTAGTTTTTCCATGGTCCTTCATTACAGATAATTTTTATTGCATCATGATCTGAAAAGGATACTTTGACTACTTTTGCCTTTCTGCAACAGATTATGAGGTTTTTATGCCCTAATACACGGTCAGTTGTAGAGTATGTGCCATGTATTGCTGAGAAAACAGTATATTCCTTTTTATCACCATTTAGTTTTCTCCGGAGGTCTATCATATATGCCTTTTCTAAGATTCTGTTCACCTCCTTAACTTCTTTCTTGTTTATTTTGAGGTTACATTTATCAAGTTCACAGAAGGGGAGACTGAGGTCTCCCACTATTATGGTTTTGCTGTCTATTTCTTCCTGTACCTCCCTTAACCTCTCCTCTAAGAATTTGCGTACCATACCACTTGGGGCATATATGTTAAACAATGATATTGCTTAATTGTTTATGGTGCCTTTTAGCACAATGTAGTGTCCTTCCTTATATCTTTTAATTAGATCTATCTTTGCTTTTGCTTTGTCTGAGATTAGAATTGCTACCTCTGCTTTCTTTACTTTAGCTGAAGCACAATATATTCTACTCCAGGTTTACCTTTATCCTGTGTGTATCCCCCTATTTCAAATGTGTTTCTTGTAAACAGCATATCATAGGGTTATGCTTTATTCAAGGAAAGGATGAAAGCTGTTTTATCTGGCCATCATGGCTCCTGGAAGTTCAAGAAAGTGTTTCAAGCCTTTAGACTGTGGGTTGGAGGCCTCCAGGCTACCTGCTCCCATGGCCACAGGCTCTGCCCTCTGACAGACTCCCATCCTGGGCTGAGATTCCTGGGGCTCCATCACGGCCTTAGCCAGTACTTCTGCCCTGGGCCTGTTCCTGCTCAGGCATTTCGCTCACCCAGAGACCTCCCAGACAAGTTCACTGGCTGGATTCCTCTGCTGTTTCCCATTGGTTTGGTCTAGTGCCCTTGTGCGTGCCTGATGCTCCTATCCATCTCAGTCTACTAGTGGCTTCTAACTATCAAATCTGCTCAGATTCACTTTTTTAGACATATCTGACAGAATTTGTGAGAGAGCTCTGGTAGTTCCTTCCTTTCACAGCACCATCTTGGCTCTGCCCCCCACTCAATGTCCTCTTGATGTCTCTCTGTTTTTCTTTCTCTACCTCTCTACATGTCTCTGCCTTTGTCCATCTCTCTCTACTTTTATAAATATGTATGTATGTATATGTGTATGTGTGTATATCCATTATACTTTTCTAGGCTCCTGACTCCTGAATTTCTTTCTTTATCTTGTTCCCATATTGGGTACTTTCTTTCCCCATCCACTTCCCTAAATTTCAGCCTTTTATGCATCAACTTCCTCCTTTAGAATATAAGCTGAATGAGGGCAAGGATGCATTCTTTTTGCTTGTACTTATATCCTTAGAACTTAGCACCATGCCTGCCACCTGGAAAGCACTTAAGCATGTTGACTTAACTTGATGTATGATATATATGTACGTACATACCGTATACATATATATATATACATATATATTCACACAGAAACAATATGTATGTATTGTAGAAAAGCAAAAGTATAGAAAATATAATACTTTAAAGTCTGAAATATCCTTTAAATACATTATCTCTTTAAATCCTCACAACAATCCTATGAGGTAAGTACTATAGATTCCATTTTACAGATGAAGAAAGTGAAGCTTAGAGAGAACAAGTGACTTGCCCATAATCACATAGTAAATAAAAATGCATGGTCAGTAAATCAGGCAGCATTTGAACTCAGGCTTTCCATACTGCAAGGCCAATTCTCTAGCCCAGGGGTGAGGAACATGTGGTCTTGAGGCCAATGTGGCTGGAAGTCACAGGTTCTCACCCCTGCATTAGGCAATGTTATATTGCACATCATGCAAATCATTCTGCCAGGCACTGGGAACCATGAAAAGAAGTACAAGGCACATTCCCTGCCTTCTAAGAAATTCTAATCTAATTTAGAGTATTAGCTTAGTGTAAATGAAACAAATGAGAGACAGTAAAAGACAGAATATGATTAAGGAGAAAAATTAGCATTAGAGATGACGAACACTACTGGATTTCTGAAGTCAGGAAGATTAGGGTGGGTTGGAGAAGTCTCATCAGGCAGATAGAACCCTCTGTAAGACTAGGAGGATGTGGACAGGCTAACCTTGGAATTCATGCCTCCATCCTCCTTTTGTGACTAGTCTTTGAATTGGAGATCACTTTTCATACTTAGATGAAATAAATCAAGAACCAAAACAAATACAGTTGCGTGACTGTATATAGAAATTCCAAAGGAGGATAAAACATAGCAGCAGCTATTGTAGGACAATTGAGGAAAAAATTTTGAGGACTTGCATGTCAAAGTAATTCATGAATGTAGACAGAACTGAGAGAGGAATACAGGAAAAGGATAACAGCATGAGCAAAAGCATGGATGTGGGCCAAATTGGGTATCTAGGACAAAAGGGACTCTGATCCAACTGAATGAAGAGGAGACATTGGGGAGGGGCAAAACAAAGGTAGAAGGGTTTTTTTTTAAAGTTCCTACTACAATTTTACAAATGTTTATGTCTATTAATCAGTTCAGATTAAGTCCCATTAGAGTGAACTATTTTAATCCTTTGGATAAATAGGAGTTGGTATCAGTGATTTTTTAATAAGGGGAATCATTGCCTGAGGCTTAGACATCTTATCATAATACAGAGCTTTTTTTTAACTTATTATACTATTTATTTATTATGCTATTATTTACTTATTTTACTATTTATAGTATTATTTATTTATTAATCTATTATTATATACACCATTATTTGTTTATTATACTATTTACTAGTTATACTAGTATTTACTTATTATAATATTTACACTATTATTTAGTATATTAATTATACTTAGCATAATATATATTTATATATATAATATGTATATATAATATACTTAGTATATGTAATATACTTAGTATAATATGTATTATATATTAATATATAATATATTGTAGTATATTATATATATGTAATTGTATATACTATAATGTATAATATAGTATAGTATAATACTATAGTGTTTAGTACACTATTTATGCCATTATTAACTCATACTACTTATTATTTACACTATTTTTTACTTATACTATTTATACTATATTTATTATGCTACTTACTATTTATAATATTATTTACTTGTACTATTTACTATTATACTATTTGTTAAAATTGTATTGGGAATATAAACACAGATATCACTGGTGTGATTTAATTCACAAGAATTCTTCAGGCTCTCTTACCCACTTACTGCTATGAATCCCTCCCTTACACTTTCTGTTTGCATCCCCTTTCTTGTCAGGAAATCAATCATGCCCCAAAGTCACCCAGTCTAGAAAACTTGGAGCTGCCTCTCCTTGACTTTCCACATCTAAGCACCAATTCCTATTTTCCTTCATGATGTCTTTCCTATTCATCCTTTCTTTTCTATTTTGGCTCTCACCATTCTTTGTTACAGTATGCCTAGGCTACTGTAGTAGCCTCTTGGCTCCAGTCCATGCTTCTGATGTTTTCCTTTCCATTAGATCCTAGGCACTACTATCTCCAAATTAATATTCCAAACAACACTTTCATGTCATAGCCTCCTCAGAAGTCCTTAGGGACTCCACAGGACAAAGCTCAAATTCCTTAACCTGGCATTAAAGAAAGGCCTTCTGTAATCTGATTATAATTGACTTTTGCAGCCATTGTGCAACCATTATTACCTTTCATGAATAATCCATGCTAGTCAGACTCATTTACTCACAGTGTCCCTCCTCCACCTTGCTAATTCCTGCCTTTATGACTTCCCTAATGAGCTTTATCCCCAAATGTCCTTTTCCATTCTTCTCCATCTATCAAATCTTACCCAACCTTCAAAGATCAGCAGCGAAAGTCCCCCACTATCCCTAGTATCTTGCCTAGGCATTCTAACCAATAGTAATCTCTCCTTCCACTCAATTCTTGTAGTGTTTGCTACTCATACTACCCCATGGCATATTGTATAGGGCACTAGATTTGAAGCCAGGAGGCCTCAGTTTAATTCCCACTTCAGAAACTTATGAATTGTGTTATCACAGGCAAATCATTTAATGTCTCAGAAACTCAATTTCTTCATCTGTAAAATGGCAACAATAATAATATTGCACTAAAGCACTATGTGAAACTTAAAGTAATATATAAAAGTGAATTATTGAGATCAGAACCATATCTACAATACCATTTTATGTCTCTACCATTCTGGGGGCTCAGTGGGCTGTGTTATTGCACCTACTCCTTTCTAAAGGGTCCATCTGTTTTGGCTCCAGGCATGTAGTCTTGACCATGTTCAATCTTGGGGGAATCTAATGAGAGAGGTTGTGAGTTTCTCTTTTCTCCTACTCTTTGTCTAGTTAACTGTCCCACGGCCACCCTAGTGCTCTGAAGACAAATTATCTAAATCTTAGGATTCTGGTTCAAGTCTAGATCTCCACAAAGCAGGGGAGTAAAAAGGTACTCAGTGTATAATATACATCAGTTATGGGACAAGTATTTTATACCTACAATGCTAAACATAGCAGACACAGAGTGCATATTCACAGGAATGATTTGGATTCAGTAACTTAACATAACCATTATTACAATATACTTGAAGAATGTTATTTAAACCTCATCAGAACATAGAACAATTTGCAGGAATGCAGATTAGGCATTTTACATTTCACCTCAGCTTTGCACTGTCTCCCTCAAAATCTGTATCTTTTAGCAAATAAATCCAGAAACTTGGTCTCCTCTTCTTGTTGATGGCCATCTTTTCCAATGGAAAGATTTTCCTTGCTTCCTGTCAGATTCATTCAATGGGACCTGAACCTATGGATCTCTTTAACTCATAAGATCACCTTCAAGTCTGGGTAGAGTTCTCTTGAGGTTGAACCTTGGTCGGGAAGGGAAGCAAAGAAGAAAATATAGTCAGGGTTACAGGCACATTCACCTAGTGGAATTTGCCTAATCTTGCTGATATGTGACAAATGTTGGTAGAATGGGAAGGTGCCATGTCTCCCCAGATGTCTCAGAGTTCTGTGATGCCACATGGAGGGTTGAAGAAAGACATAGAACCAGAAGTTGTATCTTGCTTTAAATGATATAACACACTGCCCCACTCATGTTGCTGTCATAGGCAGAGAAACAAGGAAGGGACTACTCAGGTAGCAAAAAGAATATATTATATAGACTAGAACCAGACAGAATCAGTGAGCTCTTCCACTGGGAATATCTCTGTTTAACCAAGAGAAGGAGAGACTTTGATCTTACTGAAAGGGAAAGGGAAATTCCCTAAAATCTCTGGGGAGGCAAGCTGGAAATAAAGGATATGATGAGACATTGTCTACACATCTGTCTGACTTCCAAAATCCTCTCTCTCTCTCTCTCTCTCTCTCTCTCTCTCTCTCTCTCTCTCTCTCTCTCTCTCCCCTCTTCCCTTCCCTCCCTCCCTCTGTGTGTGTGTGTGTGTCTTCTGAAATGTGTTCCCTCTTGACACTTTTGTTCCAACCCTAAACCTCAGGCAGGTGTGCAAGTGAATCACCATTTTCTAAAGCAAGGAGGAAAATCTTATGCGAATACTCTAGACTTCAACCCAGGGTTACATTTAAAAACACAAAAACACCATTTTTAGACTGCTTCCCTCTACTCTCTCCTAAAATAAATGTCATCAGTGTCCTTTACTACTCATGTACTATCAATAAGGATCCTACATTCCATGAGCAAATGAAAGGGAGGCTATCTGTAAGATTATTTTAAATCACCCATATTCCCACTTTTTAATGGGTATCTGCTATAAGACAAATGCACCTCAACACCAAATAACCTGTGAGATTCTTTTTTCAGACTTACCTCCCCAAAATGAGGGGAATTTGGATGTTCTGTTAAAATAGTAATTCCCCATATACTGCACCAAGCTGGCTGTAGGGGGTGGGAGTAGAGGATAATGTTGATAAGTGAGCTAAGGGAGCTCTCTGACAGATAAATTATGAGCACTCAAAAAATAGTAGCTGATAATGAAAATGAGTTAAACATCTGGAATTGACTCATTACGCAGCTCTGAGTAATTACCACTGGGGATAATATTTATTTTGGTTCTAAAAAGGTTTAGACATATAAGTAAATTCAATTGAATTCTACATGCTTTTCTTAAATATCCCCTATGTGCCAAGCATTGAACTAGGCAGTGGGAATACAAAGACAAAAATGAAGCAGCAATTTCTACCCTCAGGGGGTTTACATTCTACTAGAGTGGGAGAATGATTCGAATACAGAAAAATAAATATGAACTATGTAATAAAATAAATAGAACATTATCCCAGAAAAGAGTACTGACAAGTGTGTGGAAATCAGAAGTAAAAAAAAAAAAAAGCTTTGTATAGAAGATAGCATTTAAGGTAAGTCTTGAAGGGAATTAAAAATTCCAAGAAGCAGAAGTGAGTAGAGAGTCAGTCAGACAAACTGAGACCTGAGAAAGAACTTAGTTTAAAAAGGCCAGGGTCTCCCACTGCATCTGGGGCCATTGCCAATTGTACTGACACATCCTGCCACTAGATTCAGATGACTCTGGAGCAGAGTGAGGCTGATGACATTGCACAGCCTTATTTCACCCTCCAGTAGTCATTAGTCCTCTGTGAGAAGGAAGGACTAACAACAACCAGCATATCTAATGGGCAGCTGGAGATGTGACTGGAGGGTGAGAGAGATTAAGACTGGACAATTAGATCTGAATATCTTCTGCATAGAGATGATCCTTGAAATCATGGGAGCTGATGACATCACCAAATGAAATCGCATAGAGGGAGAAGAGGGCCCAGCACAAAGCCTCGCATTATGTGCAAAGTTATAGAGGCTGGAGATGAAATATCACATGTAAGAAAGAGCAAACTGGCCAGTTGGGCTAGAATGTAGAGAACAATTGAAGAAATAGTATGAAATTGGTCTGGAAATATAGTTTAGAGTCAGGTAGTGGGGTTTTAGCAGATTGAATATGGGGATTGGGGATAGTGAGGAGTTGAGGATGAGGCATAGCCTGGGTAACTAGGAAGCAGTGGTGTCTTCTATAACAGTGGTGTCAAATTTACTGGCCCAAGATCACAACTTGTCCTCTTTCCCCTTCCTAGAATAGGACTAAACAAAATAATTAAAAACGCAATAAAACATAGATAATACTAATCTGTGATTTTCTAAGTTAATATGTGGTCAGAAGAGATTCATTTTCATTTGAGTTTGATACTGTTCTACAGTTGTAGGAAAATTAAGAAGAAAGGAGTCATTAGGTAGGAAGAGAACTAGAGGCAGATTCATGCAAATATATAGAAAAGAAAGTATTGAGGGAAAGAGGGTGATTGACAGTGTCAAAGGCTGCAGAGAGATCAAAAAGGGTGAGGATTGATAAAGGGCCTTTAGCTTTGTCAGTTAAGAGAATGTTGGTAATTTTGGAGAGAGCAGTTTTGGTAGAATGTGGAATTGGGAAGCCAGACTGTAGAGTTAAGAAAAAAGTTAATTTTCTTTCACAGTGTGACTAATATAAAAACATGTTTTGCATGACTGTATATGTTTAACCTATATCAAATTGATTGCTATTTCAGGGAAGAAGGAGTGGAAGGAGAGAGGGAGAGAAATTTGGAACTCAAAACTTTAAGAAATGAATATTAAAAATTCTTTTTTTCATGTAATTGGGGAAAAACAAAATATTAAATGTAAAGTGAAGAAGAAAGAGGAGGAAGAGAAGAAGAAGAAGAAGAGAAGAACAAAAAGAAGGAGGAAGAGGAGGAAGAGAAAAGCAAGTGGGGGTGCTGATCTTAAACAGTCTTTCAAGGAGTTTAGCCATGAAAGGGAGTTACATGGGATGACATCTAATAGAAATGAATAAATCCATATGATAACCCACCAAACATAACATTGAACCTGTCCTTAAAGACCTCCAATGAGCATGTTACCTACCAAAATAATCCATTCTACTCTTGAATAGTTCTAATACCTAGGCTACATTTTTTTTAAAAAAAAAATCACATTTAGCCTAATGACACCTTTTATTCCAGTTCTTTTTATGGTTTCCTATTTCTCATATATTACAGTGTCTCCATGCCCTCCATGGACATCTCCATTGCCCTCTGAGTAATACACAATTTTGAATTGTCAAAGACTATAGTGTTCCATGACTCCCGGTCATACAACAACACTAGTAAAATATTGATATTAAAAGTATGAGTCTTTGTGTCTGGCAGAAGTTTGGGGTCACTAAAGAACTTTTCAACTTTTCTAAGGCAATCCAGGTGGCTCATGTTTCTCTGTTTAATTTTGGGCCTAAGTCATTATCCTAGGCACCTAGGTGGAATAGTGGATAGAGTACCAGGTCTGGAGTCAGGAAAACTCATTTTTATAAGTTCAGATCTGGTCTCCAACACTCACTAGCTATGTGACCCTGGCAAAGTCACTTAATCTTGTTTGCCTCAGTTTCCTCATCTGTAAAATAACTTGAGAAGGAAATGGCAAACCACGCTACTATCTTTGCCACGAAAACCCCAAATGGGGTTACAAAGCTAGTAAGTGACTGAGAGAAGATTTGGACTCAAGCCTTCCTGACTCCAAGTCTATCTATCTATCTATCTATCTATCTATCTATCTATCTATCTATCTGTCTGTCTGTCTGTCTGTCTGTCTGTCTGTCTGTCTGTCTGTCTGTCTATCTATCTATCTATCTATCTAACACATCACCAAGCTTCCTCTTTCAATTACTTTGGGAATTTATTCTACAACACTCTCACAATTGTGTCACCTCCCTCAGAGATTTCTTATACATATATATATTTAGTCTAATCTATCTGCTTTTCCCAAACTAAGTAAGTCAGAGTCCAAATGTAGACCCTACTTGATAAAAAAAAAGTGTTTTATAAGCTCTTTTTGTTTAGATATTTTCCTCTTTATGTCTATTTGTTATTTTCTTTCCAGTTTCATCTTTAAATGACTTTGACTTAGTTGGTTTTGGCTTAATTGACTTTGGCTTAGTTTGGCTTAGTGGGCTCCATAGCCAAAGGTTTTTTACTATCAGCTTTATCCTCTGCTTCTCTCTGTTCATCTACTCTCTCCCACTCTTGAATAAGAATTCACAGATGATTTTATAGTGGTGTTGAATGGTTTTGATTATAGATGATTCCAAATTGGTCTTGCCTTTGGTGGTCACCTCTTTCTTTTTGGTAGGTAAGTAAAGTATTTGCTGACTAAGGCATTTTTATCCTCTTGTAGTCTCCCTTGTATGGTAACTGATGTATATCAGCTAAATTTCTATACGAAATTATTCTACACCGTGTCTCTTTTCTTTCTTACAGCTATGTCTTATTTTTCACTGTGATATCTTATTTGAATAGTCAGTTTTAATTACACACCATATCTTGTTCTCATTTTAATTTTCTCATGGCCTTGGACTAATTTTGATCTGTGCTTTAATAAGTCAGTGGTCTGATTACACACAGACAATTGATTCAGCAATGTCTTCTTTGAGGTCAGCAACTGTTTCCCTCAAGGTCAACCCTGCTCTGTGGGAGACTTATCTTCAGGGGCCCCTGGAGTTTCACTAGCTCTGCTTCTAATATGAAAGATTAAAGTTATTTAACTAGGCCATAAATGTTTTAGTGTCAGGGGCCCTGGCTTGTTATAATTCTGTATCCACCATAGCACTTAGTAGATGTTTATTAAAGATTGATGTAATTAAAATACGATTCACATTTCTCTATATTATGAACATTAAATGTGTTTCTATATTCTATCCTTCCTCTGTGTGATTGTGAGGAATCACTGAATTCATTATTCCAAATGCATTCCATAAATAACTTTTACATTTTCCATTTAATTATAAGATACACATTGCCAATACAACTATTTTCTGGGCCCACTCGTTTGACTAAGTTATGTCATGATTCAAATTCATGGAATAATAGATTTATAGCTTTAAGGGACCTCTGAGGTCATCTAGTCCAACCACCTCATTTTAAAAATTTTTTTTGGAGGGGAGAATGCAGAGCAATTGGGGTTAAGTGACTTGCCCAAGGTCACACAGCTAGTAAGTGTGTCAAGTGTCTGAGGCCAGATTTGAACTCAGGTCCTCCTGACTCCAGGGCTGGTGCTGTACTCACAGCCACCTCATTTTATAGAGATGGAAGCTGGGGCATAGAGAGGTTAAGTGATTTGCCTAAGGTCACAGAAGTAGTGGGCTGACAGAACCAGGATTCTAACTGAGATTCTCTAGGTCCAAAGTTAACATTCAATCCATTTTATCAACTCTTAAAGGAAGCCTCAACCATCATCTTTAAAGAATTTCACTCATTTCCTGATCTCATGCCTCTTGTAAGCTTCCCACCTCCCCAAACCCTTATATTCCAGGAAAGGAGGCCTTACTATGTTCATTATAGAGAGTTATCTCCTTCCTTTCTCAGAATCTTTCCTATATTCATAAAGAACACATTCCCTCCTTTCACCTCGACCTGAAGAGAAAAGGGTAGAGTCCTGGAAAGGGGGAGGTAGTATTCATTAAAATTAATTCCAGGATCTTCAAGCATTTAGTAATGAAGGACCATGAAAGCATTTAGTAATCAATGAATCAGATGCATTTATTAACTACCTACCACATATCAGGAACTGTGCAGGGCTCTGGTGGCATAAAGACAAAAATGAGATGCTCTGGGTCCCAAGAAAGTCATATCCTAAGTGAATACAAGGTCTTTACTAAAAAAATAGAAATTAATTGGGGAGCACTAGTAATTGGGGGGATCAGGAGAGGCTTTCTGAGGAAGGACTACTGGAGAGAATGTTGTGGTGGGGATTCCTGTCTTGTATTTGCTTGGACTGCTGAGGAGCACCCGACTTTCAAATTCTGTGATTTTATGAGCTGAAGGGAGCGAGGCATCCAAGGAGATAGAAGTAAGGAGAGAGGCCTTCCAGACATGGAGTTCAGTCTGTTCAAAGCCGCAGGGAACATCAGGGAGAGAGAAGGGAAAGTAGGCTGGTTTGGACCATAGAGCATGTAAGAGGGAGTAATGTATGATCACCCTGGAAAGAAAAGCAAAAGCCAAACTGTGAAGAGCTTTAAATGCTAAATAGAGGAGAGTGTATTTTTATCCTAGAGGCAAGAGGAAAACACTGAAGTTTCTTTAGTGAGGGTTAGAAATAAGAAGATGGAAGCTCTGCGGTGGATAGGTTGTTGAGGAGAGAAGCTGAAAAGCTGAGTTCAATAAGGCTGATTAGGAGGCTGAGTTAATAGTCCATAGGAGAGGTGCTGAAGGCCTGAACACTGTGGCGTCAGTGAGAAGAATGGCATGATATGGAAGATGTTGCAGAGGTAGAACTAACAAGACTTAGCAGCTGACTGGTTATGGCATGTGAAAGAGAGTGAAAATGAGAGCGAAATGTCAAAGATAATTCCAAGGTGGTGAACCTGAGTGGTGCCCTCAACAGAAATAGGGATAGTTAGTGCAGGGGTTTGTTTCAGGATTAGGTATGGGGGAGATAATGGGTTCAGTTGAGTTTGATACATTTATGGAACATCCAAGTATAGATGTCTAGAAGACAAGTGGAGATGCTAGCCTGGAGCTCAGAGGGGATAATGAAGCCTAGATTTAGGAGCATTTGTATAGATATGATAGCTGAATCCATGGGAACAGATGAGGGAGGGGAGAAGGAAGCGAAAAAGGGAGGAGAGAGGAGAGTGCATGGAATAGAGCTCTACAGGCAAAATGCCATTGGGATTTGACCTTGTCTCCTTATCCCTGTCTACCAGAGGGTGAAGACACTAAGTAGCTAGGAAATAGTCCCAAAGCTTACAGCAGAAAGAAGAGGAAAAGAGGACTTGAAACACCTGCCAAAGGAATACTCAACATCTGAATAATTGGAAGAAGTCTCCACTCTCAGAATTATAAGCCTTTGATCTAACTTTGTACTCACTGTATAATTTCCCAACAGAATTTCTTAACACATGCTGCTGCCAGAAAGACCTCTATGCTGCCAGAAAGACCTCTAGAATTACAGAAAAGAAAAACAGGTCTGCTTTGAAAGTTTCCAAACATCTTTCTGGTCATCTTGGGGTCCAGAATGCAAAGCTGGGAAGGCCAGAGAGATTGTAATTCACGGCCATTGCTTCATAGAGGACTTCTTCCTGTCTGTTAAAATGATAATGAGCTCTCTACAGGGGTAAGAGATATTTAATCATATCCTAATAGTGTGATTTGGTTTCCAAATGTCCTTTTTTTTTTGCTCATTTATATTTGATTGGAGCCTCTCAGGACAATTGAAAAGCCATATGACGACAATAAGGAAGTGATAAAAGGCAGATACTTGTGAAAGATTTTCCACTGCATCTTAAATAGACCAGCAGAAAAATTAATTT
The DNA here is from genome assembly GCA_028646595.1 of Phalanger gymnotis. NCBI lineage: Eukaryota > Metazoa > Chordata > Mammalia > Diprotodontia > Phalangeridae > Phalanger > Phalanger gymnotis. The sequence goes on from CM053627.1 coordinate 115,630,478, forward strand.
GTCTTCTTGATGATGTTAACAGAGTAAATGAAGCACAGAAGGAAATAAATCTGGATTTGGGAAAAGCTTGGGGGGATAGAACACATCTATGGAAGAGCCATCCATGGTCTATTATTTGAATGCAAAGGAACACAACAGAAGGGATTGGCTTGAAGGCATTCTGTTTTTTAAATACTGATTTTTAGAACAGCTCTGAGCTACTGATGTTTCATTCATTACTCAACAATATCAAATTAATGTCTAATTCAGTTACCTTGAGGGTGATCGTCACAACTGAGCTGTAGAATCAACACTGTAATGTCTCTTAAATTGTATTTTAGAATAAGCTAAGAAAACATTCTTATTCATTCAGTGATTAGGAATTCAGAGGTTGGTCCTAGGTCGAGGGACTGTGATGTATAATGTTGTGTTTTCCCTGACAGAATGGAAGCTCCTTGCAGGCAGGGATGGCTTGATTTTTTCCTTTGACCTACTGATTGATTAATTAATTAATTAAATCCTTCCATTGAAAAGCAATGCTCTTCTTGGTTCCAATAGCTATCGTTGCATCTTCAGAGCCTGGCACATAGTAGGTGCTTCTTGCTTCATTTCATCAGCATAGTGAACACCTCACGTAGAGAACTCTGTTCATTGTTGACTTAGCCTGAGAGACTTGGCCAAGACCTGAATTCAATCCTACCCTCAGTCATTTATTTATTAGCTGTGTGGCTCTGTGCAAGTCACTGTCTATCTTAGTTTCCTTATCTGCAATTTGGGAGAATTTTAGCATCTGGCTTCCAGGGTTATTGCCAGAGTTAGTGCCTTATATTCATAAGACATTTTGTAAAACTTAAAGAGCTATACAAATGCTAATTATCAATATTATTGAGTATGAAAATATTAATACTTTAGAAGATAAAAGTAATAGTAAAAAGTAAAGGCAACCGTGTATACCTATTTAGAGATGGTGTATTCTTTTTGGCTTGCTATAGATCAAATTATGAGTAGTGAGGTGGCTCAGTGGATACAGCATCAGGCCTAGAGTCAGGAAGACCTGAGTTCAAATAGCTCTGTGACCCTGGGCAAGTCGCTTCACCCTGTTTGCCTCAGTTTCCTCATCTGTAAAATGAGCTGGAAAAGGAAGTGGTAGTATCTTTATCAAGAAAATACCTAGTGGGATCATGAGGAGGAAGACATTGCTGAAACAACTGAACAATAGCAGCAACAAATACATCATCTTGATGCTCTGAAAATCTCACCATCGGATATGTAAATTTACTGTATTTCAAACACTGAACTTGTCTCTTCTGCGTAGGTAAGTCTTAATCTCACCCAGCTTCAGTTTCCTATGTGTAAAATGAGGATGCTAATTGTACTACTTTCTTCGTAGGTTGTTGTGAGAAAAATGTTTTGTAAAACTTTCCCTATCGTATTCTTTTGAAGAGTAGATGTCCTAGGATCATAGTCTGAGTGTAAAAATTGATCTCAGAAGCCAAGTTCATGCCCTGATTCAAAAGATGAAACTGAGCCTCGGGGATGCTAAATGACATTCCTAGGAATAAGTGGCAAAAGATATCGACTAGAGGTGGGATTTGAACTCAGATCTTATGACTCATTCAGGAAGACCTAGTATGAGAATGGCTACAAGTATACAAAATAGATAGCTAATCTAACCTCGTGTTGGACCCAGACTAGGAGGAAATACCACCAGAGAAGAGAAAAGAATTGTGGCAACTGCTTATGGATTACTATGAATGCTTCATAAATGTGCCTCTGTTTAAAGCCTCCTGCATGCTTTTTTATGTCTCCTACATTTTCTAGGGATAAAGATTTTCCTTTACCTAATATGCATTTATTATCCTGAGTGCTTGTATGGAAGCTGGGAAATTATCACCCATATTTGTAGGCATCTAGATGAGCTATATATGAACTACATTTGGAAATTTACACAGTGTAAAATATTGAGCAATGTTAAAATAAGTAAAAAAGCACATTCCCTTCTTGAGTCATTCCCCAAGACAGAACCTGATCTATGTAAGCCCAGAGCTTACAGATCTTTTGTCCTAGAGTTACACTTCATATGCATTTTGTATTTACTTATTTGGGTATTCACTGTTTCCATCTAGTTAGGGAGTAAGCTCTTTCCTGGCAATGATATTTTTCTCTGGCCTTTGAGTCCTCAGTGTCTGGCATATAGTAGGTATTTGGAGTCTAATGAATGGAATGAAAATATTTCATATCAACAGCAAGCAATTATTAAGCACCTACTCTATGCTAGACATTGTGCTGGGTCATGAGACTATAAAGATTAAATAATGGGACCTTAGGGAGCTCATATTCTATTAGATGTTCCATTGAGTGGCCTTAGCTACACATATATATACCTCTGATTTCTGACCATTGTGTTATGTGTAGGATTAAAAAAACAATACTTAACCATAAACAAGAGTTGTATGTTCTATTTTATTTCCAAAAAATAGCAAATGTATTAAGAACACAAACCAGAAGTTTATTAAAAGCTTCATACCAAAATATTTAGCCCACTCTGTTACAATATATAGGCTCAAGGTTCTAACAAGTAGTAAGTACTAGGCCTCGATCCAAAGGGCAAATCATGCCCTGGGTGCAAAGATCACAACATGGATTAGATGGAGCTGGAAACACAAATATTTCTGTCTTCTGCTTTCTAAATACAACTGCAGTACACTGATGCTTCGAAATGTTTGGTTATTTAAGGGAAAAGCTATTAAAAAGAATTCCTGAGTATGTCAGTTTAGTAAGAATGTTAAGCACTACTGGAAAACAGGAAAACTTTCAGATAAACACATACATTTTAGTATTTATGTGCACAAAACTTTAAACTGCAACTGTGAAAAACTGGCACCACAAAGAAAAACAGTCTTTGAGGGGCAGCTAGGTGACGCAGTGAGTAGAGCACTGGCCCTGGAGTCAGGAGGACCTGAGTTCAAATCCAGCCCCAGACACTTGACACATGTACTAGCTGTGTGACCTTGGGTAAGTCACTTAACCCCAATTGCCCTGCCAAAAACAAAAACCAAAAAAAAAGTCTTTGGGGGTTTTCATAATCCTTCCTTGCAAAAAGGCATTTTTCAAGGCAATTTAGTGAGAACTAAATGTTCTTGAATCATCAAACTAGAGACAGGCCAAAATGAAAAGGCATGGTGAGACTAGCTAATTATTGTCCCAACTGCAGGAATTTATAAAATTATTAAGACCTTAAGTTACCGATGTTGTTGTTTTTGTCATTGTTGGGTTTTTTTTTCATTGTTGTTGTTTAGGGGTGGAGAGAGGGAGAGGTTAGGGATATGGAAAGCTAAAAATTTAAGGTGAGAAAGGAATGAAGCAGATACTAGATAATATTGTTTAGCACTCATTTTTCCAATTAACATGAAATTAATAGATATTCTTTGGATTTGGATATTTGGGGATGGAATTGCATCCAACAGAATATAAGCTCCTTGATGGCAGAGACTTTTTTTTAAAAAAATTCTTTGTATTTCTAGCATATTATTCATAGTAGGTCCCTAATAAATCTAATTGAATGGAAAACTTTGAATCTTTCTTATTCCAGTTAATTTAGATAGTTTCCTTTTCTAAAATTTCAGTCATCTGATAAAGTTTTGATTTTTCTCCATCAAGCTATGAAAATTTCAGAGTTGTGGCACTACAATACATAATGTTCTGGAATTAAAACCCTAAAATATAATTGCTGTTGAAAGGTTATCACATATAACCTAGAGAAGAGTTCACAATACTGATATCTGACTCAACCAATTACAGTGAATTCACACACAAACAAAAAAAGTATATTTAATCTGCTTTGTTTTTTCCTGTAAGCTCACCCAACCCCATGTGTTTATTGAAAACAAAACCCTAGGTTATATAGTCAGCATATACATTTAAAAATATATTTAGTCTTTGGCCTGGATTTGGCATTCCTAGTCCAGACTTGAGTGACCTTTCTTTCTAGACTGGAAGCATCATCCTGGGAATGTAGCTAGCTATCAAGGGAAGAAATGAAACCTGAAGCAGATGCACTTTTATTTGGATGCAGGCCTCTGACTCACTGTAACCAAAGAGATCATGCTTATATAGGAACATAAAAAAATACTGTGTGTGATGATAAAGTACGATATTGCAGTTGTATGTCACTAAGTCATAAAGCTGTCTCCACCATAGAAATAAGCAGCCAACTCTATTATGCCACAACCATTTGGTTAAAGAAGCTTATGCCCATCGCTTTAACAAACACCTGTGAAAATTGTTTTAAAATAAGTTGCCTCGTAAAAGATAATTTCTGTGTGTGTGTGTGTGTGTGTGTCTTAACATTTAAAATCTTGTTTCTGAAGTTCCCCTCTTTAGGTTGTTACTCAAAAACTCATCATGTTCAAAACTCAAATTATTGTGGGATCTCGAGATCATAAGAAGCTTCTCCTTATTTGTAAAGTCTTTTTTGATTGAAGCTTGAGGGACAAGCAACCTATCCATTGGGTCCTCTTTGTTCTCCAGTTTCATGTACCCCTTGCTGTTACTCCGATCCAGTCGGGGCCAACTTGGGTGTTTTCGTTGTTCGGCCTGGACGGTCAAGGTGGAGGGACCCCGGTCCAAGTCTAACGATTTTGAGTGTGAAGACAACAGATGCAGGGACGTGTTGGATCCAAATTGTTTCCTAGCAGCCCCAGGTGACAAAAGCTGTCCAGTTCTAGGTCCAAGAGCCACAGAAGATTTGTACTGGTTTGAGAGGGATTCCCCAGCAGAATCATTTCGTGGCAGCCCTATACTGGCTCGCTGGTGGGATTCGTTGATATTGGTTAAAGGAACAGCCAGCGAATCCATGGATAAATTCCGAGACCTGCGTTTGATAGTCTCAGAGTCCTCGGTGATGTTGTCTATGCTAGGCTCATCAATAACGCAATTATTTAGCTTGATCACCGGCAATGTAAAAGCACTGATGGATGAAGATACAATGGACTTGGTTTCACATTTTTTAGTGCTACTGTTCTTATCATCTGCTGCCTTGTTATGGGGTGGATAGAGGCCAAAGACAGACATAGAACTGTCGGATAACAAAGGGGGCATGAGGTGACTACCGCTCTTGCTCTCACTGAGCCTAAATTCATCCTCTTCGGCAGAGCTGTCCATTCGAAAACTGCTCCTGAAACCTGAGAAAGAGGCAAGTGTATTTGCTGCTAATCTTGAGGCACAGGAGTTACCATTTTGCTTTACTTCAGTCTCTCCCATTATGCCAGTGTAGACACCATTCATCAGCTTTTGCTCCTTGATTCTTAGGGTGTGGATATCTATGACGGTGGAGTAGATGTCTCGCATGTGAATGATTTTGGTTTCCTTGTCACGGTTTTCATGTAGAATAGCATTTGCACATATAAAAATAAAAATCCCTATGCCCATTGTAAAGGGGCCAAGCATTTTCATCTTATCAGAGTGTAAATGTTGTTCAAAGAAGCGAACCATGATACCACCTTGGTTTCTGATCACCTGTGTTTGGTTGATTGACAGCCTGCTTTCAGTATCTATAAAATGTTCTTTTTGGGGCCAATACCCGAGGACTGCCATTGCGATTCCTATAATTGAGATCAACACTCCTAAAATGAGGAAAAATCCAGACGGAGAATAAAGTCGGATTTTGCCCCGAACAACCACGACGTCAGCCCTAGGCCGACGCCTGACTGGTTTCTTCTCTTGATCAGCAGGTGATGGGCTAAGACTGACATGATGCTGAGATCTAGCAGAGTCTTGCCTCTTTAAGGCTGCCAGGCCTGTTATGACACCACCAGTTGCTATCATAGTTCTGTATTCTGGCCTAAAAGGAAGAAAGGAATAATATCATAAATAATTTCTTAATGTGCATCCATAAATCATTTAACTCTTAACTGAAATAAGCATGACTGCAAGATTCTTGACATTTAACTGCATTTTCAAAGACAATCACCCTAAGATGAATATGTAGTTGATTTTAAGCATATAGGAAAAAATACTTTTCTATAATAAAAATCAAGTTCCCAGAATCTTAGAATGTTAGAATTAGAAGTGATATTAGAGATTATCTAACCTGATAATGTGTTAATACTAACAATAAAGGCTGACATTTGTATAACATTTCAAGTGCTTCATATCTGTTTGTGAAGCCCATTAGTAAGTGAAAGATCTTTCCCTCCCATTCAACAGACCTCAGGTGGGGCCAACAAAGGGAGGCTTGATTAGAGGCAGACCCACACCTTTGTGATGCCAAGCAGTGATTAAAGACCTTTCCCACCCAATACTCAATACACCTCAGTTGGGGCTAATCAAGAGAATCTTGATTAGAGGTTTATTTCTAGGCAGGCCTACTCCCTTTACTTACTAGGCAGTAAGCCTCAGGCCCACACTCTTTTGCTGATTGGGCATGAAGCCCTTGGGCACTAAAAAGAGTATATACACCCAGAAGGTAGCCATTGAGAACCGAGTATTCAGAAGTCAGAAGAGAAGCCAGAATTTGGAATTCAGCCCATGGAGAAGGAGTGAGAATTCTGAGTCCACAGAGCTGCAGAAGAGAGTGCTGAGCAGAAAGTAGAAACCAGAGAGCTTTGGACATCAGAGAACTGAGGGTGAAGAGAATGCAGGCAAGCAGACAGTTAGGATTCATGATGATTGTTTACAGAAAAGCCCTAGCAGAGTGAAAGGTTACAGGATAACTTGGTTCCTTGCTATAATACTGTGTTATAATTTCCCTGTTGATACATTGAGGCAGGCTTACTGGTTTTAGAATATAATTACTGCTATATAGAATTGGAATTACTGGTCTTGGGATTGGATCCTCTGGTATCTAAATAAATGTTATACCTCCTCTGCCTTCTACCTAGAGAGTTTTTCATACTTTGCAATTCCAAACCATACAGGCATGTTCATGGTCATCTGTGAGGTCATGAATCTTGCCTTAGTGATACACTGTTCTCTAACTTAGGAATCTGAAGCTCAGGAAATCTAGATGACTTACCCAAGATCATGTAGCTATTATGTAATGGACCTAGGACTGGATCTCAGATCTTCTGAGTCTCACTCTTGTGTTCTTTTCACTAGTATTCATCCCTCAATTGATTTGTGAAGTTTTGAGACAAACTTTCATTATATACAAATATATTATGACTATGAGAGTCTGGTAAACATTCACTTTAAATGGATGTCTTAGTATTTAGGACTTTTAAAAACCTCTTTCTACCTGACAGTTGGTCAAATTTAAAATATGTCAGTCAGCCATAAATCGCCCAACACTAGTACAAATGTGTACACTCTTGCACACACAATTCAATCAACATTTATTAAGGGCCTATCTAGGGTTAGACATTATACTAAGCACTGAGGATACAAAAAGAGACAAAAGACAGACCCTGCCCTCAAGGACACACACATACACACACACACAAATATTACTTTAAGCAGATTACCAGAGATATACTCAATTCTAGTGATACAAATAAAATGTCTTTCTAAATTTCCCAAAATGCATCACTTATTCCATATTTATAGTAGCTTCCAAGGAAGATAGAAGATGTGAAAGCACATGGGTTGTTTCACTAAATGCTGCTATGATTTCACTTATCTCCTCTAATATGTTCCTTGGTTGTTACCACTTTTACACAGAAAAGTGATCCCCCAGAATCCTTTTCTGGGGAATAAAACTACAATATTGAGGCTATGGGAGAAGGTTTATATAAGTGAAGCAAAATGGGAAACCGAGATTATTTTCCCCCTAATTAAGAACAACAAGCAATCCTATTATCAAGGATACAGAGTTTGTAAAGAAGAATTCAATCACCCACCAGATTCATATTGATCATTCATACTGGATGTTAAAATTTCTACCCCATTTATGGGGATATCGCCTTAGGTGCTAATTACCATGGAAGAACTTACCAGTGCCTCATCTCATTAAGGCATACCATTTCCATCAAGACCAATGTTTGGATCATTAAAAATACAATTTGAGATGTCTTTTTTAAATATATATTTCCAGGGAAAATTTTTTGAAACTTTATATTCTTTTTCTCATCTTCTTTGTCTATATGGCAAAAATGGCCAAAAGAATTAGTCATAAAGTTATAGGATGTTGGTGCTAAATGGGTCTTTATTTCAATCATTTTATTAACAGATGAGTAAACTGAAATTCAGAGAGGGGAAGCTATTTGTCTAAAGGCGCACAGCATTCTTTTGGCAAATATGTCGCTTGTTAATTTCTGTAAATCCTCCAACAAGCTTTCCTTTGTTAAAAAATATCTGCCCATGTCAATTATGAGAGGTCTGAATTTACTGCATCTCACCTATGTGCTTTTGTACCACATCTTTTTGCCTGGACCATTGATTTCATTGATGTAGGGAGCACCCTCTCCATGTATAGAATGCTCCCCATATAGAATGGTACCTGCTCTGTAACTGTCTGCCTGTCTTAGAGAATTGGCTGAAGTCACTGAGAATTTCATGTGCAATCATCTTTTTTTATTCTACTATATTATGGAAATGCTTGCTTTATTTCATAAAGAAAAAATAAAAAATTCAAGGACTTGAACAGGATCAAAGGGTTAGTATATGTATATATGTGTGTGTGTGTGTCTGTTCCTCAAGTGTAGGAATTGTGGCTCCCTCTTTTTTTTTCCTCTTTGCATCACCAATGTCAATTACAGTGCTGGGCACACAGTAGGTACTTAATAACTGCTTGTTGTTTGATGTGTCTGAGGTGGGATTTGAACCTATGTCTTTCTGAAACTAAGACCAGATCTCTTTCTCCATTGTATAGACGTTTCACACACACACATGCACACACACACACACACACACACACACACACACACACAGAGGAAATATGTGCATGATCTTTAAATGCCCTAGAAGATACACAAAATTTAATCAGTAAAACTTAACTCTGAGGAAGAAAGCTTTAACTTCCCTGCAATACTTCTATTTAGAAGGAGCAAAGTCTAAGGTGACAAGATGCATGACTTGGAATTCATGTTACATGTGCTTAAGTGCTCCCTCTAACACTGCGCAGCTGTAAAACTTTGGCCAGTTTTATTTAACCTTTGAACTACGACTTTCTTATCTCTGAAATGGAGATCCATATGTATACTATCCACTTCATGGGGTTGCATGGTTTGAAAGGCAATATGTCAGAGGCCGTAGATAGAGGACTGGTTCAAATATTGCCTCAAACTCTTGCTAGCTCTGTGATTCTCAGCAAGTCACTTAATCATTCTTGGCCTCAGTTCCCTCAATCTGCAAAATGAAGGGGTTGGATATAATGGTCTCCTTGACCTTCTAAATCTATGATCCTTTAAATATGGTTTGCAAATTTAATGCCTTATAAGTAAATATGAGCTAGGAAAACTACTAATATCAGTAAAAATAAGTGGCCCGGTCTCAAGTTTTGTTGTTGGAAATATGATCATCAGAAGTAGAAGAAAGAGTAGGGATTCTATGACTATGGGCAAGTCACTGAATCTCTCAATGGCACCAAGTAATTCTCCATGAGCATAAATTGCAGAGGGCATCTAGATGGTGCAGTGGGCAGAGTGCTGGGCTTGGAGTCAGGAAGACCTGAGTTCAAATGCAGATGCCTACTAGCTGTGTGATCCTAGGCAAGTCACTTAACCCTGTGTGCCTCAGTTTCCTCACCTGTCGAATGAGCTGGAGAAGGAAATGGCAAACCACTCCAGTGTCTCTGCCAAGAAAACCCCAAATGGGGTCATGAAGAGTCGGACATGACTGAACAACTCAGGTCTTACACTGTTGCCTCACTGTGATGTGGCAGGGACCCTGAGCTCTTGGAGACTGCGTTGGTGTGGAGGGTGAAAGATGCAGCATAGCCAAACGAGAAAGGCCTCAATTAGAGTGGCAGACCTGTTTTCCCAGGTCCAGCTTAGCTAAGTGCAGAGAGGCTCACAGTGATGGACATTTTCCAACCACAAGCCACACCCACAGAATGGTTATAAAGTTATATAGAGGATAGTGACCTGTGATGGAATCTAAAGTGTTTATGCAATGCCTTAAGTTTTACCAGGTGTGTTACACAAATTATCTCATTTCCTCCTCATAGCAGTCCTAGGAGGAGGGTACCATTGATATACCCATTTTACAGATGAGGAAACTGAGTCTCAGAGAGGTGAACTGATTTGCTCAGGGCCATATAACTAGTAAGTACCCGAGGCAGAATTCAAATTTAGGTCTTCCTGACTCCAACATTTCTAACTACTATGCCACCTAGCTATCAAATGCTGGTGGTAATAGTGCCCAAGGTAATGAAAATAAAAAAAAAGTATTGAATGAGAAGAAAGAATGTAGGATACACAAGGAGACATTTTATTCTCTATTGGACAAATGAGATCATAGAGCCTGAATATTATTAAATATTAGGTAAGTGATGTCAAATATGCTAGAAAAGATTGAAAATGGACCTTAATCTAACTTTTTGCTTTTGACATTTGTTTCAAAATTACTGTATGTTGAGTAAGATAAAATAACACAATTATACATGCATGCTGTTTCCTAGTTTTTACTGAAGACCTCCAGCTTGGCAGGAAGGCTAGCTGTAGGGCCTGGAATCATTTAAGGGAAGCAGATGGACTCAGCCGGGGCCCACTTTGGGTCATTTATTCTGCTCCCATGTCCTGAGATCAAGACACTGAGGGTCTCAGCCAGGCTGTTAGGACCCACCAATACTTAGCTGGCAGACAGATGGAGGAGGGGTAGGGGAACCTGGACAGATCAGGGAGAGGGAGGAATTAGAGAAATTGGAAGAAGGACTTAGGGAGAAGAGGGGAAAAAGACTCAGAAGACAAGAGCAATGGAAGAAAAAAAGAGAAATAAGCTAGGAATAGATCCTTCTACCATTATCCTTGCTCATATGTGTCTACTGAAATCTTACGTATCATTCAAGGCCTGGCTCATATACCACCTGCACCAGGCACGTTTCCAAGTTCTCTTTGTTTATTGTAATAGCTTTGGTTGGTCTGTTTGCCTGTCTCTTCCTACAGCAATCCATTCTCCATTCAGCCAACAAAGTGATTTTCCTAAAGCCCACCCCCACCCCACCCCACACACTCAATGAACTCCAGTGGCACTCTGTCACCTACAGAATCAAATACAAAATGTTCCAGCATTCAAAGCCCTTCATAACCTAGCCACACTCTACCTATTTCTCTAGTCTTCGTACAGCTTAAGTCCTTCCTCTCTTCCTTCCCCCCTCCAAGTACTCCTTGGTACAGTGACCCTGGCCTTCTTGTTTTTCCTCAAACAAGACACTCCATTTCTCACATTTTCTCTGGCTGTCCTCCATGCCTGGAATGCTCTCCTTCCTCATCTCTGCCTTCTGGTTTCCTGGCTTCTTTCAAGTCCCAACTAAAATCCCACCAACTGCAAAAAATATTTCTCAATCTCCCTTAATCCCAGTGCCTTCCTTCTGTTGATTATTTCCTATTTATCCTGTATTTAGCTTGTTTGCACATATTTGCTTGCATGTTGTCTCCCCTAGGTGAGCTCTGTGAGGATGGGGACTGTCTTTTGCCTTTATTGTATGCCCAACACTTGGCACAGTTAATAATACCTGAAAGATGCCTAATAAGTGATTATTGACTGACTGATTGACTACTTTTCCACCTACTGCAAATTATATAGCCTAAGAAGGCCTTTATGCTCATTTTTATTCCATTCTTCATTGTGTTCTTATATTATTGTAATGGCAAGCAAAGTGGGACTTTTCACTCTCTTTTCTTTTGGAGTGCTTCTCAGCACTAAGGTAATCAAGTCCTTTTGATTGAGCCCTGTCTTTGTTTGAATCAAGAGTCTTTGAAGATCTGAGTGAAAGCCTAAGTCTCATGAGTTTGAGTCACATGATTGTGATGCCCTCTGTAGGCTGACCCCAAAGAAGTGAATATATACTGTGAGGTTAGCATTTTGCTTTGGAGGGTCACTTATTAGAGTAGTGTTCATGTGATTTGACCAGACCAGACTCTGGGTAGCCCTTAAGGAGTCTCCCTGGCTTTGAAAACCCAGATGTTGGTGCTTCTCTCTGGTAACTATGTATGTATTTCTATGGACAGACAGTTAGAAGCCCTGTCTGCTGATTTGTGTTATTTGCTCTTTTTATATCATTTCTGCTTGTAATTTCTGTTTGTGTTTTCTCTGAAGTTCAGGGTGCTGACTTTTTTCCCTGAACTAAGTGAATGATAAATGTGTGTTTAGTTAAAGTTAGATTGCAAACCCCTTTAAGTTACTTTCCTTCAGAAAAGCAGATCAAAGAACCTTGCTAGCAGCCCTCCTGTGTGCTGGTGTTGTTGGTCTTACACCTCCACAGAAGCTGCTAGTAACATTATTACAAAAGTACATTTAAAGTGTATTTCTATAAGAAATATTGTTCCGGGGCAGCTAGGTGGCGCAGTGAGTAGAGCACCGGCCCTGGAGTCAAGAGGACCTGAGTTCAAATCCGGCCTCAGACACTTGACACACTTACTAGCTGTGTGACCTTGGGCAAGTCACTTAACCCCAATTGCCCTGCCTCCTCCCCCCAAAAAAAACCAAACAAACAAAAAACAAAACAAAACAAAAAAGAAATATTGTTCCCTCTCTTCCTCCCTCTACTAAAATGTAAACTCCATGAGGGCATGAAATGTGTCCCAGTTATGTCTCTATATGCTCTGCGCATAATAGGTACCTAATATATGTTTGACTAGGTAGGTAGCGAGGTAGAGCACTGGACTTGAAATCAGGAAGACTCATTTTCCTGAATTCATATCTGACCTCAGATACTTACTAGCTATGTGACCCTGAGTTAGTCACTTGACTGTGTTTGTTTCAGTTTCCTCATCTGTAAAATGAGCTGATGAAGGAAATGGCAAATAATTCTAGTATCTTAACTTCAAATAGGGTCACGCAGAGTCAGACACAACTGAAATGACTGAATAACATCAGCAACAATATGGTTACTTTAATTAAAGAGCAGAAAAGGAGTCATTTTGGCCACTTCTACTATTCTAAGTGGTAAGTCTGTGAGTAGAGGCTCCCTGCCACTTCACTGCACCTGTCATATAAAATGCCTTCAAGGTTTGGGAGCAGGGGGTTGGAGGAAGTGGTCCTTAGATCCCTGCCAGCTCCCTTGCCTTCCCATCAGCTCTCCTGGCTTCCTCCATAAGTTGTCCTCCTTCCTCTCTGTTGACCCCTACAAAAAGGAAACTGGAATTTTGTTTCTCATGGTTTCACACATCACTCCACTTTCAGAAACCCAGCCCCCACTAATGAATTGTAACGATGATGATAGCTGATGTTTATATAGTCTTTTAAAGTACACAAGGTACTTTCCTCACTCTTCTGTTTGAGCTAGATAGTACAAGCATTATTATTGTTATGTGTAAATGAGGAGGAAACTACATCTCAGAGACATGAATCATCATACCTGGGATCATGCAGCTAGAAAATGGCAGAACCAAGTCACAAAGTCAGGCCTCCTGACTACAGGTACATACCTTTAAATGTTAGCCCTTTTTTCTCATCTGAGATCAGGTTAGATTTCATTATCTGGCCAGTGCAGACATATTTCCACCGACTGGACACAAGCGGCCACAGAATGGTGGAGGGGAATGACCACTAGCTTTGGGGTCCAGAGACCTGGCCCGGTATTCCAGGTCTGACACTGACTAGCTGTGTGACTTGTAGATAAGTCATCTCCCTCTATGCATCTCAGTTTCCTATTTGTTAAATGGAGGGTTTAGACTATGATGTCTGAAGTCCATCCCAGCACTAAATCTTATGATCTCATGACATATCTAAGTATGCACAAGTATACCACCATTCTCTCGCTTCTATTATAGCTATTATTACACTTTTTAAAAATGATGCTGGTGAATTGCCAAGAAGAAATCCAAGTTTGGGGAGAAGCCAAGAGCACCGGGTTGAGACCCAGGAGGTCTGGGTTCTATAGTCCTGCCTCCACTACTTGTTTGCCATGTGTGGTTCAATCTTTCTTGAGTCATGTCCTACACTTTGTGACCCCAGTGTCCAGTTTGCTATATGTACCCTTGTGTAAACCAATTTATCTCTTAGGGTCTTGGACTCTTTTGAAATGAGAAAGACTCAATGATTGCAAAGGTTCCTTTCAACAATAGCAGTGTGTGTGTGCGCATGTGTGTGTGTGTGTGTGTGTGCATAATTCTGTGATAAAAAAAAAATTCATCAGTGTGAGTATTCCCAGTACCCAGTGGTGTGCTGGTAAATGTCCAATAGCTAGCTCCCTGGTGGAGAAAATATATACAAGATGTGTTTTTAAATTTAATCTGCATTACTAACATTTTATCTATCACTTTCTATACCCAAATAATCCACAAGACAAAGTATCAAGCCCTTATTTGTAGCCTTTGCCAATTTCTGAGATGTAAATGATCTTAACAAAAATTTAAAAGCTCTCTCAAGCTGAATCTAGCAGGATCAGGCCAGCACCAGGACCTCGCTGCTTTTACCAACACTGATCATAGCCCCTCCAATCCCTAGGTTGTGAGCTACAAAAGCCAAAAACCATCCTATTAAAGAACAATTTTCTATGTGATAAAGCTGATTGAAAAAGTCAACTGAAAGATAATTCAGAATACTACTAGAAATATTTAATAAAACTAATGCTGATCAGTCAAAACTATGTTTCTGTCTTCATACATTCTGAAATGTAACAATATACCAATACAAGATGGCCCAAAAGGGTTGGTGCAGTGTTTTTAAAACATTAAATTTGAGACTTTGGGCCTACCTTATATCATAATTTTATATGTATTATATTATATTATATTATATTATATTATATTATATTATATTATATTATATTATATTATATTATATTATATTATATTATATTATATTATATTATATTATATTATATTATATTATATTATATTATATTATATTTTATT
>CM053627.1:115645913-115666629 GCA_028646595.1 Phalanger gymnotis
TATTATATTATATTATATTATATTATATTATATTATATTATATTATATTATATTATATTATATTATATTATATTATATTATATTATATTATATTATATTATATTATATTATATTATATTATATTATATTATATTATATTATAATTATATCATATTATATTATATATTACATACTATGTATTATATATACATAGATTATATTATACATAGATTATATTATATACCCTATACATACTATATATACATATATTATATTACATATTATATATAGAAAGTATGTATGTATACACACATATAAATACATATGTATACTATATATATGTGTGTGTGTGTGTGTGTGTGTGTGTGTGTATGTGTATTATATAGAGAGAAACCTGGCCTGGTATTCCAGGTCTGACACTGACTAGCTGTGTGACTTTTAGAAAAGTCGTTTCATATTATATTATTATTATATTTTATGTAATTTTTTATTATTTGAAGGAGTAGCTACATGATACAGTAGACAGAGCACTTGGCTCGGAATAATGAAGATGCGTCTTCCTGCATTCAAATCTGGCCTTAGACACTTAATAGCTGTGTGACCTTGGATGACTCACTTAATCCTGTTTCCTTATCTGTAAAATGAGCTGGAGAAGGAAATGGCAAAACACTCCACTACTAAGAAAACCCCCAATGGGGTCACGAAGAGTCAGACAAAACTAAAAGGACCAAAAAACAATAATATATTATAATTTTAAGTCATTCACTTAGATACTATAATGTGGCACCTATACATTAGAGACAGTAGCACTAAAGCAGATAGTAATATAAGCATACACAGTTTTTAAGGCATGAAGTACACCAGTATTTTTGTACGCAAGCTTGACACGATATTACAAAGCCGTTCCAAACATCTAAAAATCAATTGCATTCTGAATCAGTCATGCACATCAAATATTGACTTGCCCGATATCAGCTCCCTCCTTCTCTTCCCACCCTCAGGCTCCCTCTCCAATTAATACAGTGCCACTCTTCACTACACTATGGATCTGCCTACTGCTATGAAAATGACTATATATGTCATTCTGGTGACAGTCATACCTAGCATGTCCCTAAACCACCATAAACAGCTACTGGGTGGAAGGGAATGTTAGTGGTTATAATGACCTCAAGCCCAGCATTGCATCCTATGATCCACTGCAATACAACTTTGTACCATGTTCCCTGTCACAAAAGATAAAAAGACTTATTCTAGAGATCCCATGACTTGGGAACTTACCTGAATTAAACTTAAATGCAAATTTCATTTGCAATGGTTAAAAGTATATTTTCATGATGAAGGTGTTTTTTGAGAATGGATTTCCCTATCCCACCTAGGTTAGAAGTGTGGCAGCTACTCACAGTTTGATCCCAATACTGATAAACCCAACACTGATTGGCACAGAAATTTATTGTTTCTGTGTTTTCCCAATCTGTGTTGTGTCCCTCTTCCTGAGCTTCCAGGTGCTCACCATATCCATATTGAATTTAGTATGGACACTGGATTGGTTGTAGCCTTTCTGCAGCTCAGAACTCCCAAACTCAGGAGATCCACCACACTGGACCTCCCCCAGGCATAGGGACTGCCAGCACATACTGCCACACTCAGCTATGATACAAAGAATTAAAGAATATGTGTTAAAGTATTGTGAGCATATTGCTAAATGGTACAAAACAAGTAACTGGAGTAAAAGGGAATATTACTTATTTTTTAACATGTAAAACATTTTCAATTTTATTGTATACATAAAAACATTTAATTATTTTACTTTTCCCCCAATCACCTGAATGATGATGCTGTAGGAATGGTGGATAGAGGTTGAGGAAAAGCAGATTTTGGCTTATAAGGGGAAACTAACTGTTAGATCTTTCCCAGAATGCAATGGATTGCTTTGAGAGGTAGGGATTTCACAATCAGATGGTAAGGGGTGGGAGAAGTGGTGAGATATCCTTTATGGGGAGACTGAATGATCACTTTTCAGAAATGCTGTTAAAGAATTCCCTGTTCAGATATGGGTTCTGAGTTCCTTTTCTAGGGTCAGAAACAAACAAAATATCTGAGACCATAGAAGGAATAACTAAAGGCAGTGGCAATATAATAATACTTTATGTACCCAGCACTTACTTAAAAGACCTCATTTATCTGAAACATAGTTGAGAATCAAGAACAAAACATAAAAATATTTTTCTCCAGGCAAAACAAGGGTTATGTAAAGTCCATGTACTTTACATATATTTATGGAAAAGACTCTTAATTTCTTGCTTAGTCTTTTTACTCTTAATTTGCAAACAAGCTGGCTTCCAAGTCCACAGGGAATTAGAAACAACATTTTAAAACATAAAGATGGATTGACAGGTCACAGAGAAAGAAGAGACAGAAAAACTATGAAAAGAAGACAGCTGTCTGAGACTATTTCATGAGGGGTCAAACAGCTTTGTGGAGCTCAGAAGGGCCCAAATTCAATACTATAGTACATCAAAGGAGAATGATCAATGTCCAAACTTGAGGCACTAATGAAACGTTATATTGTATTCTGGAGCAGTGAAAAGCATATATGTCTTGTTCTGAGAAAACCCAGATGGTAGTCCAAGCTTTGCCCCTAAATAGCTGTGCAACACAGGACAAATCCCTTAATGTATCCAAACCTCACTTGTTTTTTTATTTTTAAAATAAGGTGCTGGACTAGAAGATCTCCAAGGTTGCTTTTAATGCTAACATTCCATGTTCATCCTCACCAAACTTCATGTTAATTTTTTTTTGCATCTCTCTAATGTACCTATCATGCAATATTGTGTGCTATAGTTATCTGTAGGCATGACTTACCTCCTTTGAAACTGAGAGCAGTACTCATGTTTTATCTAAACTTTGTATCTTTTTTTACCATCAAGCTCACAGTGGGATGCTTGATAAAATAAATGTTTCGTGAAGAAATGCATGGTATATTCAAGATGGTGGAAGAGCAAGAAGTACAGCTGAACTCTCCCACCCCAACTCTTCCACATGGATCTAGAAAATTCACTAGACTGAGTCTTGATCATAGATCCAGGGCCAACTGAAGAAGAGATCTTTACTAAGGCATGGCATTCCAGGGTGAGAGGTAGGTTGGAGGCCATAGACAATGTCCTGAGAAAGGACCAAGTATAGAAGCAAGAAGCAGCTCTGTATGTCTGACCCCAAAAGCCAAGTGGGGTATTAGTTACAGTGTACAGCCCCATCTGAAGTCTGCAGCAAAATAATCAGGGTAGGAAGTCCAGACCAAAGATGAGCCTACTGCTCTCTCACTCTGAACCAGTAGAGCTGTCTAGCTGCTAATAATAGCTGAGTCCAGAAGCAGTCTACTGGGACTCCAACAGGAATGTCAGTAGTTGTGTTGCTCAGACTTAAACCCAGGTCAGGAGGTTAAGAGAATGACTTCAAAACATATATAAACAACGTGTCAAATAAAAACACAGTTTTGGGTACAAGTTCAACTAGAATGGACTGATAGTGCTCAAACAGAGGAACAGCAATGAGACCTTGCCTTGGATTGGACTGCTTTGGGAGCACTAAAAGCTTCTAAGTCCCAAGCCTGAGCTGTATTCTGCGATCCTGGAGTAATAAACACTCAGTACCATAAGAAAGCAATGGCAGAACCCTGGAGGACACAAATTCAGTTCAGACATTTCCTCTATAAGTGCACAAAGTCCAGCTCTAATACAAAGCCTGGAATCAGGAAGTAGTCTGGAAGAATGAGCAAAGATGCCATCATTTAGGAAAAAAAAAAAACTAATAATAGAGGTGCTCAATTGACAATCCCAGAAGAAGAGAATGACGCTAAAAATATCCAGTAACAAATTCTCCAATAGAAACACAGGTTCGGTACAAGTTCAAATAGAATTCCTAGGAGAGATGAAGCAAGGGATTTTCTTTTAAAGATTTAAAATGGTTTTTCCTTATAAATGAAATAAGAGCTATAAAAGAAAAAGTCAAGAGAAACATAAAAAGGTTAGCATGAGTCAAAAGTCATAAAGGACTACACAAGTATAAGTTGTTCATGTTCTAATATGGTGAGATGATATATTTATCCTCTCGGAAAGCTATCATCATCAGGAGTCATTGAAGGAGATGATTAGTCAGAAGGCCTAAAATTTGTTCTGTTATGTATTGATGATGTTAGAAAAAAAGAAAGGGAGAGGGAAGCATAATACACTAGGTAGAATAAGAACAGGTAAAATTACATAATCAGTGTACATAAGTAGAAGTCTATACAAATCAGTTACATAATCAGCGTATATAAGTAGAAGTCTATACAAAAAAGGAGGAAAGGGGGATAGGCAATATTTGAATTTTACTTTCATTTGAACCGGCCAAAAGAGGGAAGAATACAGACATAGTTAGGTACAGAAATACATTTTTCCCAATATGGAAACAGAAGGGAAAGGGAAGATGGGAGGGGGGGGGATAAGAAGGGTGCTAGATTATGCGAGCGATATAATCAAAATAAACTCTGAGAATATATAACATAATATAGTCTTTCCCAAAATTCTTTGTGAAGTTTTAAGCTTCAATAACTTCAGAAATATAAAAGCTACAAACTTACCAAAACAGCATTCAAAAGTTTAAATACTTAGATTTCTTGTACACTTAATTAGTTTTTGTGAATTTTGAGTGATACATTTTTGATTTTCACTTTAACAAAACAGAACACCCTGTCATTATGCATTGCATGTCTGATAGTTTCTTGGGCCAGTAAATTAGTAGAAGTCCTCTTGCTTGTCCACCTCAATCACCTGGTCTATTTCTGTTAGACTTTTCTTTTCGCGGGTCACATCAAGACTGTCATGTGCATATCACAAACCTGGTTCTTTGGATGATGTTAAGGCAAGGATTACAGATGCAATCTGTTCAGTTAATGAGCAACAGCTGCTAAAATTTTTTACAAAGTTTGAAAATGAGCTAGAATGGTATTTAGCAAAAGACTATGATCATATTGAAGTTTAATAGTAAACATAGCTATATTTTAAAAATGTAAGTAATTAAGCTTTCAGGTTTTGGTTTTTTTTTCAAGTTTGTAACATTTATACTTCTGAAGTTATCAAAGCCAAAACTTCAGTAAGACTTTGGGGACATCTTATATATAGTAACATTTTACAGTGGCAAAGGTTTGGAGATTGAGGGGGAGCCCATCAACTGAGGACTGAATAGATTATGGCATATGAATGTGATGTAATAGTATATTGTACTGTAAGAAAGGATGAGAAACCTAGGAAAACTTGCATGAACTGACACAGAGCCATGTGAACAGAACCAAAAGAATGATGTATACAGTAATAATATTGTAATGGCAAGCATTTTTGACTTAGGAACTCAGTGCAATGAAATACTATGATCCCAAAGGACTCATCATAAAATATGCAACTCACCTCCTAAGAGAGAGGTAATGGAATAGGAGTGCAGATTGAGATGTATTTTTTATGCATGTGGCTAATGTAGGAATTTGTTTTCCTTGACTGTAAATATTTTTAAATGGCATTTATTTTCCTTCTTTTTCAGTGGGGTAAGGGAAAGAAATGAGAGGGAGAGAAGTTAGATTTTTGTCATTTTCAATAATAACAAAAATTATACTAGCAATAATAATTAAAAAATAAATGTATTATATATTATATTTAAAAAGGCAGGGATACATAGAGTGCATTTTTAGGAAAAGTTCCTTCTCAAGAACTTAAAATTTTTTAAAAAAGTTTGTAAAGAATAATATTTCAAGTGACTAAAACCAAAACAAAACTAAACAAAAAATACCTCACCATTTAGAATGACTTTCTTTGAGTTCCTTGCAATATTGTACTTACTTTGCTGCTAACAAGTTTTTGTAGTTTGGATTAAGAAAGGTGTGTATTTTTTTATGAGTATCTATTAAACAATGTAGTATCTAATGCACTGCCAAATATAGCTGAAGATGGGAGCAGAAAAAAAAAAACTATATACCTATAAGGTCTTTTGCATGGTGATAAGATTTTCCCCCAAGCATTAAATCATTATTTGTAGAAATCTATGTCTCCAAATGAATATAATTTTTCATTACTTAAGTGTGTTTACATAAGATAGTTTTTGCATTGTGTCTACATTTTAGCTAAATGAAATAGCCACTGAGTAAATTCAATTGCCTTCATTAGCATTGGTACTAGCATTAAGATACTGAAATGTCAATAGGATAAACTAAGTTATAGCCCAACATTATAATCTATCAGTTTAATAAATTGGGTCCTTACTTACAAAAGGTAAACTTCAGTTTAGTCAAAGTTTAACAACATGTCCACTGGTCCATGATGACTATTTTTCCTAAGTGTTTTTAAGCATTTTGGTTGTTTAACACAGTTGTTTTCATTGTGTGGGATGAGGCTTTAGAATGAATTGAATCCTTCTTTGAAATAAAAACGAAACCATTCAGAGTCAGTGTTGTATCTTTCCACTGGATAATTTTAAAAAAGGGAAGCTAAACATCACATTCCATATGGATTTCTTCTTTAAAAAGATTTCCTATTAGCATTCCCATGTTCTGTCCCAAAGGCAGTCGTGGGAGGAAGAGGGAGAAATATTTTAAGAGGGATAAGTAGAAAAGGGAAAATGGAAGAAACAGACATATATCTAGGTCTCCTAAGTGGATAGCCAAGGCAGGTCAAAACAGTTATGAAGAAAAAAGAGGGTCATGTTTAAGAATTATGGATTCATAGAAAATAGAATAAAGAAGAATGTTTAAGGCCCTGGGAAATAAATAGTGGAAGGGATAGAAATATGTTATATATCTTCTAGTTAGAACATTGGATGAGTGGGGATGGAGAGTTATGGGGATAACAGGCTTAGAGATCAATAGGTAAGCCTTCAAAAAGTCCTACATCTTGATCTCCCAGTTGGAGCCCCCAGTTGTGATGACCATATAATATAGACAGAAGTGACACAGAGATAATTGAGAACATTGAGGCAAGGTTCATGATGAAATAACTACAGAGGTAGCATGGGGTTGTGGTTGTTGTTGGTCTCTGAGTTGGGTACTGGGTTTAAATTTTGTCTCAAGTTCTTGCTAGCTGCGTAACCTTAAGTAAAATAACTTTGCCACTCTGGGTTTCTTCAGTAAAATGTGGATAATAATAACTATTACCTTACAGGGTTATTGTGAGGATCAGATGATATAATGCGCATCAAGTGCTACATATACGCGGCTATCATCATTATTGATAGTCTAGATGCTACCTTCCTCTACAGCAGTAGTCAAACTCAAGTCAAAATGAGAGCAATTAAACAATACCTATGGCAGTGAAGTGGTGCAATGGATAAAGCACGGGGCCTTGTAAAGGCAAGCAAAGGGGGACTTTTTGCTGTTTTTTTCTTTTGGTGTGCTTCTCAGCACTAATGCAATTAAGTGCCTTTTATTGAGTCTTTGATTGAATCAAGAATCTTTGATGACCTGCTTAAGTCAGAAGAAAGCCTAAGTCACATGAGTTTGAGGCACGTGGTTGTGACCCTCTCTAACCCTGAAGAAGTGTATATATACTCAGAGGTTAGCATTTTGCTTTTGGGGCTCGCTCATTTGAAGAGCGTTCCTGTGGTTTCACCAGACGAGACTTTGGGTAGCTGTTGGAGCCCCTCCAGCTTTGAAAACCCAGATGCTGGTGTTTCTTTCTCAGGTAACTATGTATGTATGTATTGCTATGGATGGATAGAAGTTCTGTCTGCTGATTTGTGTTATTTGCTCCGTTTATATCATTTCTGCTTGTAATTTCTGTTTGTGTTTTCCCTGAAGTTCAAAGTGCCTACTTTTCCCCCTGAACTATGAATGATATATGTATATTCAATTAAAGTGAGATTATAAATCCCTTAAAGTTGCTTTCCTTAAAAAAACAGATCAAAGAACCTGTGCTAGCAGCCTTCTGATGTGCTGGTGTTATTGGCCCTACACAGTCACAGTAGCTGCGAGTAACATTATTGTTGGTCTTGGAGTTGGGTACTGGGTTTAAATTTTATCTCAAGTTCTTGTTAGCTGTATAAGCTTAAATAAAATTACTTTGCTACTCTGGGTTTCTTCAGTAAAATGTGGATAATAATAACTATTATCTTACAGGGTATTATGAGGATCAAATGATCAAAATGAGCATGAAAAGTGTACAACAATTACTACATAAATATGAGCTATCATCATTATTAATAGTCCAGATCCTACTTTCCTCCAGAGCTGCAGTCAAACTCAAGTCAAAATCAGAGCAACTGAACTATACCTAGGGCAGCTAAGTGGTGTGGTGGATAAAGCACAGGGCCCGGAGTCAGGAAGACCTGAGTTCAAATTTGGCCTCAGACTCTTACTAGCTGTGTGACCCTGGGCAAGTCATTTAACTTGGTTGGCCTTGGTTTCTTCATCTGTAAAATGAACTGGAGAAGGAAATGGCAAACCACTCCAATCTTTGCCAAAAAACAAAACAAAACACCCAAATGGGGTCATGAAGAGTCAGATATGACTGAAATGACTGAGCAACAAGAAACTATATTTAAGGCTCTGTCCCCACTACATATTGACTTAGAAAACTACATATTAATATTATTTATTTTTATTGTACTTTTATTTATTTTGTTAAATATTTCCTAATTGCATTTTAATCTGGTTTGGGACATACTCGGGAGTGGCTTACCATCTACATTACATCTTTGCTTTTTTTCCGAAATAATTTGCTTGAATTTTGTCCTTCAGCATCTCTGTGCTTAAATGCTTTCATTTATTACTGATGGTGTGACAGTAATTCTCCACTATGCTCTTCTCCATCTGCCACTAGTTCTTTTCCTCTGAGGTTGCCTTCCATTTACTCTGTACATAGCTTATATATATATATATATATATTTATATATATATATATTTATATATTTATATATACACATATACATATATACGTATGTATGTATGTATGCATAGTTGCCTGCTCATTGTCTCTCCCCGTTAGAATGTACTTTGCATGCTTTAAAGTCAAGGACAGTATTTTTTTTTCTTTCTTGTAATCCTCAGTCTTAGGACAGTGTCTGGTATATAGCAAGTGATTAATAAATGAGAGTTGACTGACTACTCTGATCCCTCATCTGGGCACTTATAATATTATCCTGGGTTCTTGAGGGCTAGGCCAGTGGTCTACAGAACTGGAAAGGCTTTTAGAACAGGATTTGATGATGGACTGTATTATCAAATAGAAACAAGCCTAGATAAGTAGAGAAACATTCTTCACCAGAATCTCGGTCATCAATTCACCATCAATCTTGGGCATTTTTTGACCAGAGCAAGCCTTCTAAGACATGGAAAGAGATCTATTTGGTGATGATGTCATTAATCTTCTGGAGTATTTCACAATTAGAGTGTGAGTTCCCTGACAGCAGGGATTGTTTCCTTCATCTATTTGTATTTCTAGTGCTTGGTACCTAGTCAGTGCTTCCTAGATGCAACTTCATTCATTTATTCATTCATTTTTTAAAAAGATGTGATAATATGGCAAA
Source organism: Phalanger gymnotis (assembly GCA_028646595.1). Lineage (NCBI taxonomy): Eukaryota > Metazoa > Chordata > Mammalia > Diprotodontia > Phalangeridae > Phalanger > Phalanger gymnotis. The sequence goes on from CM053627.1 coordinate 115,655,436, forward strand.
TTTCTAACCACAGAACTAAGTAGGACACTCAATTAACTGAACTTCCTTATTTCATTCTAAAGGAAAAGATCCTTTCTCTTTTCATCCATTAAATTCAAACCCACCCTTTAAAGCTCAACATTAATGCCATATCCTACATGAAATCTTTCATGCTCAGATCTCACAAAAACACTTGTTTTTTCTACTCTCTAATGCACTTAGTGTGTGTAATATAATTACATTACATTACATAATATAATTACACACTTAGTGTGTAATATAACTGCCTGTTTTTCTACATCATCTTTATACTAGTTTCTAAAGTGTTCATGCTTTAGCTCTTCTAGCACTCTGAACAATGTACCTTGAAGTGCTTTATAAATGTTGAATGAATGAATGGTTGAATAAATGTGGATGAAAACCTTTTAAAAAGATTTTCAACCATGATGTTGTAATACAAAAGAGGTTTCTGCTTAAATCTCAGTTAACTAGGAAATCCAACCAATGAAAATTCCCCAACTCCTCTCTTGTTAAAACTAAGGTTCTGCTGTATCCATCATTCACCCAGAGTTACTGAGAGGATTAGTAACCTAACTACTTGCTATGTACTCTAAGCTTTTTGGATAATAGACTATCTAAATACAAAACAGTTAGGGAGCTGGCAGGATGGTGGATGGTTCTCTTCTAGGCATCTAAGAAGCTGCTCTCCCCAGTACAATGATTGGACCACTTCTGGAGTACCGTATTCAATTCTACCATATGTTAGGAAGAACTGACAAACTGGATCCTCTCCAGAAAAGAACAACCAAGATGATCAAGGGCTAGAGACCGTGCCACCCAAAGATCAGATGAACAAACTAGGTATGTTTAACCAGAAAAAGAGAAGTCTGGGAGGTGAGGAGAGGGAGACTTAATTGTCTTCAAACATCTAAAGAGCTGTCATTTGTAAGAGCCATGTTCTGCTTGGTCCCAAAGGGCAGATTTATTACAGAGAGGCATATTGTAGCCTGATGAACTGAAAACCTTAGAGCTGTCCAAACGTAGAATGAGATACTTTGAGAGATAGTAGTTTTCTGAGTTGCTGAAGAACATCAAGTGGAAAATGCCTCATCATTTCTGGGGATGTAATAATTGATAATGATGATTATTTACTAGATGATACATTTACTAGACTTTAATATAATAGAAAAGACCATATATAATAATTATAGTACTTTAAAATAATAATAATAGGTAATATTTATATAACATGTTAAAGTTTGAAAAGTGCTTTGCATTTACTATCTCATTTGATGCTCATAGAAAGCCAGGGGGTGGGTAATATTATTATTCTGATTTTACAGGTGTGGAAACTGAGGCAGACAGAGGCAAAATGATTTAACTAGGATTACATAGCTGGTAAGTGCATGTGAAAGGACTTGACTTCAAGTTTTCTTGCCTCAAAGTCCAACATTCTATCCACTACACCACCCTGTTGTAGAGGAAATTCCTGTTCAGTAACAGGATACATTTGAAGTCCTCTGTAGTTCCATAATTCAGCAAAGTTCCATCCTGAATTCTTTGAAGTAACCAGACTGATTTTCTTACTTCAGGGAACTAGGTGTTGATAATTGGCAGAAAAAAAAAATCTTTCTTTGCTTTGCTGACTCCTGGGGTATGATAAACATAAGGAGCTGGGGAGGCTGTTGTGGAACTCAGCATCCCCACCCTTGCACCATGAAGAGAGAAAATCAATTTTTCCCACGCCTCTCATACTCTACCTAAAAGTGCGAATTATTTCAAAACAAAAATTAAGTTAAATTTGGCAGATTCAAGGTCAAGAAGCAACCTCTTCACACAGTATTCAAAATCACCCTATAAGAATGAACAAATGAAGAATTAATAGCATAGCTGAAGATTACTGCGAAACTTGATTCAAATCCAGCCTCTGAGAGATACTGACTATGTGACCCTAGGCAAATCATTTAACCTCTTAGTGCTCTAGGCAACTTTCTAAGATGCTTAAGTTGCAGAGAAAGTCCTAGCTTATATTGGTAAAGGAAATTTCCTCAAATAGAAATCCATTCTGCTAATGAAATAACAGATACAGTCCTAATTCTATGCCTAAAAGATTTTGCAAAGTGTTATAGAATACATCCACAATATATAAGTATATGTACATATATTCACATGGAAGAGACAGAATGGAGAGAATGGAGAGAACACACATTCACACAGAGACATATGTAGATGAGCTTTCATAATGGTTAGTAAACAGATGACAGTGGCAAGGTATCAAGGTGAGGATGGGGGCTGGTGTGGAGGGGTGGAGATCCCAGCTAAAAGCAATAGTCCTTAAGCACTAAAAGTCAAAGAAGTTGAGGGTTGAAGTGGAGTATTAGAAACTCCCTTCCCAAAGGTAGGGAGGTGAAATTTCCCATGTTTCTGGGAATTGTAAATGGGACAAAAGCAATAAACTCATGGGACTGGGCTAGTGCTCCAAGGAGTAAGGTGGTGAGGGAAAGGAAAGGATGGCAGCAGTGACTTCAGGTGTGCCTCTAGACAAACAGGCTGAGGGTCAGCCTTAGCCATAGCCATAGCCATGCCATGTCAGGCATCAGTACCTGGCAGTATCAGTATCAGATCAGGCCATAACAGGGTAATTTTTTTATCTGAACATACAAACAACTCCAGGAAACCCCAATTTGGAGATCATACTGACATTTAGCTGAAAAAGTAACAAAATATAGGCATACTTAGCAATGAAAACAAACATTGCCCAGAACCTTCTGTCTATAATATTTACAGAAGAGTTATGGGCAGGGGGAGCAATTGACAAGTGAGGGATGTTGTTTTCATACTTATGCTAAGTACAGAGTGAATAGGAGTTTACCTCAAGGTAGAGACATTCCAGGGCTAAGGTATGAGCTTTCTTTCCAAACCAAGGACCTCCCTGAGCCTTCCATTTTCACCCTCTAGCCAGTGCTACAACATTATGCACTTCAGGGACTCTCCTAGTCATACAATCAATCAAAGGAGTGTTTATGAAGCGCCTACTAAGTGCCCGGTACTATACTGGGTGTTCTAGATAAAAAGATGAAAATGGAACAGTCCCTGCCCCCATGTAGGTCCCCTGTCTAGGGAAAGGTACTTGAGCCTACTTTTCCTCCCAATTCTCTCAGTCTTCACGGGAGGCCAAAAGGCAGACTTTCCTCTCTCCCATCAAAAAAACACAAACACTCCACCAGAACTTTCTGGATGAGGGATCTATGGTTAGCTGAGAGAATTTGACTGTCTTCAGTGCTGTACCACTTCCCATGTTCCTTCCTTCAAGTCTGTGTGTGTGTGTGTGTGTGTGTGTGTGTGTGTATGTGTGTGTCTGTGTCTGTGTTTTGTCTCAGGTAAAACTAGCTGCAGCTTTGACTGAGAGGATTCAGGTGCATCCCTGATACCTGATCCCTGGCAAGACCAGCCAGTATCTTTCTCTTCTTTTTCCTTGTCCTGCCATTAGGGATGGTTCCCTGAACTGGATTTGCCAGACCCCATAGACAGCCTTGAGAATGACCTTGAAGACCAGTTTTCATTGGAACATGTTCTTTTGTGCTGTTTATCACCAGGAGCCAGGATGGTTTGTATTGAACTAGTTCTAGCCATGCTGGTCCCTTGTAAAAATATCACCTCAAAAATCAAAAGAGATTTACTCTCTTTCTCTCTAGTTGACTAGAGGTTTTAATTTGCATTTCTTTCACACTAGCTTATTGCTTTGGTTTTCATTTCAAGACTTAACATTTTACTACAAAATAGAGGAGTGTATGAATATGTAAAGTCAAAATTAATTTCATCTAAACATTTAGGACTGCTCCCTGCCCCCCCCCAACTGCATGAACCCAAAACAAATCACATATTAACTTTATGGCCTTAAGCAAGTTACTTAACCCCATTGTGTCTCAATTTTCCTATCTGTAAAATGAATGTGTTAGCTCAACTGAACTTCAAGATCCCTTCTAGCTTTAATTTCTTTGCTTCTGCACAAAGTATATACAGTTGTGACTATGGGTATATATACAGAGCAGGGATATGACAACCATTACTTGTCCTTTATAATGAAGACATTTAAAATTACATAATGATAAGCTTTATTTTTTCCTCATTTCTACCAACAGATGATGCAAGTAACTCCTATGCCTTGTTAGCATTTCAATAATACTATTTAAAAAAACATAAATGATCAAAGTCATCCTTTAATGCTAACTCTTCATGGCTCAAAGACAGTTAAGCAGATCTTAAAATTTCAGGATCTCAGAACTGAATCATTGGCTTGCTACTGCTCAGGCCAGAGAGATTTTGATCGCAAGCTCAGGTTGGGGTTTCAAGTTCTAAAACTGCCTGAATGGAGCCTCTGTGACTTTGAAAGCAAAAGCACTCATAAATTGGGATTGAGAAGACAGTGATGGGTAGAAGAAAGAAGGAGGTGAGGAAGGGTGACAGAAGAAAGAGCATGCCGCTGAGTTATCCTGAGTCTCCCCAGGCACCCCATTCTGCCCTTCCAACTTCTTTCTCTACAATGCAGTTCCGAGCCTTTCTATAGCAACAGATGGAAAGGTAGTTCATCTGATTCCTTTTAGCATTTTAAATGACTGAATTAGAACCATTTCGTGGTTGATCAGGTCAATTGTCTGTTTCCATTGGAACAGGATTCTGGTGGTGATACAGAACAAAAAGGACCCAAGGAAAAGCCATAGGAGTATGGTGAAAGAAGAATTGATAGGTCAAGAACAGACCCACAGCCAGGTCAGGATAACTGGAACCAAAATCTGTTGTTGCTGTTGTGTAGTCATTTTCAGTTATGCCCGACTCTTTGTGACCCTCATTTTGGGTTTTACTGGCAAATGTGGTTTGCCATTCCCTTCTCTAGATCATTTTACAGATGAGGAAATTGAGGCCAATGGGGTTAAATGATTTATCCAGGGTCCCATAGCTAGTAAGTGTCTGAGGCCAGATTTAAACTCAGGTCCTCCTGATCTCAGACCCAGCACTCTATCCACTGTTGCCCCATGGAACCAAAAGGTAACAGGCACTAACCACACCATCCCCAGTGACTTTCTTCCCTTCTGCCACTGCCTCCTACCTCACTAACACTTCAGGAACTTGGAGGTATCACATTGCATACTCTCTCTCTCCAGTGGTCACATCCCAGGCAAGCTTTCATCCTGGCCATACCCTGCTCTTTTACCTCCTGCCTCAAGCTAAAAAATTCCTTGTTGGGGATCTGGTCAAACAGTTACTTCTATGAGGCATACTTGAAAACTGGGCTTTTGTGTATATTCTAAATACTTTGGTTAGGCTACATGAAAGAAGAGTTCTTCAATATGAGAGTTCAACACAAGAAGACATAAGAGACTGTGATAATTAGCACTAATAAACCAAATAGAGAATGTCATTTTAAGGTCAAGCATTATTTTTTTAAATGCTTCCTTCGAACATCCAGGAAATACATAAATTGCCAGAAATAGCAACTGCATTTGGAAACTATATTTGTCCCTTTGTGAGTGATGCCTTCAAAAATCTGTCAGTCTGACAAACTGTTAAAAAAATTGGTCCCTAACCAATTACTATCTGTGTAACAAGGACACAGAACAACGGTACTTCTAGCCTGAAAAGCCATGAAAATGACAGAAAGCAAGAGCAGCCAAATAACAGATCAGTAATGAGCTGTTAGGAAAAAGAAAACCCATGCTGAGACACAGTAGGAGACATTTGCAGTAGGGAATGAAAGAAATTAGAAACTTATTTCCCCCAGAGTAAAAATTTGATTTCAGTTCTGTAACCCACGCTATTTGAAATCTGATCAAGATCTTCCAGTCAGTGGTGGAATTACCTAGTTGCTCACTCAGGTTCTGGGAGATTGGCTGAATCTATATGGAAAGCTACGAGTGTGAGAGAACCTAGACATTTATTAAAATATAAGTAGTAAGCCAATATATCATTGGCTAGATTGCTGAAATTAATAGATAAGGAATTTATGCTAACATTCCTCCCTCAGAGAGACAGTGAGTGGATAAAGAGTAACCCACGGGGGTCATTGTGATGCAAAGAACGCTGATCAGTTCTAGTTCTGTGAGTCAGGAAGACCTCAGTTCGAGTCTCTCCTCTGAAATACCATGGCTATGTGACCCTGGGCAAATTATTTAAACTCAGCTCCCTTGGGCAAACCCCCAAGACTATACCTTCCCTCCAAAATTTTGTTTATGTCGAGTATATACAGGACTATACTAGTAAATGTTTAACAACCAGCTTTCCAGGAGAAAAAAAATGCAGTCATGAGACAATTTTAAACGAAACCTTCATTGCTAATACTTTATCCATAACTTGCTTAAGTCTTGATGGCTAACAAAACAATAAATTAAACCTGATATATAACCTTTTCTGATTTCTGAAATGTACATGCTCAGCTGAAAATGTAACAATCCCTATATGAGATGTTTCCAGAATACCCCTTCTAATATCTATTGACATTTACCGTATTAAACATGAATTAAATTCAATTAATTAAAATATTAAAAATTAAAACATCTTAATATTATGATGAACAAAGCTTTGACCTTAAGGACCCCAAAAGGGTATCAGGGACCTCCAAGAGTCCCAAAATTATGAATTGCTGCCCTTTACAAACAAAATCACAACTCTGTTAGAAAAAAGAAAAATTGTCTTAAATACTTGGACTTTTCTAGGTAGACTTACACCTCCCCTGAAATCAAATAGAAATAACACAGTTTCAAAAACATCAGTTTCAGAATTTGAAGACCTAGGTTCAAATTCTGTTTCAGTTACTTACTACCTATTAGACTTTGAGCAATTCACTTCCTGCCTCTGGGCCTTAGTTTCTTTATTTATAAAATGGAGGGAGTGGGAGCATGGAGGAAATGGACTAGGTGACCTAGATTAGGGATTTTCAATGTTTTTTGTTACTTGAACCCCTTTCGACAAAAACAATGCATTGTGAACCCTCGAGGTAATTTAATATACTGCTTATAATATTCTTTGCTGCTTAAGAAGCCATTAAATAATTTTTAGCATGAACCCCTTGGACCACCATCAGAAGACTCCAAGGTTTTCTCAAACCACTGAATAGGCACCACTGACTTAAATGATCTCTGATGCTTTATGGGGAGTAAGGGAAACTAAGGCTCATTTGTAAAGCCCCGATCCAGTTTATGAATACCTAAAATGCTCTTATGATCCCATAGTTACTGTCCTGCCCTGGGTAGTGTCAGCATCATGGCATTGCAATTTACTTTCACAATCCTACCTTCTGAAAGTTGTAAAACTATATTGATATTTTTAAAGCCCTTAAAGATATTTGAATGTTCTCTACTGATTAGATCTTTTCCAGTTCTGAAATTCTATTATTCCAACTACATATCTTTTTAAAAATTTTTAAATTTATTTTTAGTTTTCAACATTTACTTTTATAAGATTTTAAGTTCTAAATTTTCCCCCTCCCTCCCCTCTCCCTTTCTCAAGAGGGCAAACAATCTGATATAGGCTATATGTGTGCAATCATACTAAACATATTTCCACATTAGTCAGGTTGTGAAAGAAGAATCAGAACAAAAGGGGAAAACCCCAAGCAATAAAAAACAAACAAACAAAAAAGAAAAAATAGTATGCTTTGATCTGCATTCAGACTCCATAGCTCTTTCTCTGGATGTGCATAGCATTTTCCATCATGAGTCTTTTGGAATTGACGTAGATCATTACTTTGCTGAGAAGAGCTAAATCTATCAAAGTTGGTCATTGCATAATGTTGCTGTTACTGTGTATAATCTTCTGGTTTTGCTCACTTCATTCAGCGTGCATTCATTATGGATTAATTAATTGATTCATAATTAATTAATATAATTAATTAGTATTAATACAAAAGTATTAATTACCTTCGGAAAGCTTAATTGAAAGACAAATATGAGAGACAATTTTCACTAATAATTATAAATTAGCATAAGTTATTCAAAAAACAATTTTAGAAACAGAATGAACTTCAGAAACTATGTGGTCCAAATCGTACCTGGACAAAAATTTCCTCCACAGCATATCCAGCAAGTGGTCTATGAGCCTTGCAATACCTCTTGAATATAAAAACACTTTTGAATATCAAAAGTATACCCACGGCCTTCTGAGGAAACCTGTTTCACTTTTGCAAGGCTCTAATTATTAGGAGTTTTTTTCTTATATCAAATCTAAATTGGCTTCTTTGTGACCTCCATCCACTGCTCCTATGGGGGTCAAATAGAACAAATCTAATCCTTCTACTATATGATAGACCTTCATATACTTGCAGACAGCTATCTTGTATCCCTTAAGTTTTGTCTACCCCAGGGTAAATATACCCAGTTGCTCAATTTGTCATCATGTGGCACGATCTTGAGACCCTTCACAATAGTAATTGTTTTTATCTGAACGTTATCTAGTTTACACATGTCCTTCCTAAAATGTAGCATCTAGAAATGAACATGACACTCCAGATGGAGTCTGACTAGTATAAAATACAGCAAAATTATTACTTCTTTATCCTGGGTATTTTGCTTCCTTTAATATAGTGTACAAGGTCCTATTAGCCTTCGTGCCTGTAATATCATACTATTGATCAATATTGAGCTTACAATTGAGCTTACAATCCATGAAAAGTCCAAATCTCATTTTTAGATGAACTACTATGGAGCGAAGTTTCTTCTATCTTATCCTTATAAAACTGATTTTTTGAACCCAAGTAGAAGACTTTACATTTATCCTTAGTTAATTTCATAAAGTTAGATTCAATATAATACTCTAGACTGACAAAAAATTTGGATTCTTATTTTCATCTTTAAATTTGACAAGGGTTCTATTCATGCTTTTATCCAAGCCGTTAATAAACATGTTAAATAGAACAGGACCAAGCTCACATCCCTGGGCAATTTCTCAAGACCTTATGCCATCTTTAAACCAAACCATTAAAATATTCTTTCCATATGGCCATGTGACCTCTCAACCCACTTAACATCTAGCCCACATGTCTCTATTCTATCTGCAAGACGAGCATGTAAGACTTTGGCAAGTGCCTGGCTAAAATCTACAGCATTCCCCTGATCAACCCGCTTAATATTTATTATAGAAAAAAGAAAAAGGTTTAAGTCTAGCCTGATCTATTTTTAAGCCATGGAAGAATTTTGTGACCCATATTTTTACTGTTCCTTTGACAACATATTCTAGAATTTTATCAGGAATTGAAGTCAAGCTCACTGACCTATAGTATGCAGGCTCCATTTTCTTGTCTTTTTGTGAAAATCAGGACATTTTTCTTCTCGAGGTTCCTTCCCCATTTTCCATGGCTTCTCCAAAATAATTGCCGATGGCCTAAGCATTGCATCTACCAATTCTTTCGGTACTCTAAGATGTAATTCATCTGAGACTGGGTGGCAAACTCATTCAGGGTAGCTAAGTATTCTTCTACTATCCTCAAATTTATCTTGGATATCTTGGATTAACAATTTGTGGTTTTTGTCCTTTCCAGTCCAAAAATCTTTCTCCTTGTCATAATAAGACTTGAGTAGTTCTCCCTTTTCTCCATCATTGCTTATCATTATTTCCTCCAACTAAAGCAGTGGTCCTATCCCTTATTTTGTGCTCTTCTTCCCCCTAACGTAGCTAAAACAAGCAAATAATCCTTAGCTTTTCTTGCCAACCTCAGTTAATTCTGGGCTTTAGCACTTCTGATATTTCTTTGAGGACTTCCATCTTCTAGGCATGGGTCTTAAAATTTAAGTTGGTTGATGAATTCCTTGAACATCCTCTATAATTGTGATTATCTGATTCTGCAAATTTACCACTGTGTACTACCATTTTGTTCAGAGTTATGCGCTAAATTAAATCCCTTTTAAGTATTCCAAAAGATGTAAAGGATTTAATTAATATCAAAATGCTTCAAACAAAACTTTAAAACATCACAGAAAAATTTTAAAATGGCATATCATTCTTGGAAAATTTTGTTGTATTACCTACACTTGGCTAAAATATTTTATATTAAAATTTACTTTTCAAAAATATTAATAGTAAGTAATCTCCCTAACCCTCATGCTAGAAACTATGTCACTGAAGAACCATGGGAGAATGGGCCATCTAGGATGGCAAAATCAAATGCAATCTAACTCATAATAAGAACTCATCTATTTTATTAAGAACATATTGCAGATTTCCACTTCAGAAGGATATATTCTACAGGTCCTATACAAAGGGAATGGATTCTTAAAGTAGGGTCTTAGAACTTGTTCTTTTTTTAATATCTAGAAAACTGCAGTTTAATATGATTGGTTTCCTACGTAATCTATGAATTTTATTTTATGTATTTTACTTTACAAATTTAAAAATATCATTCTAAGATGGGCTACATATGTTTCACCAGACTGCTTAAGGGGTCCAGGTTATCAGAAAGATTAAAATATCCTGGCATAGGGAAATCTTACTGTACTTAGGCAGTAAGACAACATAGTGGAGAGAGGGCTGGAATTAGTCAGGAAGGTCTGAGTTCAAATCTTGTCTCAGATTGTTGCTGCTATGTGACACTAGACAAGTCATTTACCTTTTCTCAGTCTCAGTTTTCTCATTTGTAAATTGGGATAATAATAGTACCTATTTCACAGGGCTGTTGTGAGGATCAAATCAGATAGTATATGTAAACTCCTCTAAAAAGAACTGATTCCAATGTAGAGCCCTTCCCCAGTAGATAATTGGGCAAAGTATCTGAACAAGAATTTTTCAAAGAAAGAAATTTAAGCTATCAAAAACAATACGAAGGGACAGCTAGGTGGTGCAGTGAGTAGAGCACCTGCCCTGGAGTCAGGAGGACCTGAGCTCAAATCTGGCCTCAGACACTTGACACACTTGCTAGCTGTGTGACCTTGGGCAAGTCACTTAACCCCAATTGCCCTGCCTTCACCCCTCAAAAAAATATGAAAATGTGCTCTAAATCACTAATAATTAGGGAAATGCAAAGTAAAACAACTTTGAGGTTTCACTTCATACTCATTAAACTGGCAAAGATGACAGAAGAGAGAAATGGTAAATGTTGGGGGAGGTTGTGGAGAAATAGGCATATGAGTGCATTTTTTGTGGATATGAGAAGTGGTACGGTCATTCTGAAAAGCAATATGGAACTTTGGCCAAAAAATGGCTAAACTTTGCCTGCCTTTTGACCCAGCAA
>CM053627.1:115667129-115700120 GCA_028646595.1 Phalanger gymnotis
GGTGAGCAGCAGTGAGCAAAACCAGAACAATCTATCTAATGATCACATTAGAAAGTAAGACAACTTCGAAAGACTGAGCAATGAAATGGTAAACCACAGGGTCCAAAAGACTGAAGATGAAATGCCCCACTCGCAACCTACCAGAGAGGTGATGAACTTAAACTGCAGAAAGTGACATAACATTTTCTGGTACGCCCAATGTGGGAATTTGTTTTGCTGGTCCATGTATGTTTGTAATAAGGACTTTATTTATTTATTTAAAAAATTAATCAATTGGATGGGGGCAGTAGGAGTCATAAATTATAAAACTGACAAGAAAAAAGGCCAGCTGTTATTATTATTGATTTTTTTAAAAATGGAAAGGCAAAAGGTGAGAAAGCAAGGAAGCATGTACCCTCCTATTCTTCCCTCCCCCCCACCTCTCTACTGTTCCTCACAAAGGTAGGGAAATTCTATAGTGTGATACTGGGCTGAAGCCCTGAGATGCTGAACTGATCTAGCCTAAAAGAGGGAGGTTGCTTTGAACTGAGCAAAACTAAGGTTAACAAACTAGTTAGCACAGGGGTTTGCTCACAGAGGTGCTTAATGAATTCATGTTCATTGATTGATTGAACCTAATCTTGAGAGCTTAATTAAAGTCAACCAGTGGCCACCATTTATGTGCCAAATATGGCAGGGTCCAAGGCACAATTTCAAAATTTGTCTTTTTTATACTTACCTTTCTTATCCCTTTCAGAACCGTCTCCTAGTGTCCCCTGGAACATCAGGGCCTTTACGCTGCCTCTATTCTCACAGTCCAAAGTCCCCAACTCCACCTAAGCCTTCTTTCTCTTCTGATTTTTTTTCCCTTCCTTACCTCAGTCAAACTCCAAATTCTTAAGTCAAGATTAACTGATTAAAGTAATTCATATTAAGGGATAAATGAGGCTTATCATTCCCTGAGGCCAATGATATTTTTTAATGAACTTGTTAATTTGTGGGGATAATTTAATCATTAGATCACAGATTTAGAATTGAAAAGTGCTCCAGGTCATCGATGAATCTCCCTGCATCCCTTCACTGTGTCTGGCTATTAACACTTCTTCTTCAGGTAGACATCACTCTTATCTAATTTGCCAGGAAGTTAAGAGCATATTGTCACGTAGCCCTTTATGGTGCCATGGAGATAACCCAGGCTCTTGAAAACTCTGCCTGTAGAGCATAGTCTTTGGCAGGTCCTACTGAGCTGGAAAAGCTTCAGATTAATGACTTCTCACAGCGCCAGCCTCACTAAATTTGACTGCACCATTAATAGGCTCGTTGAAGGTGACTGCCTTTTTAAGCCACAGCAACTCTGAAAGACTAGCTACTAAGGCTCTGAGGGGTCGTGATGAGCACTGGAGGAAAGATCACCCACATAGAAAAAATCATAGATCTTGTAGGTACTGAAGCATTTTCAGTTTATAGAATGCTGGGACAACCAGGACAGTCTCTAAGAGGATAGAGCATGAGGCCTGGAGTCAGGAAGATCTTAGTTCAAATCCAGTTTCAGACACTTATTAGCTGTGTGACCCTGGGCAAGTCACTTAACCTTTGCTTCAGTTTCCTCAACTGAGGATAATGATAGCACCTCCTTCCCAAGGTTGTTGTGAAGAGCAAAAGATATAACTGTAAGGCACTTAGCCCAGTGCCTGGCACATAGTATGAGCTATACAAATGTTATTTTTTGTTGTTGGTATTGTTAATTCATCAGAACCATCTTGCAAGATAGCTAGTGTGATTATCCCCGTGATACAGAGGAAGAAACTAGGGCTCCAAGAAATGAAATGTAGTGGGTTCCATGGGGCAGGAACCTGGTCTTCCAGCTCCAAGTTCTGTCCTCTTTCTATTCTCCCAGGCAGTCAGGCAGTCTATTTTTTTTCTTTCTGCCCTCTCCCTTTCATCCCTCCAGATGAGTAAAATGCATGCACTTAGCTCTATAGTCAAACCCGCTTCACTCCTCCCCTTCTTCCCATTTGCAACTGAAGCCTAATGAAAACAAAGTCAATCATCACCTGGGGAAGAGAGTAACGGGTTGGCTGAGGCCTCTGTAAACATGAATCACAAATAGCCTATGTATATCAATTATGAATTAGCAAATGTGGAGGACCATCTCTATGTGCCCTTCACGTGAATGCCTTCGTTCTCCATTTTCTCCTTTGTCCAAGTAAGAAACGTTCATCTGAGGACAGAACCCAGCCCGCTGGGCTTACTGAATCACTTGCTTTATCTTGACTGAACTATTTCTCTTATAGAAAAAAAAATGAGAACAACAGGAAAGCGTGCGGGAGGTCAGAAGTATAGAAACCCTAGGAAGACTGTTTAGAAACAAAAATGATTTAGCAGAGTAAAAATCCCTAAGAAAGATGGAGAATGAAATCATGATTACTAGTGTTTATTTTAAGAAACACCATTCCTGGACACGACCTCTCTCTACAGGGTATTTTCAGGTCATTACAGAGAAATTTTTCTAGTGTCAACTAGATAGTTCTGCTTTTGTTTTTTTTCCCATGGCTAAACCCCAGGAACAGGATTACTGACTATAAACAAGGAGAAACAATTACTACATTCATTCAATAAGGGTCCTTTTATAATTTGTTGTTAAGTCCTTTCAGTCGTGTCTGACTCTTCGTGACCCCGTTTGGGGTTTCTTGGCAAAGATACTGGAGTGGTTTGCCATTTCTTTCTCCAGCTCATTTTACAGATGAGAAAACTGAAGCAAATAGGGTTAAGTGACTTGCCCAGGGTCACACAGTTGGTATGTGTCTCAGACACAATTAGAATTCAAATCTTCCTGACTCCAGGGTTGGTGCTCTATTCATCAAACAACCTATCTTCCATCCCTCAAGAGTTTCCATTCTACTGGCAGGGGGTGGGGGTGGGGGGCAGGGAGGTGGCAAAACAGCATGGAAATAGATAAGAAAGCAAATACGAAGCAGTTTCTGGGAGCAGAGGACAGAGGTAACAACTGGCAGGATGAGTAAGGGACTCCTGTAAAGGAGAATGGTACAAGAGTTGAGCTTAAGAGATAGAAATTCCTAGGGACAGAGGTGAAGAGGGATGGGATTCCAGGCGAGAGTAACCACTTGCGTAAAGGAATGGAGGCAGAGAATTTTATGTCATATATGGGGAATAGCAAGTAGTCCTATTTGACCATAATGTAGCATGTGGGAATGAGTGAGGATAACATGAAATAGTCTAGAAAGATAGGTTGGAAGCTGATTGTTAAAAGCTTTAAATACTAGAAGAGTTATTTTGCATAAATAATATCCTACATCTTATTTAAAATTTTAGTAATATGAAAATGTTGACCTAGTTGGGTCCCTGCAAGGAAACTTACCAACATTCTCTCTTTCTACAAGATGCTAAAGACCACATTGTTCATGTAATGTCATTTTTAGTCCAACCAAAACATTGATTGCCATTAAAAATGGAAAGTAAATATGACCTTTAATTAATAGATTAGCTAATAATTCTTCCTCTTTAGCCTTAACATGACATCTATAACACAAAACAGTTATAGATTGATACATGGCTTATGTATTTTGTTTGGGTGGAGATGCACAATTTGTGTTTAGGTACTTACCCACATCCCCCTCTGGTCAGGGAGATCGTTTGTGGAGAGGTGGTAGATGGGAGCTTGATTTGCTTTTATAATTATAATCAGCAAAGTCATGCATGCCCTGCTACTTGTCAATTAATAGCCAGAGGCATGAAAGTAAAGTATATGTAACATCAATACATGTTCATGGGATTTATTACTCCTAAACAACGGTTTTTAAAAGGTCAATGCCATTAATGGGCCTGGACTATGGCTGCTACTAGATAAGTCTAGATTAAAATAAAAAGAAATGATTAGTCAGGTTAGAGTTGGTGGTATAATATTAGGAATATTATTCATCACCAAAGGATTATGTTAAGTTTCTATATGCATGGAATTATAAAAGCAGAAAGGACCTTAGAGGTTACCTACAGCCCCATGCCCTCATTTTATAATAAAAAAAAAACTGAGGCCCAGAGGCATGACGTAATTTGCCCATAATCACATTGCTAAGTTGGTCATAAAGCCAAACACTGGAAAAATGTTTAACCTCACCAATATCAAAGAAGTGCAAAATTAAAATATTTGAGAGCCTATTTTATACCCATGAAATTCACAAAGACAATCTAAGGCACTCTGTTGGCAAGATTGTCTAGAAACATTTATACTCATTCATTGCTGGTTGAATTTTGCAGAAACTATGTAAATGTATATATGTATATAAAAGCATATGTGTATATGTATGTGTATGCATGTGTGTTTATATAATGGGGGAAGAGCAGTCTAGCAGTACATAATAAAAGTTACAAAAATAGTTATACCTTTTGCTTCAACAATTTTATTGTTGGAAGTAAAAACTGAAAATGTTAGAAAACAAATTGTAAAAATTCAAATATTTAAATAATGATAAATGTCTAAAGCAGGAGTGGGAAACCTGCGGCCTTGTGGCCACTTGTGGCCCTCCGGGTGCTAGGATCATACTTGAGGACCTAGAGGGCCATGTGGCCTCAAGGCCACAGGTTCCCCACCCCTGGTCTAAAGCAATATTTCAACTTATTTCCTGACTCCAAATATTTTATACACATATACACACAAATACACACAGAGGAATATGTATGTATATAGAGATCCTATATAGAATCCTATCATGTCTATATATGTATATATGCGTATACACACACACACATGAATCCTATCCTATAATATTCCTATAGAACAGGGTTGTCCAAAATGTGGCCCATGGTGCGATTTTATGCAGCCCTCCTGTGGATTTTAATTTTCACTAGTGAAAAAAATAAAATAATAATTTGCATGGAATGCGTATTAGATTTTTTAATTCTATCACTAATAAATAATCGATGTTAATTTTCTTTGGTGTTTTTAAACAGTATTATGGACGGAACATATCGCATGGAATTTTCAATCTGTGGGATGCGTTCCATCTGTACAATGCAGAGTAGTCAATATGCACCTACCTTTATACTGTTGTGTTGTAGCTTCGTTGTTTTGTGTTTGCTGTGCTTTGCGCCTTCGCCTGTCATGTTTATGATGCATGTTCCCCCACTTTCTATTAGTGTACTGCATATTTTATTCTGGGTGTGGCCTTTGAATAATTATTTTATTTTAATGCTGCCCTAAAGATAACCTAAATTTGGAGAGCCTTGCTATAGATTCTCATATTCCAAGAAGTCTGTTGTTTCTTTTAATATTTGCCCTTCGGAAGGTGCTGTCCATAGCATAACTGATATATGCTATATTCCCTAAGAGGAAGGATTATCCCTCTCAGTTATCTGTTATTCTACGGACAGTGTGTGTGTGTGTGTGTGTGTGTGTATATATATACACACACATATATACACATATATGTGTATATATGTGTGTGCATGTGTGTATATACATGTGCATAAATATGTATATATTCACCATTCTACCTAGCTGCCACACTACACATAAGATGTTTACAAGAAATCAGGACCACCACGTTCATTTGTTATTTTGGGATTTATCCGCTTTCATATGGATATGGTACTCGAACTAGTCACAGATGACATATTCAATGTCCTGAAGTCAGACGTCTTCTCTCTATATAATGTCTTTCTCTATTATAAAAACCTTCAAATGTGGAGACGGAAAAGTGAACAATGAGGTTTCTAGAGCATAGGAAAGGAAGTCCATCAATTTTGAAACTATGCATGCTTCAGTCTTAACCTAAATAATTTTTCTCTATTAAAATGGAGCAGCATCAAGCAGGGCCATAAGAACTATTGCAAAGACTTGCTGAGAGCAATTCACTAGTAACACTCTCCTGGGAACTAAGAGTAAAACACACACTCATCTGTCACACAGTAATTGGGTAGGGTGGTCCATCGTAGAGGGGTGCAGTGTTACTTCCCAGGCAAGAAGGAGTAATAGATGGGAGAAAGATAGCTCACTAAAATCCCTAATCAGACTGCTCTGGTCGTAGCCCACTCATGATAGAGTAACACTATCAGATAGGATGCCTTCAATTATAAACTTTGTCATCTACTGTCTGCATGTACGAAGACAAGACATGACCTTCCTGGGCCTCAGTTTCTCCTTTGGTAAATTGATGGAGTTGAAGTAGATGATGGAGTCTTTTTCAAAGACCACTTTGCCCCACCTTCTTTTCAACAGTCAATCCTGCCTCAGCTTTCTTATACTTTGGGTTTTGGTCACATCTCCTCATGACTATTACAGTCAACTCCTGATCAGTACCCTGTCTCCTACCACTCCCTCTCCAGTTCATCTTTCACACAGCTGCAAACTAGATAAGACAATGGGACTCCCCAGCTTCCTTCAACACCAAGTTCAAGGTTCAAATACTATATATAGGAAGCTTATCCTGGTCCTGCTACTTCCTAATGTTGTCTCCTCCCCCCATTCTGCTTAATTAGGTCAAACCAGGAAGAACAACCCTGATAATTCTCTATGAGAGAGCCCTCATTACACTTGTATGTGTACATGGTGTTTACTCATGCTCCTTGAAAGCTGGAACTGTTTGCTTTTGTCTTGGTTTCGCCAATACCTAGCCCAGTGCCTGGCACATAGTGTAGTCTTAATAAACATTTGTTGAATGAATTGTATATTCAGCTCCACACCATTCTTTAGTGATATTCTGTTACTATGATTTCCACAGTTACATTCTCTTTATGGAAATAAGCTTCTTTTAGGGAACATCTTGAAACTCAAAAATTATTACTTTCATAAGGCATGAAAGGAAGGTATGTACAACGGAAAAATGGCTAACCAGAGGGCAAGGCTGAAAAGGAAAGTGTAGGAGAGGAGAAAATGATAGCTTAATTATAAAAGAGAAGCCGAACTGGGGCACGGGAAAAGGTTCTTCAGCTTAATAGTACTTACACTCTTATTTTCTCCTAGAGAGAACATACTGCAATGTGCTATTTGGTATAATGTTTCATTCTCTAAAATTATATCTTACTTTTGTCAACTCAGTGTCAGCAAGACTAAACCTTTGTGTGTGGCTTGGTTCTGACTAAACCTACTGCAGGGAAGGAGGAGGCAGAGGGAGGGATCAGTCCGCTGGAACGGAACATGATGCTAACCTAGTCACATTGGGCAGAACTTCTGTGGGCCAGGCTACTGTAACTTTGGAAAGCTTTCTCCACTTTCTTCGTGAGGCCATAAAGCAGATTTATTACTAAAAGTGAATGCTATGTTGGAACTGGACATAGTAACTGAGGAAACATGTTCTGAAGAACTTCGGGGAGATATACGTAAGGAATACTTAAAGAATAGAAGAGGGATTAGACTCTTTCTACATTCTAAAGGGCATGAGTGGGAGCAATGGATGGGGGTGGAATTTGAGATCAATATTAAAGAAAAGTTAACCATAGAACTGGTCAATATGAAATAGGATGACTCACAATTTTCTGAATCTGCCATCACCAGGGTTTAATTTTTAATATTTAAACAGAAGTTGGATGTTCAGTTGCTGGTGATGCTCTGGAAGGTATTTACTCAGACAGTGGGTCGGCTTAAATGACCTTTCAGTTGTATTTGAAATCTCAGATTTCCAGAAAGTCTATCCTTCCTTTCAAGTGTTGTCACTTGGAGGCTGTTGGCCATAGCATCACTGAAAGGGAAGAGAATCCTTCTTCTTAGGGAAGGTAGCCCGGGTCCTCCTAAATTCAATGACTTCACATACTAGTGCTTTGAGTATGTGCACATGTGTTGGATTGATGGGTATGGAGTGGGAGAGCACGAAGCCCCAAAGCAGAGATGATAATATGTAAGTAAGTATATGATAATATGTAAGTAAGGCTGCAATGCATGGTATTTTTCCCTCAAAGGTTAAAAGGGAAGTGAGCAAGTTATTACAATATCTTATAGTGTCATTACCTACCAAGCGATTAAAGGATTAGAACTATATACATTGACTTTAATATACTAATGATAATTTATAATACAATAATAATAAGAAGAATGGAACTTTTAATATGATAATGGGGAAATAATACTAGTGTTGTAAAATATAGAATATTAAATTTTAGAATATGACACTGTTACAATATTATAACCAGAACATAATACTAGCATTATATTCCCAACTCAAATGTCAAGCCATTTAAATCTAAGTTTAAAAAATCTTTCATCTATTATCATTGTTTTACCATACTCTGCTTATTCCAGTGCCTCATTGTGACATTGATGTGACCCTGGATTGTCAAATGTCTTGCCAGTGGAGCACAAACTCTCATAGCTTCTACCATGCCAGAAGTGTTTCAATAAGATTCCAGCTACAAATGGTGTCACTTTCTGAAGACCAGCCTGGCTCATTACAGAGATACTCGCCACCAATAAATTGGCAGTTTGGTCACAGCAACACACACACACACACACACACACACACACACACCCTCACCAAACAAAAAACCCATAAATTTAAGGTCCTAAGGCCTGTCCAACCTCTTTTTGCTTCTAAAATGACCATGGGAAAGGGCACATTGAATGCTAAGTATCGCATAGCTTTTAGGCAGTCTAGAAGCATTAATTTAACTGCTGATATTCTAAAAGTGAGATTCTAGTCCAATGATCAGCAAGCACACAATACAGAAGGAACTGAATCAGATATATCTTGACATTCTCACTATAAACAAATCAAAAAGATGAAAACTAAATGGAAGAATGGCACAGAGGATCAACTAGGAGAGGTAAATAAAGGAGTTGACCACAAATCACTTCCTGGATCCTCCTCACTACCTCCACTCTGAATAGGGAAATGTTCCTTTTACATAGGGCCTTATTGAGTTAGGGGAAGGCTGCATGCAGCTGTCACCTGGGGGTGGAACAAGACCACATGTAGCAAAAATGGTTTTTAGGCAATGCAACTGACTTTCTTGTGAGCAGTGGATGCTGCCATCGTGGGAACTTTAGCGTAGTGGGGTGGCTCAGGAAAGGTTGAACATTTGGATTTGGATTCATTTTGGGTTACAAATGACAAGAGGGAGAAATAAGGTTATTGTCTAATACATTGTCTTTTCCCCCTCTTTTTAAATGAAAAAAAACCTTAATTTTTTTCATAAGATGGTGTGGAGAGATTGATTGAAACTTGAGAAATGTAATTGTTTTCTTACTGTGTTGTATCAAGAGACTCATTTTTGGTTAAATTAAAATTGCCTGTAAAAGGGGAAAAATCTATATCACTTCATGGTCATCTAATTTTGCAGTGTATGTAACTAATTGCCAAAAGGCCACCATGAAAATAATAGCTTATATGCCAATGTCTATCGCAGAGGAAGAAAAGGTAGAGAAATTAAACAAAAATCTTGATAAGACCTTCCAAATAAATGAAGAATGCACTATGATTTGAGGGGATGTTTAATAACTTCTGTCATTGCCATATCATCTCAATAAAGAGCTTTTTATAAAAGCCAAATGATACCTACAGGCTGATTGATATGGGGTAGGTGTTAACTGGTTAAATGATATTGGAGGAACACATTGGATGGGGGCTCATGAGTACTAATGCTAGATTCCCCCCACCCCTCAGAGTTACCTCTAGAATCCTGAGATGTGAAGTAGTAAGCTGCCTTCTGCAGGAACCAACATGCCAGTGCAAATGGGGGTTGGGAGAGTCAGCCAAGAAAGGATACTACATTTGAATCAATGGTCACCCACCAGTTTAGTGTGACCTTGACAATATTTCTCAAACCCTTACCTAATGGTTCTCTAAGCTTGTTCCTACTGGTATACTGTCTTTGACAGTATTTCCTGGACATCTCAAGGAGAAGACAGAGCATATGTCTAGAATATTGGTGTTTTTCCTTCTTTGCCTCTGTTCCTCCTTCCTAACCTTCTCAGTGATCTTAAGTTTTCAATGCAAATGGAGAAAGACTCCATCTTCCAAAAACTTGGGGAAACTTCCATGATGTTTTTGAAGGTGATTTGGGGTAACAAAATTGGTTGCCATGAAATGAATTAGACAGAGGTCAAAGGCCTAACAGAGGTCAAAAGTAAATATCAATTTCCTGGTTCAAGCAAATGAACCAGGAAGAAAGAGGAGGACAGATGATTCATACATTGACACTGGGAAAAACAACAAGGGATTTCTGAAAAATGAGGCTTGAGGAAAATTGCGAGTTTAGAGTAGGAAGATGAGTTTATGAATAGATAAACAATAACTGAAAAAAATTAGAAAGGGGAAAAGAGATTGGGTGAATCTAGGAAACAAAGGAATAAATACTATGGGCTCCCTGAAGAGAAATCTACACACTCAAAATACCTGTCTTATCTCGCATAGCACCGGGAACTCAGAAAATATGAGATGAGGATAAAGAAAAGACATCCTATGGCTAAGCCCTGTGAGGGCCCACTTCTGTGGGTATTCTCAAACAAAAGCCCTATCAAATCCATTAGAAATTCTGCCTGGGAAAGAATTCAGAATCAGTATTTTTCAGAAAAACCAACAGGGAAAATAAAGAACAACCATTTCAAAAAGGAAGTCATTATGGCAGCAACCCTAATCTTCTTTGTCCTTTATGCCTGTGTCGACTCGGAGATATTAGTGTCTAGTGTTTTTCTCCCTCCTTATGGCCACATGCCAATGGGTTTTGACTGTCCCTAAACCATAAAAACCCAGCAGGAAAAATGTAAAATAAAAATTAGCCGTAACATCATGAGGCAGTTGCTAATTATTTTGAAGGATTTTCCAGATAGGGAAGAAATATTCCATTTTCCCCAACAATATAAGAAGTGAGGCTTAAGGAAATATTAGCAAAAGGATTCTTGAATATTAGCAATCTTTGACAAAAAACACTTTCTACTGCAAAATTACTTTAAACTCTCTTAGAAAATGAGTTGGCAATTCATTGCTTAAACAGTCAAATGGCTCTCACATCTCATGGATTTGGATGTTTCCAATGCATGCAGATCATAACCCATCAATACCTGCATCTGCTGTGCAACTTTGCCTATGTCTTCCCACAAATTTGACACAGGGAATCCACCCAAGGTACTGGATATTTCCTCAGTTTCTCCTGATGGTGTTTTCCCTCCTGGTGTAGGTCTTTCCAGAGTTTGCATTTCATTTCCACAGGCTCTGAGTACTTATGGTCAACTCTACATCATGAAAGCATGCCATGAAAAGGCACCAGAGGAGGACTTTAGAGGAGTATATCAAATACAGACTAAGTTACTTAGAAGTTATGAGAAGTTACAAACCTTCCCTGGGTGGGAACTTGGTATATGAGACAAATTCAATTTTTAAAAAATTACTTTAACAATATGTTAGACATTGCTTATTCTATTCTTCATAGTTATCATTTTGAAATGCTCCAGGCTTTTCACAGTTGCTTTGAAAGAAAATATTGATGGCACCAACATAAGCACATTAAATTCAGACCAGTTAAAATTCATTGGAATGTACACAACCAGAAGGCACCATGCCTGATAAGGAATATGTGACTAAAATATATTCTAGAGCTTCCTAGTCTTAACCTCCAGTGGTTAAAAGTTGACTTGCATTTCACATGTTTTCATGATAATTGGGAAAAACTCTGAAGATACTGTGAGAAGTGAGGATGTCCTTTTTGTAAATCATCATGTGATAGAAATTCTCTTAATGGACAAGGCTTATAACTCCAAAGTTTAAGCAAAATAATTATATATCACCTTGCTTCGGGCATAGTGTTGGCAGGCCTCCTGCCTGGGGGCGATGTTAGTACAGAGTTAATTCCATGAACTTGTTCTAACTTGGACTCATACTGTGCTTTCTGCCCATATGCCAAGTCTCAACATATGTGCCAGGTCTTAGCTTCATAGCTGACACTCAGGGACACATGGACCATTGAAAATTATTAAATCTGCATGCTGATGCAGAGGCTGATGTTGCAGCCTTCCATCTATAGTGTGGGAGTGATAATAAGACCTATCACAATAATCACTAATATGGTTCCATTCGTCAAAAGAAATTGGCTTTTTCCATTGAGTTCTTTAGGTAAATGATACAATGGAAAAAAAAAACAGCAAAGAAAGTGACTTTCATTTGAAAGATTGTATTTTTAAAGATTAGCAGCAGTATTATATTGAACCTGACAGTTCTATTCTTAACCCTTCATCAGCTTTGTAAATACAATATTAGATTAATGAACTTAAACATAGTGTCGAGGTTAAGGAATTCTGATTGAGTGAGAACTGCCTTATAACACCAAGAACATATTTCCATTTGACCATCAACTCTAAGATGTTTTTATCCAGAACAGTGTGAATAACAGTTAAAAGAGCTATTTTATACACTAAAACGTCTAACTTGCAAATGAAAAATATGTTGAAAAAATGTTCAAACTTTTAACAAAAGCATTCATATTACTCAAAAGGTTTTAAATAAATAAATTAATGTTACTGAATAGGCCTTTTCTTTCCATTATTAAACAAAATAGTTACTATTTTCATAATTTCTTTGAACAATAACTACAACCACATTTTATTCCAATAAATAATGTTAAATGCTATTATTAATTAGTCTGTCATTCGAACAGTATATATATAGAACTTTATATATTTTTCCTAATGATCCAGCTAAAGAAACCATGGTGACTATGTCACTTTCTAAAGGAATGTCTAAAAATTGAACCCATTATTTTCTTCCCCCAAACCTTCCTCTCTTCCCAACTTCTTTATTACTTTCAAGGTTGCCCCTATCCTCCCAGTCACTTAGCCTCACAACTTAGGTGTCATCTTTGACTCCTCCCTCTTTTTCATCCCTTATATCTAATCTGTTGCCAAAGCCTGTTGATTTTACATATGTAACAGCTCTCATTTACCCTCCCTTCTCTCTTCTGATGCTGCCACCAGCCCCTGGTGCAGGCTCTTTGTCAGCTCTAGCCTGGACTGCTGCAATAGCCTTTTGGTTAATAAAGTCTCTCACCATTCCAGTCCATCCTTTATAGCTATAAATTGATTTTCCTACAGGACAGGTCTGACTATTTTACTTCCCCACTCCCCAATCCTATTCAATAAACTCCGGAGGCTCTCCAATTTACCCTGTATCTCTTATTTGTCCATTGCTGTTTGTGTATTAGCTCTTTGAGGGCAGAAACTGTTTTTTGACCTTTTTTGTATCCTTAGTGCTTAGCACAGTGCCTGACGGACACATACTAGTCATATGATAAGTGCTGACTGACTGACGTAGATTTATGTTTTTTTTCTGGTTGCTCAGTCAAATCAGCTTTTCAAAAGTAATTACTGTTATTATTATATTTCACATTTATATAATGCTTTAGGTTTATAAAACATACTTCTTACAATACCCCTGTGAAGGAAAAGATAGTTATCCCTATTTTATATATAAAGACTAGAAATCAGAGGGGTCAAGTGACTTGTCCAGAGTCACATAGCTAATAAGGATCAGAGCTAGAATTCAAACCCAGATTTTCTAACCGCAAGATGAGAAATCCTACTACTATGGCATGAATCCTTTTCTTTTTTGTTGCTATCACAATTTAATATGCATAATATAAGTCAATTTTAAATGGTCTTCTAAGGAAGAGAATAGGGCAGTTAGGTGGCTCGGTGGATAGAGTATCCTGCCTGAAGTCAGAAAGACTCACGTCCCTGAGGTTAAATCTGGCCTACTAGTGTGCAAAACCACACCCAAATCAAATCAAACACACTTGAGGCAATTTCTTAATCGGTGTGGAATTCAGAATAAGAACAAGAAAATGCCATACCATTTTCAGCAATACAAGGTTCACAGACAGCCCCAAAGGTCTCACAATGGAAAGAGCTATCTACATCCAGATAAAGAACTATGGAGCATGAATGTGGATTGAAGGAAGCTATCTGCTCTTTCTTTTTTTCTATATCTTTTTTTGGGGGTTTTGTTTCTTCTTTCTCATGACTCACTCCATTGATCATGGTTCTTCTTTACAACTTGACTATCGTGTAAATATGTTTAATGTGAAGGTATATGTAGAACATATATTGGATTCCATGCCATCTCGGGGGGGGGGGGCAGGGGAGGGAAGGGAAGAAAATTCGGAACTCAAAAACCTGTGGAACTGAGTGTTGTAAACTAAAAATAAAAAAAAAATAAATACAAAAAAGAACAAGAAAATGTGTTACAATAAAGGTAACAAGTTACATTTATATAACTTTTAAGGTTTCCAAAGCTCTTTCTTCATAACAATGTTATAAGGTAGTAGTACAAGTGTTACAATACATTACATAGACAAACATACAAATATATATGTATATATACCTATGTGTGCACACATGTATGTGTATATATACATATGACATACATGTATGCACACACATGTACTGCAGCAAATTGCCAATCTGTATTGATGAAGGCAGTTCTTATACTAGGAGTTCCTTCCACAAGTGCAATCATAGGTCCCACCTTAAAAACAAAACAAAACACCTCTATATAGGCATATAAAATGTGTCAATAGGGATGCAAATGGTGGTTTTGTTCGTTTGTTTTAGTGGACTTGTTCTTTCTGTAAAGAGTTCTTGGTTGCAACTTCTTCCAGTGTGTGTGTGTGCACGTGTGTGTGTGTGCGTGTGTGTGTGTGTGTGTGTGTGTGTGTGTGTGTGTGTGTGTATCAGTACCTTTTCTGCAACTTAAAGTAATAGAGAGTTGTCCGGGAAGCCACTAAGTCATATGGCTTGTTGTAGTAAGTGTCAGATTTGGCAAGTGATCGTGAAATGATAATAGACATACAAATTTTCAGCCATCCAACCAAAAACTTTATTTTGGACCCTTGCACATAGTTGTTTAATAAATGCTTGTTGGATCAAACTGAATTGGAATGTAACCAGTTTGTTATAGGTACTAAGTTCTCATTACTTTGAAAAAAATAATACATGGAAAATAAATTTTAAAAAAGATCAGCATTTCATATCCCTAATTAAATGCCATCCTTTGCAGCTAGGTGGTGCAGTGAATAGAGCACTGGGCTTGGAATCAGGAAGACTCATCTGCTGAGTTCAAATCTAGCCTCAGATACTTACTAGTTGCCGACCCTGAGCAAGTCACTTAACCCTGTTTGCCTCAGTTTCCTTATCTCTAAAATGAGCTGGAGAAGAAAATGGCAAACTACTCCAGTATCTTTTCCAAGAAAACCCCAAATGGGGACACAAAGAGTTGAACACAACTAAACAACAATTTAAGGGGCAGCTAGATGACACAGTAGATAGAGCAAGATTCATCTTTATGAGTTCAAATCCAGCCTCAGACAATATCTTTGGCAAGGCTCTCCCCCCCCAAAAAATGGGTTCATGGAGAATCAGACATGACTGAAACAACCCCACAACAATAACAACCTTTGTATTAGGAAGAAATCCAGCTCACAGAGGGAGAAGTAGGGTCATATTGAGTCTTTCCCAATTCTATTTCCTAATTCTATTTTTTATTTCCTATTTATCCTACATACAGCTTGTTTGTATATATTTATTTGCCTATTTTCTCCTTCATTTGATTATAAGTTCCTTGAGGGCAGGGAATATCTTTTGTTCCTTTTTGTATCCCCCAGCACTTAGCACAGTGTCTGGCACACAGTAGGCACTTTAAAAATTATTATGGATTGACTGAGTATACTAAGTGGAGAAAGGATGGAAAATTTACGCGAAGGGGATGGAGAGTCAGAGAAAGGAAAAGCTAACAAAAATGCTTCACAAATTTTCCTAGGGTTGACTCTATTTATCTTTAAATGGATGGGGACTAAAAATGACAGAATACAGTAATATTTTTTGTCATGGGTAGCTGGAGTTAGGTGGTGTAGTGGTTACAGTGCAAGAGTTAGAGTCAGGAAGACTACCATTCAAATCTTAACTTCTAATACTTACTAGTTTTAAGACCTTGGGCAAGTCACTTAGCTTTCATTTTACTCATCTATAAAGTGAGAGGGTTGGACTTGGTCTCTAAGGGAGATTTTTTCCAATTCTAAATCATTACCCTGTGAAATCCATGAGACTTTGCTTTACTTCACATGAAAATATTTTGTTTGGTTTCTTTTTTATAAGGAAGAAAAAGGAGACTAGTGTTAGTTATAAAGGGGCTTTGTCCCCAGAGAATTTGATGTGCCACAATTTACATCACACTGACATTCCATGAAAGCATCAAATGTGACTTGTACTTCCTTACTTCAAAAGACCTGGATTTCCTTGGTATAGGTACTCCCTCCACCAATGTAGATTGCATCCCTTCTACACTTGGCAGCCTTCATGTGTAGCTATGGCTGAAAAAATTCCACACTTGGTACCCAGCCCTCTGGTGAGGCTGCCTCGTCCTCCATTTAGCTGAGAACAACCTCAGGACAAGGAATCAAGGCCATCTCTGTGCTCATACTCCAAGCCTTTCCAGCTTGTAAGGACCTGTCAGACCTCAGGCTCTGCTGGCTCAGCCCTTAAGAGCCCAGGGTCACCTCTACATCATTGTGAGGCCTCAGAGGAGGACCCGAGTGGAAAAAAGCTTATATATAAATAATGGCTGTGTCTCATTACAACAGATATCCTATGACTATATTGCTGTCCTATCCTAACACCAGTCTAGCTAATGCTCTGTTTCAAGTCTAATCCATTCCCTTGGCTTGCTGGATCAAGTCCAAACCTTTGTCCTGACTTTCAAGGTCTTCCTTAATCCTTTCCCTTCCTTCCTGTCTAACGTTGTATCAGCTGCTACTGCTCAATACACAGGCTGTAGTGATGCTGAATGGCTCACTGTCCCCTGCGCCTGCCATGAGCATCACTCCCTTTTCATGCTGGCTCACCCAATCAATCAGCAAGCATTTCCCAATAACTCACTATGTGCCACACATTGTGCTAGTAGTAAAGGTGCTAACACAAAAATAAAACAGTCCCTGACCTCAAGAGGCTGCTAGTCAAATAGGGAATACAGCTTATACTCCCATAGGTAAGCACAATACATGCAAAGAAGTAATCTTGGATGGGAAGGCACTGACAGTTCAGGCATTGGAGAGAAGTGAAGAAACCAGGAAATGCTCCCTGCAGAAGGTAGCATTTGAACTGAATCTGAAATGTAACAGACATTATAAAAGACAGAGGTATGAAGAGAGAATGCCCCAGGAATGAGGGGCAATCAGAAGAAGATGGGGGAGCTATTTTTGCTTTTCCTCTTGCCTTGAATTCTAAATTTCTAGGGAAGAAGTGACTGGGAAAAACACATTTTGCATTTTGTTATCTGCTTATAAAAGGAAGAGAAATTTGTTGCTGAGACTATATAAACGTAACATTTAAAATATATATGTACATAGACAGAAACATGCTAGAAATTCAGAAAAAATTAAATATCCTATTTATCATTGGGGCAGTTGGTGGCATAGTGGATAGAGCACCAGGCCTTGGAATGAGGAATACTTGAATTCAAATCTGGCCTGATACTAGCTGTGTGACCCTGGGCACTTAACCCTGTCTGCCTCAGTTTCTTCATCTGTCAAATGAGCTGGAGAAGAAAATGGCAAACCACTCTAGTATCTTTGCCAAGAAAACCCCAAAAGAGGTCACAAAGAGTCAGACACAACTAAAAAATGAGTAAACAACAACAATAAAATCATATCTATATTTTGCAAAAAATAATACAGACCATACATATTGAAGCAGTTATGAAATTTCATAATATGACAACACCATATGTGCTTTACTCTCCTTCCACTATTTTGTAAAATGGCGGTTCACTTATTTTATTTAATATTAGTAGTCCCCTCCCCAACCACTCTACAAGCAAAGGGAAAATGAAAAAAGTTCTTTACTATATTTGTGCTTCTTAAGGAGTTTAAACTTTGTTTCCTTAAGTCAAAAGGGATTCACTGGTCATATCAGTGCAAAACTCTACTCACTCCATCCATCCAACCAAAAAAAAATCCTCCACTCATCTGGTCTCCCCACCACTGCATACACATTGCCACCAAGTAAAAACATACACACACACACACACACACACACACAGGCACACGCACATGTACACGCACACACACACACACACACACACAGAGACACACACGTGTATATGTTTATATATACATACACATATATGCACATATGCATGTGTTCATATGTGTATAGATATGCATAGATGTGTAGATATGAAAAGATGCATATATTGTATACACACACGCATATATATGTATATGTATGGATGCATATGTGTATGTATATGTGTATTGTGTGCACATATATACATGCACATACACATATGCATGCAGATATACATGTGTGTATATGTGCATTTGTGTAAATATGCATATATGTATGTGCATGTATGTGTATATGTGTGCACATATATGCAAGCACATGTATATGTTTATATGTGTATGTATACACATTTATCTGTACATATGTGTAGGGGTAGAGGTTGGGGAATATATACATGCATACCCATATATACCTACATACACATATACATATATGTATATGTATGTGTACATATGTATATGTGTTAATATGCATATGTGTATTGTGTGTATGCATTGAATGTACTATGTGTACTGCATGCATGTGCTTACATGTATGTACATGAATTTATGTGTGTATGTGTGTGGGGTAGAAGTAGGGGAATGAATACATACATACATACATATAAAATTATAAATAATTATATACCAGGGGTAAGGAGCCTGTGGCCTTGAGGGCACATGTGACCCTCTAGGTTCTCAAGTCCTCCAAGTTTGGATTCAAAGTACTGCACTTGTGGACCTAGAAGGCCACATGTGCCCTCAAGACCGCAGGTTTCCCAACACTTGAAACAGTCAATCGAAGACTATCCATGTGCTCTCTGAGGACAGATGTTGCTATTTCAATCTACATAGCCCCTTTCTATAATATGTATGCGTATTTAGATAGTTTATTTAGTGACATGTACTAGAACCCTTATGGGAAAGTCAGGGCAAGAATGAACTGCAAAGGATGGAGATGAGGAGGCATATTAAGGGATATCATAAACTTGGAGAGGTGGCCTAAGTCTAACACCAGGCCAAAAAGATGGGGAGAAAACAATGAAAAAGGAAAAATTTTCAAACCCTATACTTATACCAAAAGAAGGGACCAATTGAAAAACATTTTCCACATTTACGATTTTAAACTAAAAGGCTATTTAGTGAAGATAACTAATTATGGTTTCATATTAATGTGTATGAGATTGTTCATTGTCAATTATTATTTATTAAATCAATAAACATTTATTAAGTATCTATTATGTGCCAGGCACAAGTGCTAAGCACTGAGAATACAAATATGAAAAAGAAAGACAGGCTCTGCCCTCAATAAACTTAATAGGAGAAGATAACACACAAAAAGAAACTGAAGAAAAGGGGTAGGGGCGTAACAATAATTTGGCTAGCAGCTACTGTGGCTGTGTAAAACCAACAACAACCAGCACACAGAAGACTGCTAACACAGGTTCTTTTGATCTGCTACTAAGGAAAGAAATGCTAAGGTGTTAACAATGTTACTTTAATCAAACATATATATACTACTCACTTGGTTCAGGAGAAAAAGCTAGGACCCTGAACTTCAGAGCAAATACAAACAAATTACAAACATACATTATAAACAGACCAAATACAAACCAACATCTGGGTTATCAAAGCCGGGGGGCAGTTACAAAGGCTTGCCCAGAGTCACGTGCCACTCTTCCAGTGAGTGGGAGCCCCTGAAACAAAACATCTGGGTTTCTTCAAAGCTGGGGGGCTGTTAACAATGGCTGCCTAGAGTCTCTACATCAACACTCTTCCAATGAGTGAGAGCCCCAAGGGAAAACACGAACCTCTGAGTTTATATATTCTGTTTAGGGTCAAAGGGCATCACAACCTGCTACTCAAACCCATGCAAACCAGACTTTCCCTTGAGGCAAGAAGGTCATCAAAGACTCCTGATCCAATCAAAGAAACAAAGACCAGACTCTTCAAGGGCACTTGATTAAAGTAGTGCTAAAAGAGAAAACAGTAAAAGAAAGTCCCACCTTAATTATTGATACAAGGAGCTAGAGAGAAACCCTCCACAGGGGCATGATAGAAAGGTCCAAAGATGAAAGGCAAAAGCTATCTGACCTGTGTGCTCTCCTTAAATGGAGGTTTGAGGAGAAGTTGTTCATTCCAACCTTCAGTCAGAGGGGCAGAAATTACTAATGGGGTGTGAGAACCAAGGCTCATTCAATCTTGGAGGATGATGCTAGGTAGCCCATCTAGCTCATGGTAGATAGTCAAATTCAGGCATCACAGGACTAGAACAATCTCACAGTGTTCCAATTCATCTGTAAACACACACACACACACACACACACACACACACACACACACAAAACCTTAAAATAACTAGTTGTTTATCAGAACCTCAGGAAAAGGAAATGGATTTGCATGAGTATTTCTATCTATAAGAAATAGCTATGAAACTTAACTGCATTATTATTTTGGGAAGAGAAGAGTTTTCTACCTATCTCGGTGAATAACCTTTTCCTCTGAATAGGGGAAAAGCTGGCAACCTTGACCTTTCACAGTTTCTTTGAAAGGGTTGTTGTGCAACTCAAATGAGGTTTTATATGTGAATTCCTGGGAAAGCTGGAAAGTATTATACAAATGTGGTATTATTTTAAGAAATAAAGTTTTGGTTTATGGAACCCTTGGGAAATGAATATTCTGGCCAGCTATATTTTTTTATGCCTTAAACCAAAAACAAACAAACAAAAAAACCTTACTTTAATTATTTGAGTGTACAAATGTTTCTAAAATGTGTAGCATACTGTCTTGCCTTCTTAATATACTAAACATAACAACCTTTTTTTGGTGACTTTAGATCCTCCCTAGAACCCTCAAAGCTCAATTCGAAGGGTTTTAATGCCTGGGCCATAAATGAAACGACCTCTGGTATAAGATGAAGCACCTCGGGAGAAACCATTCATTCATTCTCTTGAAAGGTGAGGGATTCCACCTCCCTCTCTTCATATGCTTCCCTCTTTCCCCACCTTCTGCTACCCCGAAGCTTCCAGATTGGATCTCCAGAAATGATGCCCCCAGTTGCTGGGACAGTTAATCCACTCAGCATTGGAACTACTGCCCTAGGGATTAGGGATCTGGATTGATGAGTGATTGGAAATTCACTCAGCCTACTAAGATCTAGCCAGTCCAGACCTGACTATGCTTCAAATCCTACCCAGCCATCCACTTGGGCCATCCTGCCCTCTGCCTTGACATGTTTCTCTCTCTTTTCTGCTCTGGGAACAGTAATAATGTCAGTCCTACCAATGCTCCTAGAGAGGCTATGTATATTGGCTACACATCAATGTAGCTCACTAGGTCACTACTGTGTACCTCTCCCTTATATGTCTTCCATGAGAATGTGCTTAGCATATTCTTTCCAGTGCTTAGCACAGAGCTTGGCAAATAGTAAGCGATCAATAGATGCTTTCCATTCACCTACTCATCACTATGATGCAGACATTCCCATTTGACAGTGGGAAGAGACCTAGAAATTCTTAATTCTAATCTACTGTCCTCCTGTAACACAATTATTACATTTCATCCATAGGAGTCCCTCTTTCTCTTTCTAATTTACTGTTTCTTATATGCTAGGAGCTTCAAAACTAGATAATAAGTTGATTAGAACTGTACGCAAATTAAAAGCAAAGAGACTATAAATGAGGGCTGGAGGGCCTTTCCAATGTGTAAAGCACATAAACCTCAGACAGACTTTGTGACACCTAAATTAGCTGCTGGAAGTTCTTACTCGCTTAATACTAGTTTTTGGCTTTGCTGCAAATAGTTGAGGTTACACAATAACCTAGTTTTGAATACGCAAAGTATTGCTATATTAGAATAGCTTTTAAGCATTTTTAAAAACTCTTTTTTCGAGCTAAACATGAGTAGGGAAAAATGCTTTACCTAGATTTTATTGATTTTTCCATGCACAATTTCTTTAATAACTCTGTCCGTTTGAAGGTCTTATTATTTTAACAATATGTTCACTTTTTTCCCATGGCAGATTATTATTAGAAATGGTCATGAATTGCTCTGACAATTTTGGCTTAAGTAGGTAAAACAATAATGATATATCTTTAAACTGGAAGGGAAAAATCCAGTACTATCCTGCTAAGTTCAAAGTCTCATAATCTGATTTTTTTTATAATTCACACAAGAACAATCAATAATAATGACAATAGCTAGCATACACTTCTGTGTATGTAGAACTCTAAAGTGTACAAAGCATTTTACATATATCTCATTTGAGACTCACAACAATCCTGTGAGGTAAAGACTATTATTATCCCCATTTTATAGATGGGCAAACTAAGGATGAAAGAAGTTAAGTGACTTGCCTAGAGTTAAAGCTAGTGAGCATCTGAGGAAGGATTTTTAACTCCAGTCTTCTGGCTCCCAGTTTTTATATTCTACCCACACTATGCTTCAGAATATCTGAAAACTGTACCTAAACTCTCTATGTGTTCTACATTTCTGGTGATCTCTTTCTTAAGAAGCTGATTAGGAATCTACTTATTCAGTACCATCCCAATTAAATTACCAAAAAATAATTTTATTTGGCTAGAAAAAATAACAAAATTCATTTGGAAGAACAAGAGGTTGAGAATATCAAAGGAATTAATGAAAAAATGTAAAGGAAGAAGGTCTAGCAGTGCCAGATCTTAAACTATATTATAAGGTGGTAATTGTCATAACTGCCTTGCTAAGAAATGGAATGGAATATGTAACACAGTAGCAAATGATTGTAGTAATCTTAGGTTTGACAAATGTAAAATTTTAAGTTTTCAACATAATAACTCACTGTTTGGTCAAAATGTTGGGAAAACTGGAAAGCAGTCTGGCAAAAACTAGATATAGGCCAATATCTTACACCATTTACCAAGATAAAGAAGGAAAATATTGTAAGTTGTCAAATGGATAATTTTGATTCCATTAAATTTAAAAGGATTTCATACAAATAAAACCAACATAACCAAGATTAAAAGGAAAGCAAAAAATTAGAGTAATTTTAATGGAGTTTCTTAGATAAAGTCTTCATATCTCATATATATAGAGAATTGTGTCAAGTTGATAAGAATATGGGGTATTCCCCGATTGATAAATAGTCAAAAGATATGAATAGGCAGTTTTTGGAGGAAGATATAAAAGCTATATATAGTCATACGAAAATATGTTCTAAATCATTATTGATTAGAGAAATGCAATTTTTAAAAACTTTTAGATAACAATTTCTCACCCCTATAAAATTAGTTAAAACGACAGAAGGGGAAAATGACAAATGTTGGAGAGGATGTGAAAAAAATACGCTGTTGGTAGAACTGTGAACTGATCCAAATACTTTGGAGAGCAGTCCGGAAATATGCTGTTATGTTACATTAATAGGCCTATATGACCTCCTTTGAGCCAGAGTCATGTGGAAGCCTGCGTCACAGGAGCCTGGGTCACATGGAGCCTGTGGTGGGAGGGTCTTGATGAACAGTTGGAGCAGGAAATAAGTCAGAGCGGTCAGAGCTGGGAGAGAGAGAGCAGTCAGAGCAGCTTGCATGAATGAATGACTTTGGAGAGTAATCCAGAAATACGCCCAAACAGTTATAAAACAGTGTATACCTTTTAACCGCCAATACCACTATTAGGTCTGTTTCCCAAGGTGATCATGGAAAAAGTAAAAGAACCTCTATATTC
This sequence comes from Phalanger gymnotis, assembly GCA_028646595.1. Classification (NCBI taxonomy): domain Eukaryota; kingdom Metazoa; phylum Chordata; class Mammalia; order Diprotodontia; family Phalangeridae; genus Phalanger; species Phalanger gymnotis. Next base: position 115,690,842 of record CM053627.1, read on the forward strand.
CAAAATATTTTGAGCAGCTTTCTTCATGGTGGCAAAGAGCTAGAAATTGAAGGGATGCCTATCGATTGGTCAATGGCTGAAAAAGTTGTGGTATATGATTGTGATGGAATACTATTGTTCTATAAGAAATGATGACCCGGTTGGTTTTAGGAAAACATGGAAAGACTTCCATGAAATAATGAAAACTAAAATAAGCAGAACCAAGAGAATATTGTATACATTAAGCAATATTGTTCAAACAGTAAATGTGAATGACTAAACCTTTCTGAGTTAAATGAATATTCAAATCAACTACAAATGACCTATGAAGGAAGATGCTACCCACCTTCAGAGAAAGAACTGATATGGAAATATATATTGCATAGTTTCATCTATATCTAGATCTATCTATCTGTTTGTCTCTCTATCTACATACAGAGGGAGAGGGATAGATAGATAGATAGATAGATAGATAGATAGATAGATAGATAGATAGATAGATAGATAGATAGACAGACAGACAGACAGACAAATAGATAGATAAATGATGGATGGATATCTGTGTCAACTATTGTCTTTCTCCAATGTGGGGTTGGCAGGGAGAGAAACAGCTTGAAACTCAAGTGTAACAAAAATATTTTTAAAGAAGCTGATTAGGCTATTCCCGATAATTTAGTTGGCTTCACTGGGATCTAAAAATACAAATAAGTTAAGCAATTAATAGTTTCATTTCATTTTGTTTTCCTGGACTAGTCTTGTGATTTCAGTAGCCTAGGGAACTCTCAGCAAGGAACTATTTTTCCTCATGGAGACTGGCATCTCCTGTGTGAAACTGGCAAACTTCGAGAATTGTCTAGACCACTAGTAAATGTTAGGAAATTTGCTCAGGATGACACTGAGCTTGAACACAAGTCTTCCTGACTCAAAGTCCAATTCTCTCTATACTATACCACCATGCCTGATGATAAGTCTTATGATACTAGGGAAGACATACATTGAGAATTTAAATAACTTATGAACCAAAACCTAGAAAATCCAGTGATTACTACACACCATGTATAATGTTTTTCTTAGTCAAATGGCACCTATGAAACATCTCATTAGTAGTTTGATACTAACAAGTGCAATTTTTTAATCAATTCAGTAATTCTATTCTCTTGATTTAACCATTACTAATGGCATTCCTTTTCCAACAGAGGGAAACTCTGTGGCAATCAGAATGTTGTTGTTCAGTCATTTTAGTCATGTCTGACTCTTCATGACCCCATTTGGGGTTTTCTTGGTTGGCAAAGATGTTGGAATGATTTGCCATTTCCTTCTCTAGCTCATTTTACAGGTGAGGAAACTGAGGCAAAGAGGAGGGTTAAGTGACTTGCCCAGCTAGTAAGTGTTTGAGTTTAGATTTGAACTCAGGAAGATGACTTCCTGACTTCAAGTCTGGCAGTCTATCCACTGCACCACCTAGCTGCCCAGTTACATTGTATCAGCAGTTAAACTCCATTCACCATAATGAAAGGACTAAGTCCCTTTCTTCCTTCTAAAAGAAAAGACAAAGAGGAAGAAAATTCATTAGGACCACTTAAAGCACCAGAAAAGACGCCACCAAGTTTTCTTGGCTCTGAGAGGAAGTTCTAGTCTAAAAAACCAGATACCTTGAGAAAGAGATGGATAGATGGATGGATGGATGAATGGATGGATGGATGGATGGATGGATATCTGTCTCAAATATCGTCCTTCTATAATGTGGTGTTGGGAGTGAGGGAAACAACTTGAAACTCAAATGTAATAAAAATATTTTTTGGACCTCAAACTGAGCTAACGCCAACAATCTACTTTTCTGCATTCTCTATTTTTCATTGACTCCATGAATGGTGAGGAGTAAGCACACCGGCCTTCTATTCTTCATTTAGAACCATGAATATAGGGCATAGTCAACTAATGTAATTCAACAAATGTTATGTTGGGGAAACAAGGTTACAGGAGGCAGTTAATTCCTTAGAAATAGTGTTGTAAAAGGGATAGTAAGGGATAGCTGGTACCATTGATAGAGCACCTGGGTTTGGAGTCAAGAAGACCTGAGTTCAAATCTGGCCTCAGATACTCAGCTGTATGACCCTGGGCAAGTCACTTAACTCTGTTTGCCTGGGTTTCCTCAGCTATAAAAATGAACTGGAGAAGGAAATGGCAAACTATTCCAGTATCTTTGCCAAAAAAAACCAACAAAAACAAAAACCAAAAAAAAAATCCCAAATTGGGTCATGAAGAGTTGGACACAAATAAACAATAAAGATAAATATAGGCACACAGGGAGAATAGCTCAAGCACCAACTCAGACACTCCAAGGTTGTAGGATTTGTGTCTGGGGTAGTTGGCCAAATGTGATCTAGTTACAATGCATTAATGGCAATGCTGCTTGTTGCAAAATTATTTCAGTCAAAACAGTTTTATGAGAAATATACAGAAAGAAAATTCATTCCTTGCTTGTGAATAGTTTATAATCTAGTAGAAGACATGACACAGGTACACACATAAATACAATATGCAAATAGTAAAATATAAAAACATAATTCAATACATATATATGAAATATGCAAATATAACATTAAGTGTATAAGACATGAAAAAAGTGATATGAGAGTTTGGAAGATGATATCACTTCTAGAAGCTGGAAGTAGGGAAGTGTTCCTGAAGAAAGCAGCATTTAAGGCAGTGTAAAGAGTACTAGACTAGAATGAAAAGAATACTAGATTTGGCCTCAGAGGATATGAGTTCAAATCTCACCTCTGCTACTTACTACCTCTATAACCTTGACCAAGTAATTTGACCACTTTGAATCTCAATGTTTTCATCCTTAAAATGAGGAAGTTGGGCTAATTGCTCTCCAAAATCTCTTCTAGCTCTAGTTCTGTGACCTGCATTCTGGCTCTCCTTTTTGCTAGCTTTGTGACTAAACCTCTCTGAGGCTAAGTTTCTCAGCTATAAAATGGGAATATTAATACCTATACTACTTCTCTCACACCACTGTTCTCTGGAAAGTGTTTTGTTAGTCATAAAGCCCTAATAATGTGAATTATTATCATTATTAATAGTAATTATTATTTCAACAGGCATTGCTGAGGGAGAGGTGGATTCTTCAAGTTACAACCAATATAACCATGTATCCGTAGTCAACAATCTATAGATGTAAAGTACATATACTTTTAGAAGCATTTTTTTTACTTCCAGTACATATATGTAAAAGTACTAAGAATAAGACCAACAGATTTACAATTAAGTCATGATTTATACAGTTTCTTCAAAAGATATGTCTGTCTTATGGAGATATCCAACATATCAAGTACCTTAAAGTCCTTGAAAGGAAAATAGATTTAAGGGAACTCACATTCTGGGACGGTAGTTGTGGGACATATAGTCATAATTAAAGTACTGTAGGGGTGGGATGTACAAGGTGATCCAAGAAGACCAGCACCTCTGGTATGAGGGCTTGCCAAGCCATTTTTAGAGCTGCTCATCCACCTTTGGTATACACCTTTCACTCAACTCTCACCTGTGGCTCAAAGAAGCTGCAGCATGTGCAGTGGCCACACCCTGGTAAACCATCTCAGCAGACAGGCTAAACCAGGTTGAGGGTAATTGACAGGCCTCAAATATATCAGTGAGTTAGGGGGATGTCTACCTCAAGAATGTGAAGACTTCTCCCTGTGGAATGGGAGGATAAGAACAATTTGTTCCAATGACTATGAAGGCAACTTGAAGCAGGGGCCGTGGAGAGCTTAGAACTTGGTCAGATATCAAAGACACCAAGGTCATCCACTGCATCCCAGGCCATTGCCAGTTGTCTTGACAGTTGTCTTTCCTCTGGACTTTGATGGTTCTGGAAGATGAAGTGAGGCTGATGACTTTATGCAACTCTGCCTCACTTAAATCTAATTCTCACAAAGTCAAAACATCATCCATGATGTCACAGGTCCTCTTTGGAAATGAAGAACAAACAACAACTTTAGGAATGAGCCTAAGTTTTGGTTTTAATGATTATTAACATAAATTTGCATTGGAAACGCAAAGGAATTAGGGGACTCAGGTATAAAAAAAACCATAGTGGCTCAGACACACATAGAAGTCCCTGAAATGGGTTTGGGGAGACATGATTCTCACAAGGGGAATTTACCAAGGGTAATGAAGGTTTTCTAACCTTAAGTCAAATAGACAATATACATCAAGCAATGTAGCAAGAGGAAGGAGCTCAAAATGCAGTCTTAATCTAAATCTGGGAAGTACAATGTCTGGTTTGGGGCCCTTAGTTAGGTGCAGTGGCTCATAGCCTATGCTATGCCTACAAAGTTATCAAAGTGTCATTGGAGACAGATTTTCTAATTACTGTCTTCTAGCAGACTGGAGCCAAAATGACAATCAGGTGCTCTGAGGAGATGAAATCCAGATGCTGATAGCAGAGAAAAGCATCACAGCTCTGAGACCAATGAAGTCACATAACCACAAGACCACTGTAATACTAACCAGCAACAACCAAGTGAGACCAGTAAGGAGCAACAACTGGCAGAGACCACCTGGCATGGAAGAGTAGGAGGAAAGCTTTGAAATCACCAGAATAAACCTATGGGCATGAAGCCCCATAGCTATGACTTTCCCCACCTCACCCCCACCGACCTCTCTCTCTCTCCTTCCCTTTCCCTCCCCCTCTCCCTCTCCCTGTCCTTCTCCCTCTCCCTGTGAGTGTGTGTGTGTGTATACACACGTATACATATACACATACATACACACACATGTATAGAAACACACGTGTGTATATACTTGATGTTTTCTAGCCTTGGAATCTTTTTCTTTTGAAAATATGTTCAAAATTGAAATTGATTGCATTGCCTCTAGAACAGATTCATCTGTATATTTGTTCAAGTCTGTTTTCTTTTCCTGACTTCATCAATTTAAGTGCTATTCTCAGTCCCTCATGTTGGCAAGATGGCACAGTTCAAATGTAGTACTGTCATCGATAGAAATAAAGTACATATAAATACTGGCAGATCTGTTTATTCCATATATACTTGGGAGAAAAGTATAAGAAAAGCATTACCAACTATTATATATGGAAGTAATTAGGAATTGGGTCTTGATCTGGATATTGAAAGACAGGTAGGATGGGAAGGATGCCATATCCTTCTCTTGGCACTGCTCTTATGCTTTGCCTCTTTGGAAGCTTAAATGTGATGCTGAACTTGAGGCACTGATGTGAGAGTGTCATTTTGCTGTGAATAATCCAACTTGGCAGGAGACGAAACACAAATCTCAGAGCATTTGGGGGAGTACTATTTAAAACCATCCATAGCTGAGGTTGACATTTTACCCACAGTAGTGGAAAACCATTAACGTTCTTCCCATAGTACACTATCCCTACTTTCTATAGTACCCAACTTTCTGGAAAAGTTATGAAAGGTTGAACATAAATGAACACTCAAGGAACAATATTTACTTTTAATTATTTTTTTCTGCTATTTCATTTTCTAGCGCCTTTGCTGAAAGTGACTTTTGTGGGTCTTTCAACTGTAGCAAATAACTTCTGTGTCATCAGTGAAAAATTAGTCTGACAGGAATGAGGATTTTCAGTAGTTTCCAAAACACAGCTGGTCACTGATTTGAAAATCTTACTTGCAATGTAAAAACACTGTATTCAGTTTCTACATCCTTCACTTGACACAGCCATCCTCTAATACATTAAACAAGCTCATGGTGCAGAGTTATGATAGCAGTAGTAACTCATTCTCAATTAAATAGAAAGTTCATTGTAAAATAACTTCAGATCTATCAGAATTAAGATACAAGTCCATTTTCATTTCACTTGGGCTTTTAAATAATTGTTCTTATCATGTTCACTAATTATGAATTAGTTGTATTTAAACAAGGGATTTGCAACACTGAACACCAACATTCGTTTTTCAATGTGTACTAAAACATTACTAAATTATGTTATCATGAAAGACATTTCCACCTGCCAGTTCTCTAGGACTATTAAGGCAACTTGACAGAACTATAAGGTTTATATCAAGGTTCATTTCTGATCTATTTAAAATAAAAACCTAGTGTCAAATGTCCTTAGCTTTAATTTAGGTGATAAACATAAGAAAATGAGAAACATTGGTATTGGAGGCTCCTTCCTTCACTTTCCACTGTTTCAGTCTTTGAAATTTTCTTGTAAATGTGCTTTCTTTCTTTTCTTTCTTCCTTTCTTTCTGCCTGTCTTTCTTTCTCTCTCTCTCTTCCTTCCCCATATATATGTACATATACCCATGTATGCACATATATTCACACACGTATTATATGTAATACTATATAACATATGTGTACTCACGTACAAATAATATGTTGTCCCTTGACTATCATATCTGAACATAGGTCATTTTGATATCTTGTAATAAGTAGTTAGATAGAAGAGAATAATCCAAAATCTTAAGGGCTAGTAACCTAGCAACTCAAGGGCCTTAATTTAATTATAGCCAGTGCCCTTAAAAAGCCCTTTCATTGGAATGTTACCTCCGTTAAAAATGTGTTATTTAAATCCAGGAAATGGAATATGTTGAGATATAGAAGAACAAAGTTTTGTTTTAAATTGATGTTATAAAATACATATTCCTATATATACAAATCGATGTCAATATTAAAGTTAAAAACCAGTCTCAGTTCAACAAACATTTATTAAGTGACTCGTATGTGTAAGCTATTATACTGGGTACTGAGGATGCAAAGACAAAAGGAACAAAAAATAATCACCATCATCAAGGAGCTTAGCATGTCTCTGGAGTCAAAGTACTTGGATTCAAATCCTACCCCTGAATCTTTTTATCGAGGCGACCTTGGTCAAGTCACTTATACTCTCAAGGCCTTGGCTTCCTCATCTGTAGAATAAGGGAATTAGACAAGAAGGCCTTGTAGATGAAAAAAGTAAATCTAAGTCAAGTTACACAAATCTAGGAAGGCTCTATGATATCAACAGTAGAGGGAACTCTCTAAGAATGTTTGTGGAGTTTGGATTCAATCAAAGGGCTGCACTTGAGGACCTAGAGGGCCACATGTGGCCTCAAAGCCACAGGTTCCCCACCCCTGTGAGTCTATACCAAGCCAGATCCCAATCCATCTATGGCTTATTAAATAAATCCAAAGGAGTTGCATGAGGCAAATAATAGAGATTAAATTATTTAGCAGTATAGATTTAGAGCTGCAAAGGGCCTTAGAGGTCATCTTGTACAACTCCTTTGTTTTATGTTGGTACAGTGGTTCAAGGTCACCCCAATAGTAAAAGTTGCAGATATGGGATTTGAATTCATATTGTTTGCCTCCAAATGTGATTTTTGCATGATGTTTAAATTATAGGACTTAATATGAATATTAATATTGCACATATAAAGGTGTCACATATATACACAATGAGAACAAGACAACCATGTCAGGCTGATTCTCATTCAGTTCCATCTTCAACCTATCTCTTCCTCATGGGAAGGAGTCATTGTCCTTTTTTGATGTCATGGACTGCTTTGGCAGTCTGGTAAAACCTATGGACCCCTTCTCAGAATCATGTTTTTCAATTCATAAAATAAAATGCATAGGATTACAAAAAAAATCAATTACCTTGAAATAAAGTTTTCCAATTTTTTTTAAAGTTATGAGACCCCCAGATTAAGAATTCTTGCTCAGGACTCTAGTTCTGAAGAAATCATAAATACAGCTGTGGCCAGTGTGGAAATCTGTAGTTCTAAAGTTAAAATAAAATTAAGACTATTTAAGTTACATATTTTAACTCATTTAACTCCTTTATTTATACATTTACTATTAAAATGTAATGTTTTAGAAAATTTAAACAAATGCTAATATTGATATGTTGTAATAGTTGTTTTGGTGGGGAGGGTAGAGTAATCTTTAAAGTAAACTTTGCTTTCATACAGTCTTAGAGTATTATAAGCTAATAAAGCATAATACTACCCTAAGATTTCTGGAACACTCCATAGATGTCAAAGCATTTCATTTCCTGGATTGAAATAAATATATATTCTATAGCTAGGAGATAAAGAAAAAGACACACATAAAGAAAGCTGCCTTAAGTTCACTGACTACATTTAACCAAAGGCACTCTGACTGCTAGATCTAAAGATGAATTTAAAATCTCAGATTATTCTCCGTTATCTAACCACCTGTTAGTCACTCTGTTAGTCATAGTACTGTATTCCAAGGATGATAATGTAGGGGAGAAAACACACAAACCAGTCTCTCTGCTTGATATATTTTCTTGTCCATAAGTTCCTTGAACCTGGTCATTTTTGCAGAAAAAACAAAACCTACTCACATTGGTTAGAGATAAATAATACTGGCATTTCCCTTCTGGGTCTCCAGAAGTCTATGGTGATTCCTGGTAGGCCCAGTGGTACAATTTCCAAAGAGAGGCAGGGAGAAGAAGAATCAAGTCTCTACAATAACTCAGATACAGCCAAGCCATAGGTCATTGGTAAAGTCCCTCTGAGATGCTACCTGTTAAAGCTTAGCGGACAATGTTACAAACTTCATAGTACAGGATACCTCTATAAAGGCAATTTTGTATGCATAGAGTGTCATATGGAGTTGAAGCAATTATCTAGAAAATTAGTCTGAAATATCATTCATAAATAGGGCCAAAGGGTTTTATTTGTTTTTTTTTGAATGATCTAGATTATATCTAGGGAAATGTCTCTGTTCTTGTTCTGGAACTTTAAATAAGTAGCCAAAATAGATTCTTCCTCAATATCAACAAACTCTAACCCACTCCCCTCCTCCAAAATGGTCCAAATTATTAAAAATTGGTAATCCTACTGGCAAACCTAAATCACATTCTTAAAGCCACAATTCTTTAATATGATAAAATATCAGTTAAGGTTAGGACTTTGTGTGTGTGTGTGTGTGTGTGTGTGTGTGTGTGTGTATTTGTGTGCGCGCATGTGCACAATTTTTATGGCTTGTTTGCTTCTACTAGTGTTTACTCAAAAATTTTAAAAATTTTAAGTGAGTTCATCACATATAAAAGTTTGAGTTTATCTGAAATTTAATAGGGATTTTTTGATATGCTAAAGCAATCCCTTTATTCATTTTATACATATAGGGTAGAAAGTCCTTACTACCGAAATGCAATCATTCGGAGGGTAGCTTTCAATCAATCAGTAAACATTTATTAAACGCCTACTATGTGGCCGGCACTGTGCTAAGTGCCAAACTGGCTGATCAGACCAAGAAAAATTTGGAAGGCTCTATCATGGGTTGGATACAAATATG
>CM053627.1:115700620-115745713 GCA_028646595.1 Phalanger gymnotis
GGATGAAAGACTAGGGGCAGAAAGGTTAGCTAGGTGGATATTCTGGTAACAAACATATAAGATGATGAGGATCTGCTTAGGAGGGAGAAAAATTCAACTAGGCCACTAATTCAGAGTGGGAGGAAAGGCTTTCTTCTCATTTGTTCAATCAACAAATATTTACTAATTGTCTACTACAGATGTGTCAAACTTGCAGCCATAGCAGAACCAAAAGAAACTGTAATTGAGAAATATTTTACAAAATATAATACAACAATAAAAATATAATACAACATAAAATAAAATAAAATAAACATACAACTTCAATGTTGGAAATACCCATAAAGCCACCAATTATTTATCAATACTCCTAAAGTAGCACCATACATTATTTTCAAAGGAAAAGTTGGTGGGGTACATGGCCAGATAAGTGCCAGAACTTATATTTGAACTTAATTCTTCCAACTCAAATGTCATCAAACCATGCCTCTTCTGTGGAAGTGGACACAATGATGAAATGTGTAGCTCTTTTCTGAAACTGAGTAACTCTTCAAGAACACAGATGGATGCTTTTGTTTCCTTCTTACCTTCCTCAAAATCCAGCATAGTGGTAGCATCACCTCTTAGGAGCTCAATAAATATTTGCTGTTTGGTCACCACAATGTTTATGGCAGACTTGATACTCTATTTCCTCTTCCTTCATAGATTGGAGCACCTATCTGGCCATAGAATGAATGAATGAAGAGTATTTAGTAAATTTATTAATTTAGAGATAGCCGAATGGCATGATGGAGTCAGGAAGGCCTTAGTTCAAAACCTGCCTCATATACTTAACCACTGGCTGCCTCAGTTCCCTCATTTATAAAACAAGAATAAAAGCACCTACATCCCAGAATTTTTCTGATCAAATGAGATAATACTTGTAAAGCACACTGCAAACCTGAAATGGAATAGTAAGTTGTACATAATAGATTTGCAGTTTTGCGTGCAATCTTTTTTTATTATAGTATGTTCTAGAACTGCTTGTTTTATTCCATAAGTTAAAATAAGATAAGTAAAAATTTTAAAAGCAACATATAAATGTTAGCTATTAATGCTAAGTGCTAGGGATACAAATAGGAAAAATAAGATATACTTTACTCTTGAGCACTTTACATACTGGTTGGGAGAGATAACACATAGAAGAAAGTCAGCTGCGGGGCAGATGGCAAGGCCTAGAAATCCTAAAGGTATGATAGCCTTGCAAGGCCCAGAAGTCCTTGGGTTACGTAAGTAGGTCAGATGACAGATTGTAGGTTAACAGGACAGATGGTAAGGCCTAGAGCTGTGGTTTCAAACTCCAAAAGAAATGGGGCCCACTAAACTGTACGTAAGGATTCCTATGGGCCTCATATTGACTTAGAAAGTCCCATGTTAATATTGTCTATATTTTATTGTACTTTTATGTTTTTTATTATCTATTTCCCAATGATATTTTAATCTGGTTCAGGCCATAACTTGGGAGTGTTATAAGCCACATGTTTGACACCTCTGGCCTGGAGGGCTTTGAGAGGCAGTGGCAGGGCAGATGGCAAGGCCTGGAGGTCTTCCTTATCATTAGAAGGAATGGAATTGCTAACTCCCTTCTCATCCAGGCCCTGGCAGCAGTCAAGCAGCCCTGGAAAGAGGGGGAAGGGAAGGAAAATGAGAATAGAAGGAAACATGGTGCTCTTAAGTAACTGGGGTAATATTTGACAGACACAGCTTTTCAGAGTCTCTGATTGCTTGAAGGTAGAGATTCTCTCCTATCTTTCCATTATAAAAAGGCTTTCTATGAGAGATTAGTTTTTTAGTGTAGTCCTAAAAATGTGTATCTGTAATTTACATATCACAGATTTCCTTTAGCGTCATTTAGACTATATTTATCTGCTATATAATATATATATTCTGACTATATAATATACACCTGTGATGTATAACATGAGGGGGAAGAACAATATTTATCAAAATAACGATATTGAAAATTAATTTATTATTATCTGTTATTATTGTTATTATCATCTGTTCTTCAATTGACGTGAAAACCATTATAGACTTCATGCATTCTGCTTAAAGAATTACTTAGTGGAAGAGGGAAACCAAATGAGGGTCTGATATTTCTTTTCATCAACTTTAAAAAAGAAAAGAGTTTTTTTTTTAAATTTCCTTGCTTGTTACTCAGAAAAGTTTAAATCAGTAACTAGTAATAGTTAGATGTCAGTTGTTTGCCCAAAAAGAGGGAACTATTAGTGTAATAAAGATGAGATGGTACTAAGGCTAATGTTTGGTCATTTTTCAGTTGTGCCCTACTCTTCGTGACCCATTTTGGGGTTTTCGTGGCAAAGATACTGCAGTGGTTTGCCATTTCTTTCTCTAGCTCATTTTACAGATGAGGAAACGGAAGCAAACAGGATTAAATGACTTGCCCAGGGTCATATAGCTAGTAACTGTCTGAGGCTGGATTTGAACTCCAGTTTTCCTCACTCTGGGCCCAGCACTCTGTCTACTGCGGCACTAGCTGCCCCATCAAATAATTAGATTATTTGATTCTCACAGCTGCTGTACAATGTAGCTAAGCCAGACATAATGAATAATAAAAATAGCATTTACGTAGCACTTTAAGGTTTGCAAAGTGCTTGAGATCCATGATCTCATTTGATCACCTTTAGATTGTGAATTCCCCAGGGTAGAGGCCTTCTTTTAACTTTCCTTCTATCCCCAGCAATTAAGTACAGTTCCTTAACTGTAGGTGCTTATTGACTGACTGATCCTCACTACAACCCTGTGAGGGAGGGGCTGTTGGTATTTCTATTTTATTGATGAGAATTGATGAGGTTGAGAACGATCGAGAAGTTGAGGAAGTCCATTGTCACACATCTCGTATACAAATCTCAGCTCTTCCTGATTCCAGGCCCAGCGCTCTATCCGCTAAGCTGCTCAATATAAACATTCCCCTTTTACACATGAGGAATAGAGGTGTGCGGTAGTGTGCGAGGGAACTGAGGCTTAGACTGGTTAAACGATTTTCCCAGTAGGTGGCAAAGGTACCACTGGAATCCCCATCCTCTACTTCAAAGGTCACTACTCCTTCCACTACATCAGCCACGTTCAAACTGAGAAAACTAAGCTTAAGGAAAAGATGGTGAGGGGAACAGGAGGGGGATTCAACATCTCCACATCTAGTTGATATAATATCTCATTTCCTTATCTAGTTAATTAATTAGTTCTTTAATAGGAAGCACATTTTTATATCTCCCACAATTCCTTGCACTCAGTAGGTGTACCATAAACGTTTGTCTTTCCATTACTTACAAACCTTGTTCCCCCACACACATTATTTTTATAGACTCTGTATCCAAAGTACAATTTTGTAAGTTCAACAACAGTGTTATTAAGTACCTGATAAAGTGTCGTGGCGAGCACTGGGATAGGAACAAGATAGGGCATGCTGTATGATGGCAAATTTGTTTCTTGCTTCTGGTAGTGCCTAATACATGCCGCTTCATTTTCCATGCCCGTGCCTTTGCACATGACGTCACTGATGCCTAGAATTTCACCTTTGTCTCTTTGGAATCTCTAGATGCCTTAAAGTCACCAATAAATATTGATTAAGGGGCTACTGCATTCTAGGTAAAGCCCAGGTATCACCTTCTATAGGAGCCCTTATAGGACTTTGCATATTCGTTGTAATTACTTATCTGTGCAAGTGCTGTATCCTCCAAAAGAATGTAAACCCTTTGAAGGCAAGGATTGTTGTCATTTGTATTAGTATTGCCAATGCCTTGCATACGGTAGGCACTTAAAAAACACTCATTGAATTGAATTCTTAATTCTTATTCCTTTAAAATAGCTATGTGTGCTGGGGCAGCTAGGTGGTACAGTGAATAGAGCACCGACCCTGGAGTTAGGAGTACCTGAGTTCAAATCCGGACTCAGACACACTTACTAGCTGTATGACCTTGGGCAAGTCACCTAACCCCAACTGCCCTGCCTTCCCCCCTGCAAAAAAAAAAACTAACAAAAAATAATAAAATAGCTATATGCTCGGATTTAACATTTTACTCTTGCGAAGCAGCACCCGTTTAAAACATTTTAAAAAGATTTTTCCTCATTAAAAATCAAGTCGTTTATACATATTACTCCATTTGTTTGTTGCACAGAACATTTCCAAAAAAATTCAAAATTTCAATTGTCATGAGTCTATGGCACACTGGATTGACCTGCATGGCTCGGAGCTGTGGTTTCCATCAAGCACGATGTCTCTGTCATCATCAGTAAGAATCTACTCAGTGGCCACTACATGTCAGGAACCGTGTTAGTGCATGTCGTCAGGGTATGACATCTTTAAATTTGAGAAGATATTGAAAAATCAGGACGCTGACCAGTGGGGGTGAGGGTGGGGAGGAATTTTTAACATATAGTTGCAAATGAAGACTTTGCAACATTGCGTTTCATAGGACTTGGAACTGGTCGGGACCTTGGCCAAGACAGATTTGGTGCACATATTTCAATACTTTAGAATGCTTATTTCCTTCAAAGCTCATATTAAATGCCACCTCCTGCATGTTTGCTTTCTTGATCTTTAGAGCTGAAGGTAGTGATCCCACAACCCCAAAATCACCTTGAATGTATTTCGTTATCTACTAATAAATGGATGTTATCTCCCCAATAGATTGTAATCTCCTTGAGGGCAGGGACTATTTGTTTTATTGCTGTCTTTGTTTCCCCAGTACCTACCATGGTTCTTGGCACATAGTGGATCTTGTGGATTAACCAAATATTTCAATAGGTCTATGATGCCACAGACATTCATATTCTTTTCATTTGTGTAGAGTGTAATCTACCTGTGCCTTCTCATCCTAAACAACTCTTTTCCATGGTCTCCCATAAGTCTTCCACAGGATGACTACCAGTGGTGTCCTGGAGTCAGCTCATATGGGTTCACATGAGCTGATTGTTAAATTTTCAATGTGAGCATTTACAGCTTGGAAATCAGGAAATGCCACACATCAAGGCTCAATTTGACTTGTTGATTATCTAAAATTTTAAAAAGCTATGGAGAAAATACTAATAATATAGATTAAACTTAAAAGTATGTTGTGCACACTATTTTTTTTCAGATACCTGGTTATTAAACACATACTAGCACGCCCTTGAATACTCAATGTTTTTGGAGTGACTGGGTAGGCTTCCTCTGGTTCTTATGCTGCTTGACGTTCAGGTTTATTTGTTGTCGGTTTTTTTTTAATCAACGCCTTAAAATATTTTTAACTTTAAATATAAACAAGGCTATCATAAGACTCAAAAACTCCTTAAGCCTATAGAACTTTAAGTTCAATTAAATCCTTAGCAGCTTAGCCTTTGCATTTATTTCACCCTCTTGAGCATGTACAAACCACAGTCTATTAGAGCAACATTATTAGCAACATTATTCTCTTCAGTTACTTCTCTTACCTAATATATTTTTGTTCTTCAAAATGGTGAAAAGAAAGGCTCAAAGGCAAGAAGCGATCTAGGATTTTTGGCTGGTCTGAAACTAGGTTTTTGGTTTTGTTTCCTCATTTTTTTCTTCTAGAGCTATTACTCATATCAGTTGTTTACCTAATAATTCCCCCTTCTCAAAGCATGATGTGTGAGTAACCCAGTTTCTTGAGCTATGCCTTACAAATCTGTTATTAATGTTTCAGAGTGTAACAGTACAAAGTGTCCAGCATGGGAGATTAGAACAGCTTTTGCATGGTTTCCTAAAACTGCTGATCAATTCAGACACATTTTATCTGGCTTGGATTTTCACTAAGGGTTTCCACTACCCAGAAAAAAAGAGAAAATGACTATCCTGATCCCTTCCACTCCCAATGCAGTTTAGTTTTGGATTTTAGAAGTGATCTAACTAAGTCGGGACTACTACCATCATCATTCAACATATTTATATCTGGCTTTTCTTCCCGCTGCCTTCTCCCTCCACATTGGGGACCATATCTAGTCATCCTGTTCTGTATCTTGCCATTGGACCCAGATGACTCTGGAAGAGAAAGCAAGCTTGGTGACTTTGCACAGACCTCTCTCGCTTAAATCCATTTCACTTGCAAGTCATGGCATCACTTTCCTGACGTTACGGTCATCTTCGAGAATGAAGGACAAACAAAAACCCGGGTAGCCCCAGCTTTTTCCTTTCTTTTAAATTTGAGCTCTGCTCCACATCCCTCCAACTCATTTACATGGAGAAAAAGCAACTGTGGAAATGATTAAATTGATACTCAATCAACAAAAGAGTGTTTACTAAACACCAGCTATGTACATTGTGCTAGATTCCAAGAAGCTTAGAGAGTCTTGAATGAGAATCGGCCCAATACTGCAAATCGATTCTCAATTCTGGCACCATATTTTCCTTCTGTACTGTTCTTCTGTTCTGAAGGATATGAGCTGCTATGACAGCTCTTAGGCTCTCATCATCTCTGGATGTGAATCCAGGCCTAACCGATAGATAGGAAGACCTATGCGCCTTATGTACTTTTTGACATCCTAACGTAGGTAGAAGGGATGCCAAAAAGTAAATGTGTTGGGGAGCTGACAGCAAAAGATGAAAGAGATAGGATATTCCATGCCAAATAGTGTCCACCCACACACAAAGTAACTGCTAATTGGGAAGAAGAGGAAGCTGAGCCCCCCTCCGCCCCCCCCCCAACATCTCCAACCTCTTTCAAAAGCAGAATCAGCACAGGGAGAAAAGAAAACTCTCCCACTCCCACCATGCCCCACCCCACCCGATTATTCACAGAATTTCATTCCAGTACTCAGTAGGGACCTTACTAGCCAGAGTAAATACTCCCTTCTGCAGGAAAGAATGGGAATTTCACCTGGATATTTGTTAACCAGCATATCTAAGGCGAGCCTTCACATTTATGTTCTGTTTGAGAACAATTGGACATTTTCCTCTGAGCAGTTATGGGGTTTAGACTTGATTTGGAGAGAAGGACTTAGCTGCCTTCTAGAAAGATTAGTAAACAACCAAGGCTTTTGAAGGTTGGTACAGCATGAGAGTTTCTCAACAGCTGTTGAGAAATGGACAAATATTGACTCTGAACTTGAATGACTAAGTTGAGAGAATGTGTTTTTATAAAAATACTCCTTTCTAAAGAAACCAGGGATATGAGACATTGCTATTTCACCTTCACAATAAAATCCAGTGCAAGAATTAATATTGGAAATGGAAAAAAAATATTCAAGATTACAAAGAACTGTATCATAAATCACTTGATACTTTAACATAGAAGAGAAAAACCTTCCTCAGGAGGGTATGATCCCAATGGACAAAATGAATTTTGAGGAGTTTTCAGCTAATCAATGGGCCAGTAAGCATTTATTAAGCATCTACTATGTGCCAGTGACTGTGTTAAGCACCGGGGATACAAAAAGGCAAAAGACAGTCTCTGCCTTCAAGGAGCTTACAGTCTAATGTGGGAACTGATATAGAAACAAATACAAACAAAGCAAGCTATGCCCTGGATAAATAGGAAACAATTAACAGAGTGAAGGCATTTGAATTAAGAGAGGTTGAAGGAAGCTTCTTGTGGAAGGTGGGATTCTAAGTTAGGATTTAAAGAAAGTCAGTAGTTGGAGGGAGAGAGCTTTCCAGGCATGAAGGTCAGCCAGAGAAAATGTGCACGGCTGAGATAAAAATGTCTTGTAATCTAAAATAGATTAGTGTTTTTAAGTGTTTAGATCAACATCTTTTATCATTCAGAAAGTTGCATGCAGTTCTCTGCTCTTCATGACAAAAGGGAAACATATACTCTATCTCCCCAAGAAAGGACTCCAAAGTAATTTTTTCTCTAATAAACTAGTCTAGATGGAATTGTGATACATACATATAGATATATAGATGTCTATATATAATATAGACATATTGCCATCCTAACATGTCTATATATAATATAGATAAATATGAAATTGTGATACATGCACATAGATATAGATGTCTATATATCTGTAGATAAATAGGTATCAATACATAGATATAGAAATAGAATACATAGATATATTCTAGATATATATATATATATAAATAGATATATCCATATATATATATAAGCAGATACATCTATGGATATGGATATGTGTATATGAGATATGTATATAGATATACATTATGTGAGGTATACGTAGAGAGGGACATTCTAAAACCTACAGAATATACCAGAATAACAACAACAAAATGAACAATAGCTAATATTACATAGCATTTTATGCTTTCCAGACTACTGGGAGGTAGTTAGTTTCTACATTTTATAAAAGAGAAATTTGAGTCTCCAAGAGCTAAAAGGACTTGCCTTATTTAAATGCTAATAAATGTTAGAGCCAAATCTCAAATACCTTTTAGAGTTAGGGCCTGTTAGGGTCTGTCAGCTGTGCTGAGCCTCATATTTTAACCTGTTCATACCTATCCTGCCTTTGCTAGCTTGATCCTCATTCTAACTTGTGAATACAGTTTCTGTCCTTTGACTGGAGCCAACTCCCTATCTCCTAGTTCTAACTTGGATTCCAAGTCTTGGTCTATTGAGTCTGAATTCAGCAGCTGCTCAGTGTTGTTTATTCAATTCAGTTCAACAAATATTAAACGGCATATGTGAAGCACGAAGGATGCAAGGGAGTATGAGAACAGAGATATTGAAACATGGCATCCAGTAGGAAAAAAAAAACCCTATATGGTTAAGCATCCATGAATCAGGATATTTTTAAAACTGAAATAAATTGCATTAGCAATAAAGCTGAAAACGGTCATTATGCAAATAACTTTGATAAAAAAAAGTTGTGAGAGATTGAAGGAGGAAGAAATTCCTTTTAGCTTTGGAGATGGGATAATCAGGAAAAACATCCACGAAGGAGGTTGTATAGCACCTGCATTGGATCTTGAAGGGAGGGATTTTAATGGATGAATCTGGGGTGTGAGATGAGTCCATTTCAGACACAAGAAGTGCATGGGTGAGGATATGGCAGAGAAGATGGCACAGTGAGTAGTCCAGTCTGAGGGAAATGTAGACTACCTGAGGTTGGGGGAATGATGGACAGCAGCTGGATTCTGGAAGACTTTGAATGTCAGGATAAGGAATATATACTTTGTTCAGTAGTTTTATGCTGTGTATTTACTATATTTGAAAATCTTCTGTGAAATAATTAACTCAAAAACAGCTCCATTTCTTTGAATAAAATATGTTTCTCAGAATCTAGAAAATTGGGTAAAACTCTCTAGGAGACTCACACAACAGGTTATCTGCGAAGTAATAGAGTCACAAGAGACACTGAAATCTCTGTAGGTTCCTCAGTCCATTTTCCTCTGGACTCTGTCACAACGGTATGGAATAACTGAGCAGTGGCATGACTATTTTAAACCAAGCTGAGAACACTGCTTTTACAACTCAGTGAGCCATGTAAAACCCACTGATGGTGCCGAAATCTGGCCTGTGTTCCCTGTGCCGAAAATAACTGGATAATGTTCTCTTAAATTCTAAACAGCTGTAATAGCCCTCACCCCCTCCCACCAGAATCTACTGACTTTTAGTAGGGAAACATAAGGATCCATTTGTGCTTTGTATTAATTAAAATTTTAAAAACAACTTGTTGACAAAACTTTTTTTTTTCTCATTGTAAGATAATAAAACTCTGAGTTTGGAGGGCAGTAGTCTTTCCTAGTTCTGTAAAGGGTTTAAAGGTAAAAAGATGTCATTCTTATAATCAATATTTCTCTCTCATTTTCCTTTGTCATTAAAAATCACACTGTTAATGACAATGATATCTGCAGGTTCGATTGTCCCTAATATTTGACTAATAGTCTTTCATAGTCCAGGAGGGACAATCTGTCCTTCTCTATGAGGCTAGCTAGTCTGTTTGTCTATCTGTCCTTTTAACTTGTGGTCTGCACCTTGAAGGCTATACCAGATTTAGCTTTCTGCTGTTCCTACCTCCTGATGGTTAATTATGTGTCTTATAATCACTGGAAAGATGGTTTGATATAGCAGAAAGAACATTGGATTTGGACCCAGGAGACTTGGTTTCTATGCTGGCTCTACCACTTACTACCCAAGTGACTGGACAAATCAGTTAATCTTACTGAGCCTTTATTTCTTAATCTGTATGTGCACAATGATACTTGCACTATCTACTTCACAGGATTATTATGAGGAAAATCACTTTCTAAACCAGTTTCTATATAAGTGAGATTTATTATTATATCTACAACTTAACAACTCTGGCCTTAAAGCAGTAATTAAGACTTGTGGCAAGTGTGTTTATTTAAACTATATTTAATTCAATTGAATAAGTGTCTCCTAAGTCCCACTAGTCACAGGCAATTTGCTCTCAGAGAGCTTACTTTCTACCATATTTGCTAGAAGATAATGTACATAGCTGGGTAATGTGGAATAGTAGGTAGAAGGTAGACCTCAGAGCCAGGAAAACCTGGGTTCAAGAATGTCTGAATGACATTATTGAAGTAAATATGTACAGTTAGTTTCCCATACAGATGAAATCAGATGTTCTGACCTGCCCCCCAAAAAGTACTTCACGTAGTTGGTATACGATAAATATGCAATAGAATTACATATTTGTTGTTATTTGGTTGGTTTTCAGTTGTGTCTGACTCTTCATGATCCCTTTTGGAATCTTCTTGGCAAAGATCCTGGAGCGGTTTGTCATTTCTTTCTCCAACTCATTTTACAGATGAGGAAACTGAGGCATACAGGGTTAAAAGACTTGGCCAGGGTCACACAACTAATAAGTGTCTGAGGCCATATTTGAACTCAGGTCCAGGCCCTATGCTCTATCCACTATGCTACATAGCTAAATATTTAGTGACATGTAATTCTTATTTTGTTAAAATAGCTATTAATTTTGACATTAGCAATTTATTTAATGATAAATATGTTTGAATGATGGAGAAAATGAAGTAATACTCTAAATGGCTTCCGTGTGTCTTTTTTCCATTCATAAATAAATGAAAATAAGATCATTTTTCTTTGTTATGTGTATTTTCTCACCAGTTTGGCCAGGGTCACAGGCATATTTGCAGTAGAAAGTGTAATTTGAGCATAACACACATACAGACACACATATACATGTATGTATGTATACATATATATACACATGTACATATATACATTTATGTATGTGTGTGTATATATACTGTATGTATGTATATAGGTATGTATATATACAGTGCATATATGTGTGTATACATATGTATGTGTGTATATATATGCGTATATATACATATGTATGTACATGTGTGTATATATAGCTCCTTTAATGTCTTATCTTTCGCCCCAAATAAAAGAATTAGGGATAGAGAGAAAAAGGTATTCCCTTAAAATGTTGGAACTTTCTACTCAGAAAATGCCTAAATGGTTAAGCATCCACAAATCAGAGTATTTTTAAAACTGAAATAAATTGTGTTAGCAATAAAGCTGATGAGAAAGGCCTATGCCTATGAATTTACCAGTTGCTATTCAAACCAGGAAGAACAAAGATGCGTGAATATGCTTCCCCCCCCCCAATCCTTAAGTACTAAACAATCCTCAACTGAACCAATATAACCATTTTGTCAAACACAAATTATGAGATATTAGAGAGAGGTCTTTGGAAAGTCACCTAATTTGTGTCCTTGTGGCTACATAAACTATGATGAGATTCTTTGTAGAATGCAAGGTAGCATTAAAGACCCAGCAGATGCTCCTATAATCAGACCTGGTCCAAGTCCTAGAGGTGTCTCAGTTCCCTAGTTTCTTCTGTTCCCTGGGACAAACTTTCCACCTCAGATATTACATCTCCCTAGGGCTTAACATCACCATAATCCATAAAAATCTTGGGAGCCACCTATGGGGATCAACAGTACACCAGAGATTTTTAGTCCTTTTTCTTTAGGACTATTCCAAAAACCTTCCACAATCAAAGTTATCGCCCCCCCACTCCCACTCTGCATTAATTCATACTTTTATTCATGCATGCTCACTCAAACCCAGAAACGAGACTTACACTCTCATTTTTTCTCCTCTTCTCAATAGCTACTGTGCTGAGAAAGATACTTTTCTTGCTGTCTGTTGCCGTCCAAGACTGACAAGCACATTCTGAGGGAAATAGTAACCCAGAGTCCACAAGTCATGTGATGGACACCTAGAATCACCAGGAGGTCCCAACCACTCAGGGGGTGACAGCTCGCCACATCCAATCCAGCTCCAGATAATCAGCATCTGAAATGCATCCTGAAGCTATTCTTAGAGACTACTGGTAATCATTCACGCGATGGACAACTGCGAGCCTGCCTTCCACTGGGGCCACAGCTGCTGGTCCTTCAAGATCAGCAGAACAAGCCTTCTTTTTCTTAACATTTTTCTCTAGCACTCTGGATCTCTCCTTTGCCCTCACCCTTGTTCATGGTAATCTGTGCATGTATTACATCCCTCCAATTAGAATGTGCACCTTCCGTTGAGCATGGGCACCTTGTAATTTATTTCTAACTTTGCATTTCATATGTCCAGGACAGTGTCTGATTCATAATTACAGTTGTGTCCCTTCCATATTGTGTCTTTCCCCATTGAGGTTTCAATATATCGTGGGTCAACATAAGAAATTAAACAAAAATTTTTTGGGACTTTTGCAGAAGACACAGATTACATGTGAAGGCCAGCAGATAACACAGAAAAAGTTGAGAAACTCAAAGATGCATAAATATATGTATCATATTATAGAATATCAAAATATTTTATTATTTAATACAGTGAGGAAAAGTTTTCTGTCTCTAACCCTCCCTATAACTAATTGGTCCATTTTCAATGAAATTTTCAGTTCTTTCTGGTCAGGTAACCGAGGGGTAATCTGACCCTATTAGGAAAAGCCTGTATTACCTGTTGCTTTCAGTCACACACTCCTGTCATTATCCCTCTCCAAAAAATCAGATAAAAGCAAGCTGCCTTATCCTTCCCCATTACACGGAAGGAAAAAAGCTTCCTTCCAAAGCCTGGTCTAACTATGCCACTCATAAGTCTGTGTAAAGAGGAAGTTAGTAAAGGGAAGTTGATGCTTTAGAACCCTTTGGAGATTTTATTTCTTCATAGGACTGAAAAGAACTTTCAGAGATGAACTGGCTAATGACACGAATGTACTTCAAAGACTGTTGGCCTGGATACCCAAACCTCTTTTTAAAGCTAATTAAAGAAATAAATGCCTTAGCTTCCTTTTCTAAAAAATTCTAATATAAACTCAAGTTCTTCCTAACATCTAATTTAATCACTATATCCTGAATTAACTCACAGGACATTTCTCCTTAAGGTCTTCCTCTCATCTCTCCTTAGTAAAAGAATGGTCTATTCGATTGTTTAATTACAAAGAAGTCCCCATTCTTCCTGCTGTCTTCAATGGTTTGGAAGAATTGTTGATGAATTGTCTGAGCATCTGCATCCTGAAAGAATGTGCACTTAGCTGTTGTTCTTCATCCTTTGTTTTTAAAGGGGACCAATGACATCACAAGAATGATGTCTTGACTTGCACATGAATTGGATATAAATGGGACAAAACCCCAAAATCATCATCCTCACTCTCTCCTCCAGAGTTAAAGTCCAGTGGTAAGACAAAGGTCAAGATAACTGGCAATGGCCCAGAGTTCAGTGGGTGACCTTGACCTTCCTAAATTAAGGTCTTTCCCAGGTCTTAGGTTGTCTGAGGTCATACCCATTAGATGACTAGTGCCCGGGTAAGAGTTGAGACAAAAAAACATATCAATCTGGGAGAGGAATACTCCCTGAGTTTCTGGCTAGAACAGAAAACAATTACCATTTACACTTATGCTAAACCATCGAAACCTAAACAGCAACAGAGGCTTGAGTTCAGGCTATTACTGGCCATTCAGTGAAAGCCAGAGTGACTTGGGTTTTAAGGTGGAGTCAAGTAGCTCTATTTAAAATGTAATGCACTTTTTTAAAGCCTGTTTTTCAGAGCTATATTTCAAGAAATAAAAACGAAAACCGTGCTGGACAAAAACTAAATCGTCCCAACTTTTTGGAAGAGGAAGAGAAGGGCGGAGGGAAGGAGAAGGGAGAGGTGGGGGAGGGGGAAGGGAAAGAGGAGGAGAACCTAGTTCACTCCTTTCCACACATACAGCCTCCATGGGAAAAGTAAGCTTAAACTTAGACCATCATAACAGTAATGAGGCATACCTTTAAGATATGTGTGTGTGACAAGGTTTAACTCACAACACCTACTCTGAAAGTCTTTCTCTCTACACTGGCTTAGTGAGGACCAGAGAAAATCTACAAATGGCTTTTGGCTTTCAAACACCAGTGAAAAAACAAAGAACCCTGCCTCTTGGACAATAGCAGCAATTTAATGAAAGCAAAATTATTCTGGTTGGAAAACTTTCATTCTCTCTACCTGGGGCCCCCTTACCAAGTTCAGATCCGTTGAAGATCTGTTGGTAAATAGCGTGGCATTTTCCCCTTGGTTGCTTGTATTTTTTTAAATAAATAGTTCAATGCTAATCACCTTGGGCATTCTGTTAAGATTTATAATTTCCTTTCCATACACAGAGGGAAAATGTCTAATTGTTTTGGAGTTTGGACATACTCGTTTTAAAACAATGAACTACTTTCCAGCATGGAGAATAACTGAACTTTTCATTGAGTTGTGAGTCATCCAAAGGGCAAGGAAGAGATTCATGGGAGAGATGAATAAACTAAAGCATTTTGCAAATGTGGGGATATACAGGAGAAGCAATGTAAAAGATATTATCCAAGAGATACCTGGCCAGAAAACAATCTAGGGTAGTCAAGGACAAAGGCAATGGATCCCTGTAATGGCTTCAATAGCCTCTCCACTTACAGAACAGACACTTTGGAGAAGCTCAAAACCCCTGAGTCACTCACCAGTAAGAAGGACCACAGCACCTTTCCTGTCGGTGGGGACTTGGAATTTCAGTCAACACCAATTCCCCTGAGTTTTGTTCTGCCCACAGACATGAATCAGTGCCAGGCTAGGCTCCTCATTGCCTTCCCCCAGTGCTCCATCCTGCTTGACTCAGATGTTGTTTGTCCTTTATTCTCCAAGAGGACCAATGACATCAGGACTCGCAAGTGAAACGGATTTAAGTGAGGCAGGGCTATATGCAAAGTCACCAGCCTCACTCTCTCCTCCACAGTCATCTGGGTCCAGTGGCATGATATAGCTTGTCTCAGATAAGAACACTATTAAAAAACCCACCAGATATTACTGGTTTGAGGTGCTTCATTCCATCCAGATTCCCAGCAGGGTGCCCAGGAGACCTAACTTATTTCCACCACCCTCCCTGAGTGCCTTTCAAATTGTATGTCCTCTGAATAAAACTGACATATTTTACTGTCTTGTATGTCTCTCAACAGAGAAGTGGTGGCCTATAGGTACAAAATGAGGCCTATGTTTACACACCTTTTATACTATGAGAAAATTCTGTTAGGGGATCATGGGAGTTACTGGGAAGAAACATCAATTTTTTTAAGGGAGTATTTTTACATTTTAAAAAAATTAAAAATTGCTATGTGACCTTGGGCAAGTTACTTAACCCTAATTGCCCTGCCTTTGCCCCTCCAAAAAAAATTAAAATTTAAAAAAAATTTAAAAATTAAAAATCAGCTTAGCTACAAAAATTGAAGGAGGCCTGGCTAGACAGCAGTTCCTGCGGAAAAAAAATCTGGGAGTTTTAGTTGGCTGCTCACTCAATATAAGTCAGCAACACCACTAACAACGAGGGAGGTGATAGTTCCTCTCTAGCCTGACCAGTCAGAATACATTTAGACATGAGACATTTGTAAATGCTTTTTTAAAAACTATTTCAAGCATATGGTTATCTAGCCTCTGATTAAAGCTGTCCAGTACTGGAGAACTCACTGCCTCCTTAGGCAGCCCATTTCATTTTCGGTTCTATCAGGAAGATAAGCTCACACTGAGCTTAAATTTGCCCTTTTTGCTACTTCTACTCACTCCTCCTGGTTCTGTCCTCTGGAACCAAGCAGAACAAGCTTGATTCTAAAGCAGCACAAGAAGGTTGTATTAGGAAAAGAGGGAGAAACATTTGTCGTAAGAATTTCCAGGCCTACCCCTGGCAAACCTCAGACACTCCTCCTTTCAGCTGCTTTGGGGAAGGACATTAAACTGAGCCTTCAAACTCTTCTGTGTCTGTCCTATTTCTCTGTCTCTAAAAGCTTTAGCAAATGATCTTGTCCTCAGGATGGGCCTGCCTCTGCCCATCCACAGTCACTTTCATCTTCCCCTGTTTAAATTCCCCATGCAGGTCTTCTAAATAATTTCAATTTAGCAAGCATTTATTAAGCCCCAGCAAAACCCTATGCTGGACCCTAGGGGAGATTCAAAGGTAAATAAGAGCCAGTTTGTACCCTGAATGCTGATCCAGGAGTGGGGCACCCAGATAATATATAATACGATGTGAAAAGTGCCATGACAGGGATCACAACAAAATATTCTGCAAATTCTCTTGAGATCATCCCCCTTTCTAAAATGGAAATTATATTTACATCACATTGAACATCAAGGTAAAAACCAAATAATGCAATCATGTGGCAGCTGGTAGTATAATATATTCACTTCACTGCTGGGCCTGGAGTCAGGAAGGCCTGAGTTCAAATCCAGCCTCAGACACTTAATAACTGTGTGACCCTGGATAAGTCACTTAAACTTATTTGCCTCAGTTTCCGCAACTTAAAATGAGAGTAGTAACAGCACCTACTTCTCAGGGTGTTTTTAAGGATCAAATAAGATAATATGTATAAAACTCAGCAGAGTGTCTGGAACATAAAAGCTTATTCCCTTCTCCTTCCTTCACTTGGATTTATCTAAATGTCAGTGTGTGTAGTAAGATGAACATGCTACCCACTTCCTGATAGAAAGGTGATGGGCTCAGAGTATAGACTAAGACACATTTTTGGATGTGTCTGATGGGGGGATTTGATTTTCCTTACCATACATATTTGTTAGAGGGGCTTTTTGGCCTTTCTTTCTCAATAGAGGGAAGCTGAAATGAGAGGAAAAGAAGGCAGGCTTTCACTATTAAAAAAAATAAAATTTATCTTTAAAAAAAGAGTACAGACTGTGAAATTGATTTTCTAAAAGGTGTCTTCTATTCCTCAGTTTTAACCATAGCAAGTGCCCATCGATTGGTGGATAGTTGAACAAATTGTGTTATGTGAAAAGCATAACAAAAAAATTTCACCAGAAACACCCCGTAAAAAAATAGAAAAAGTAGAAAGCTCTAGTAGACTGCCTTAGGGGTGCATCCTAGGCCATGTACTGTTTAACATTTTGTTTTCGATGACTTGAATGCTAGTATAGATAGCTTGCTTATAAAAATTTTAGATGCCATGAAGCTTAGTGGCTAGGGAATAACTTCCATGTGATATGACTGAATCGAGATATAAGATTTCCTTCTGCTAGAATAAAGAGCTAAATATGAGAAGAAAAATTTATTAGCTATAAATATAACATTTTACACTAGGGTTATAAAAAAACAACTTCACAAGTGCAGGTTGAGGGAGGCCTAGATAGACAATAGTTCCTGGGGGAAAAAAAATCTGTGGTTTTTATGGGCTAGAGACTCAATATAAGTCAGCAATCCAACACCACTAACAATGAGGGAAGAGATAATTCCACACCATTCTGTTGGGTCAGGACACTTTTGGAGTATTCAGTTCTGACAGTCACATTTTAGAAAGGACATGGACAAGCCGGTGCTTATCCAAAAAGGAGCCTGATCAGGATGCTTAAAAGACCTTTAGTCTGGAGAAGGAAAGATTTAGGGGATGTGTGATAATTATCTTCAAGTACCTATAGGGAAGAACTAGAAACAATCATAGGAAGTTGCAGAGAAGCAGATATAGGTTCAGTTGAAGAGGGAAAATAACTTCCTCATAATTAGTAATAATGATAATAGCAAACATTTATATAGCTCCTACTATGTGCTACATATGGGCAGTTAGATGGTGCAGTGTGGGCATGGAGTCAGGGAGACCTGAGTCCAAATCTGGCCTCAGATACTTACTAGCTGTATGACACTTAATCCTGTTTGCCTCAGTTTCCTCATCTGTCAAATGAGCTGGAGAAGGAAATGGCAAACCACTCTAGTATCTTTGCCAAGAAAACTCCAGATGGGGTCATGAAGCATCAGACATGACTGAACAATAATAACTATGTGCTAGGCATTGTGTTGATCACTTTACAAATATTATCTCATTTGATCCTCATAACAACCCCGGGAGGTAGGCGCTATTATTAACCCCATTTTAAAGATGAGAAAAAAGAGGCAGATAGGTTAAATTACTTAGCATTATCTCACTTGAGCCTTAGAACAGTCCTGGTCTAATCCTAGCTCTACCATCTAGTAGCTCTGTGGCTTTGGGCAAGACATTTTATCTCTCTGGGCCTCAATTTCTTCACCTCTGAAATGGGGTTAGGGATAATAACTTACGGGGTTTTATGAGGATCAAATGAAATAATAGATATAAATCTTAAAATACTATGTAAATTACAAGTAATTTTTAGATGGCAACATGGTATGCTGGAAAGAATATTGGACTTGGGGTCAGGAGAGTTGGGTTTGTGTCCCAGCTCGGACACTGACCTGCAGTATGATTGTGATTGAGTGCCTTTAATTCTCTGACTTTAGTTTTCTTCATCTATAGAATGAGACCACTAGACCACTATTTTCTTCATCTATAGAATGAGCCACTTGCTCATATTTTCCTACATATCTACTAAAACACAGACACAGGGTTTTTGCTAAACTTTGCATCATTTCCCAATGTCATGGATCGTCGTTGGTCTGAATACTAAAAGAATAAGAAGAAGGCCTTCAGGCAAGTTGAAGAGAACCTTTATGGCACATATATAGGAAAATATGAGCAAGTGGCTCATTGTATGGAAATGTTTGCTGCTCTTCCTCTCAACCCAGCATGCTCCACCCCTTAATATCCTCCACCTCAAACACACCATGGAAAGCTCTCAGCCCAGGGTCCTCAAAAGCTTTGGTTCTTGACCTTTTTTTGGTGGGGCCAGAAAGAGGAGGCCAGCATGGAAGATT
Organism: Phalanger gymnotis; assembly: GCA_028646595.1. NCBI lineage: Eukaryota > Metazoa > Chordata > Mammalia > Diprotodontia > Phalangeridae > Phalanger > Phalanger gymnotis. Next base: position 115,719,726 of record CM053627.1, read on the forward strand.
AGTACTTATTCTATTTTACTTACTTCTCTCTCCCCCACCTTTTTTGTTCAGAGAGAAAATTATTACAAAAAAAGGTCACAGTTAAAAGACTTATTAGGTACTTCTAAAAACAACACAATGCTTTAGGAAAATATAAAAGCCAAAAAAAGAGCTTCTTGTTTAGATAAATACATTTCTAATTATGGGCAATTTAAAATTAGATAGATGGGAGGGGGTGCTAAGGTTTGGAGTAGCTTCCAGAGGAGCTGATCTCCAAAGGAAGATCGCTCAGAGATATAGCCATGCATGCCCTGTAGCTGTATGTTTACACATATCATTAAAACTAATAATTAGGCGGCTATGGATATGGAAGCATGGTTACTTTCACAGGCAATTTTTTTGCCAGAGAGGCTGGTTGTTGACCTACCTTCATCTTGCCCTAAAAGTATATGAGAAGAACTTTGGCATTAGTAAAATGAAACATCTGTTTTATTTAATAATGATAATAAAAAACTTGCAGTGACAAATCCCAATAATAAATTCTGTTTGGAATTAAAACATACTCTGTTAGAATGCTGGAAGAATAAACAGATTATAAAAAAGATTGTAAAAAAGTTAGCATCTGTAGGGAGTTCAGTCACCTCAGGCCATGATATTATATATACCCTGTGATTTCTCATTCATTCTGAGGGCAATGTGTCCTAGGCAGAAGCTCTGACTAGCTTCAACTCATCCATGACCTGGAAATTAAGTGTTTTCATAATGCCATCTACATAACTGATAATAAATGCCCTTACACACAGCTCTAAAGAAAGCAATGCTTAATAAAGCAGATGTCCTGTTTTCTACATGCCACTAAGACTTCCTGTGTCTTTCCAGATGCCTTCACATTTGTCTCTGAGAAGAGAAAAAACTGTGTATTATAAACAGAAGCATCATGACTAAAAGGTTTACTTGGACCTAGAAGAAAATTCCCTATTTGATAAAAACTGCTGGAAAACTGGAATACTGTTTGGAAGAAACTAGGCTTAGACTAACAGCTTACACCACACTCCACAACACATTCTAAATGGATGCATGACCTTCATATTAAAGATCCTACTATAAAAAATTAAAAGAGAAACAGATCAAGTACCTCCCACAGTTATGGGTAAGAGATATATTCTTAACCAAACAGGAGGCAGAGGCAATTACAAAAGATAAAATAAGTAACTTTGATTACTTGAAGCTGAAAAGCTTCTGCATGGACAACACAATGCATCTTAGATAAAAAAGGAAGTATTGTCAATTGGGAACAAAACTGGTATCGAATATATCTAGATAGATACTAGATGGATGGATGGATGGATGGATGGATGGATGGATGGATGGATGGATGGATGGTTGGATGGATGGATGGATGGATGGATAAATAGATAGACTGACAGAAGGATGGATGGATGGATTGTTCATCTTGGACACTAAACCTTTATCAGAGCAATTTGATAGAACCAATGCAGATTGAAACAAGCAAAGCCAAGGCTACAACGATGAAAATGGTAAGAACAATGACACTGGAAAAAAGGTCAAAAAAGTAAATTAATAAAACTATAAAGATCAATTTGGGGCTTTCAGGGCAGAGCCAAGATGACAAAGTAGTGAAAACACTCATCTGAATTCTCTTAACATTCCCCACTAAATAACTTTAAAATAACATCTAAAATTGAATTCTGGGATGGCAGACCCAACCAAAAGTCAGAATGAGATATTCTTTCAGCCTAAGAAAACTTATGAGGTTGGAAAAAAATATTTGTGATACAGGGGTGGAGGCTGGCCAGAAAACCACGAAACACCAGTGGTGAGACCAGAAGATGGCAAAAGAAATATCAGCAACTTCAGGAGTTCTCAAGCCAGAGAGAGTAAGAGGACCTGGCAACTGGTCAAAAAGAGATTACAAGGCATCCCTATGCTAGAACTGGATGTAAGACCAGATGCTGCTTGGTAAATCCATTGCCTATACCCATTTCTGGATCATAGTTAAGGGGTAGAGAGGAGCACTTTCAGCCAAGAGGGAGCAGAAGTATTGAGAGTCCGTGTTGCTTTTGGTCACAAGGGATCAGGAGCCTTGAGGGGCATTATCAATTGCAATCCCAAGGGATCAGGAGCCCTTCTCAAGTAAGGACCAAAGTGCAGACCAGAAGAATAATTACCACACCTCTACCCAGATCACCCCACCATGGAAGCACTGAAAACTTGCAGACCTCCAGAACTAGCTCTGAAAATTGAAGTGCAAAAAAGCTTGAAATTTTAGACAGTGCCCCTCCCTCAACACACTGACAATAGAGTCCAATTTTAACATAAAGTTCGAAAACAAAGAATAGGGTAAAAAAATGAGGAAACAACAACAACAAAAGAACTTGATTATAAAAAAGGTACTCTGGTGACAGGGAAGATCAAGAAACAAACTCAGAAGAATACAATGAAATCAAAATAGCTACAAGCAAAGCCTCAAGGAAAAATATGTAAAATGGACACAAACCCAATAGGAATTACTGAAAGAGCTAAAAAGTAATTTTCAAAACTAAGTAAGTGTGGTAGAGGAAAAATTAGATAAAGAAATTAAAGCAAAAGGAGAAAATCATGAAAAGACAATTAACAGGTTGACAAAACAGGCACAAAAAACCCTGAAGAAAATAGCATCTTAAAAACAGTGTTATTTCTGGCAAAGCCAAGATGGTAGATTAGAGGCAGCCACCCAGCTGAACTCTCCCGACATTCTACTCCAAACAACTTTAATCAAAGTTTGAGGCAGCAGAGACAACAAAAGTTCAGGGTGAGGAATTTTTCTGGCCTAAGAAAATTTAAGAGATTGGCAGGCTAGGTTTGTGAGACCAGGGTTGAGGACTGTCTGGAGCCCACACATGTAGTGGTGGCAACAGCAGCCAAAGCAGCAGCAACAGCTTTAGGAGTTCCATCCCAGAGATGGTAAGGTTAGACAAGTAGTCAGAAATAGAAAGGAAAAGGAAAAATTGGAAAAAGACATGAGAGTGATAAAAAAAATTATAAAAAGAAACTGAACGTCTTGGCGAAAGAAATACAAAAAATATTGAACAAACTAACACCTTGAAAAAACAGAATTGGCCTAATGGTAAAGGATGCACAAAAATTCACTGAAGAGGAGTCCTTAAAAAGCAGAATTAGCCAAATTAAAAAAAACATACAAAATCTCACTAAAGAAAATAACTTCTTAAAAATTAGAATTGGACAAGTGGAAGCTAATGACTCCATGAGACATCAAGAAACAATAAAACAAAATATTTAAAATGAAAAAATAGAAGAAAATATGAAATATTTCACTTTCAGAACAACTGATCCAGAAAATAGATTGAGGAAAGACAATTTAAGAATTATTGGACCACCTGAAAGCCATCATCAAAGAACCTAGACATCATATTTCAATTACCAAGGAAAACATCCTTGATATCCTGGGAGCAGAGGGTAAAATAGAAACTGAAAGCATCCAATGATCACCTCCTGGAAGAGATCTCCAAATGAAAACTCCCAGAAATATTATAGCCCAATTCTAAAACTTCTAGGTCAAGGAGAAATATTACAAGCATACAGGAAGAAATACTTTGAATATCATGGAGCCACACTCAGGATCACACAAGATTTAGCAGCTTCCACATTAAAGGTACAGAAGGCTCAGAATATGATATTCTGGAAGGCAAAGGAGCTAGGATTACAACCAAGAATAATCTATTCAGTAAAACTGAGTATAATCCTTCAGAGGGAAAAATGGAAATTTAATGAAATAGAGAATTTTCAAACATTCCTGAATAAAAGACCAGAGCTAAATAGATAATTTGACTTTCAAATACAAGACCCAACAGAAGCAGAAAAAGGTAAACATGTATGAGGAATCATAAGGGACTCAATAGAGTTAAACTGTTTACATTTCTATATAGGATGATGATACATGTATCATTAGGGCAGTTAAAAGGATTCTACATAGAAAGAGGGCACAGGATAGAGAACAGTCCAGCAGTTAAAGCATGTAGTGCATGAAAAGATAGATATGAGATGAATCTGGATACACAGTGTTGTACCAGATTTTGGAGGACCTTAAATATCAAATGAATAAGTTTGACCTTTCATTGGCAACCGGGGGGAGGTGATGAAGGTTTTTGGTCAGAGCGAAATGATCAAGAAAACCAGGGATGGGGGTGATGATATCTTAGAACTCACCAGCATACCAAATTGTATCTCACCTTCATGAACTCTAAGACTCTTCTTTGATTACAATATCACCATTTCATGGCTTTCTAATTCTTCTTCCAAATCCTGTTCATCATCCTCATTTTGTCTTTCAGGCCCTCCTTGTTTTCCCAGTCCACCACTTGTGTTCAGGCTTCATTTTCTTTTCTTCATCTTCTCAGCAGCTGAAGCTCTCTTCCCCTCCTCCCTATCCCACTTCAATGGGCTTCTTTGATTAATATATTCAGAAGGGAACATCTCAGATTTTTAGAATCAGAGAGATAGAAGATCAGAGGATAATTATTAATCAGGCAATCAGCATTTCAAAAGCTTGTAACATGTAGTCAGTAATTAATGAACACCTACCATGCATAAAGCATTTTGCTAAAAGAACGGTTCATACCCTCATGGAGTTTGTAGTTTAGAAGGGAAGATCACAATAAAAGCTCACATTTATATCCCTTTAAGGTTTTCAAAGTACTTTAAATGTATTGTAACAGTTGAGCCTCACAACCATCATGTGAGATAGAAGCTATTATTATCCTCATTTTGTGGATGAGAAAACCGAGGGTAAATAATTTGCCTAGGGTCATATAGGTGGTAAGTGGAGGAGGCAGGATTTGAATTCAGGTCATCCTGACTTTCTACCATTATATCCATCATATCACACCCTGCAACTATGGCACATTGCTTTCTAAGGTAATGAATGCAAATAACTAAGAATGTAAGATAACATAAACAACTACATTAATAAGGAAAAATGTCAAAGGGAACTACAAATTTCTGTTCAGGGGAGGAAGAGAATATTTCTGACAACAGATCATGAAGATTTCACGGCATTAAAGCTGGTTAGGAATTAGGTAGAATCAGGTCATCCAGGAATATGGAAGAGTGTGAGGAAAAAAACCTAGAAATCCAGAGGAATTTGTGGAAGACAGTGGATGGCCTAGTTTGGGAACAATGGATTCATGAAGGAGAGTGCTGAGGATATGATTGGAAAGGTTGGTTATAGCAAAATTGTGGAAGGCCATGTAACAACAATGCTACTTGCCACTACTGTGACTGTGTAAGGCCAATAACACCAGCACACAGGAGGGCTACTACCACAGGTTCTTTGATCTGCTTTTCTAAGGAAAGCAACTTTAAGAAGTTAACAATCTTACTTTAATTAAACATACATATATGATTCACTTAGTTCAGGGGGAAAAGTCAGCACCCTGAACTTCAGAGAAAGCACAAACAGAAATTACAAACAGAGACAATAACACAAACCAACAGACAGGCTTCTGTCTGACCATAGCAATACAAACATAGTTTTCAGAGAGAGAAGCACCAACATCTGAGTTTTTCAAAGCCAGGGGGCTCCAACAGCTACCCAGAGTCTCATCTAGTCAAATCACAAGACACTCTTCCAGTGAGTGAGCCCCCAAAGCAAAATGCTAACCTTAGTTTATATATATATATATATGTATATATATATATATGTATATATATATATATATACACATACACACACACACACACACACACACACATATATATATACACATACATATATACACTTCTTCAGGGTCAGAGGGCATCAACCATGTGACTCAAATGCATGTGACCTAAGCCATTGCATGACTTAAGCAGGCCATCAAAGATCCCCAATTTGATCAAAGACTCTTGGTTGAAACAAAGGCAAGACTCAGAGACACTCAATTGCCTTGGTGCTGAGAAGCACTCCAAAACAAAAGACAACAAATTCCCACTTTATTTGCCATTACAGGCCATGCATGTCAAAGAAAAAGTGGATTTTCTTGGCAAGGAAATGGAGAGCCTTTGAAGATGTTTGAGTAATGCAGAGGACATGATCAAAGCTATACCTTAGAAAGATCAATTAAACTGCAGTTCATAGGATCGACTGGAGGGGAGAGAGACTAGAGCAGGAAAAGAAAAACATGATAATGACACTCTATAGCTCAAAAACCAAGTAAATGTTGGGGTGTAATCTAACATCTGCATAAATACTATTTCTTCTCCGAGAGAATTTAAGCTCCTTGAAGTAGGGACTATTTTGTCTTTTTCCTTTATATTCCTCAGAATCATGCATGGTGCCTTGTATGCTGTAGGTCTTTAATTAATGCCTCCCTCTCTCTTTGAGAGTTGAAACTGAATTGCCTCCCTTCTTTCTGTGTCTCTCTTCCTCCTCACTACTCTACTTTTTCTCCACCTCCTTCTTGGACTACAGGATATGAAATTAAATTCACAGTGAAGTTTTGTGTCTTTGTCTTTATTTTTTAAAACAAGGGAGCTGAATATTTTATAGTTCTCACCTTAAAAAAGCACTTAGCACAATGGCTGAAACATGGTAGGTATAAAATCAATGCCTGTGTACAGACTGACTAAAATTAAACTGCACTTATTTTTTGCACAGTCTTCAGTTGGCTTGTTCTATCAATCAGGGGCCTGATCAAAAACAAACAAAACAAAAAAACAAACACAAAATGAAAAAGGTCACCACTCTTGTCTCAGAGTAAAGATTACATTGTAATGTTTATTTTTACAATACTTGGTACATTTGGAGTACTCAGTAAATATTCTACAACTGTTATTGAAAGATGGCTAACATTTCCACATTAGACTTGGGAAGAGGTTAGTAGAGGCACAGGCTCAAAAATACAAAGTTGATGGTCCCCTTTACTCAGTTCCAATACCACAAAACTAAGCCTGTGGATTGAGCAGTCATGAGGTGACCAGAATCAATAAATAGCCAGGCAAATTTTCACAGCATGGCATTAAGTGTCAGAGGAAGGATTTGAATTCTGGTCTGAAAGAGTGGTTTTAATGACGATTTTTTGCAAATTTGTAGTAAGGGACTATGCATGTCTATGATATAGTAAGTGGAAATTTTTGCATTCTAAAAGTTTTTTAATACACTTTTCTCAGTAAGAAAGAAAGAATGAGGAAGTGACATACTCTCTCTCCAGAGTCTGTATCTGAGATAGAATGGGCTAAGCTAAGCTCTGAGCTGCAGAGGACAAGTAAACCACCAATGAAAGAATTCTTTTTCATTTTAATAAGCCAAAATACCCTGGTAATAATAGCCACACTTTTGAGACTTCTGTTAGCTGGTCAAGTATTTCACCATTTTAGTTTTCCCCCAAAATAAGAACTCTGCTCAGAAAAAAAGAAAATCAAACCTCTACATGTAGCTTTAAAAACACCAATGTGATTTCTGAGAACCAAGATGGCAGAGTAAGCTGTAAATTGCAGTAATTCCCCCAAATAGACCACCAAACAACCATAAAATAGGGGTGAAACAATCTTTTAGCCCAAAAACTTAGAAGATTACCAGGAAAGGTCTGTCTCACTCTGGCAAAAGGGGAATGAAATACAGAACAAGAAGTGTCCCAATAAGCCAGCAGCAAGCCCCCACCTTAGCAAACCAATGGGAGATCCTGAGCCCCAGTGAAGTGAAGCAGGCAAACTCCAACACCAGGAACCACCCCCTACCCTTGCCCCAACATGCCTCAAAAAAGCCAAGGGAATGGGCAGACTCCAGCTCCAAGAATTCCATGTGCTTCAGCATAGCCCAGGGCAAATGGGCAACCTCTAGAGGCCAGACAGCCACAGGCTTCAGTGTAGCCCCAGGGAAATACAGAAAAATGCCGCAGGCCTCAGGAAATGCCAGACACCAGAACTAGCTTAGCACCAAGTGAGCTGCCAGACCCCTACAGCCTCCAGCAGCACTAGCCACCCCCTAGTGGTAGTGCTACTACCCCTTCAGTACAGCATAAGACACAAGGGTCCCCCACGAGCCTCAGAGCAACATCAGTGCAATGCCAGGTAAACAGCCAGGGCCTGCAGCACTTGGCACAAGAGGCCTGAGACAGTGCCCCTTCTATCTTGGGAGCAGAACTCAAATTTAAAAGATATGGAAAAGGCCAAAAACGATGAGCATAAAACAACAATAACAAAAAAGAATCAGACCATAGAAAGTTATTACGGTGAGAGGGAAGATCAAGACACAAACTCAGAAGAGGACAAGTATAAAAATACCTTTGGGCAAAACCCCAAGGAAAAATGGGAAGTAGTCTTAAGCCCAGGAAGAAATCGTGGAAGAGTTCAAAAAGGAGTTTTAAAATCATATAAAAGAGATAGAAGAAAAATTGGGAAAAGAAATGAGTGATGCAAGAGAGTTATGAAAAAAGAGTCAGCAGCTTGGAAATAAAGAAAACAACTCCTTAAAAAAGTACAATTGGCCAAATAGAATAAGAAGTACAAAAGCTAACTAAGGAAAACAACACGTTAAAAGTTAGAAATGGGCAAATGGAAGCTAATGACTCTATAAGACATCAAGAATCAATCACAGAAATTCAAAAAGAATGAAAAAATAGAAGAAAATATAAAATACTTCATTGGAAAACAACTGATCAGGAAAATATATGCAGGAGAGACAATGTCTGAATCATCTGACTACCTGAAAGCCATAATCAAAAGGAGGACCTAGACAGCATCTTTCAAGACATTCTCAAGGAAAACTGCCCTGATATCCTGGAACCAGAGGGCAAAATCCACTGATCACCTCAGGAAAGAGATCCTAAAATAAAAACTCCAAGGAACATCATAGCCAAATTATAGAACCATTAAGTCAAGGAAAAAATACTGCAAGTGGCCAGAAACAATTCAAATTACTGGGGAGCCACAATCTGGGGAGTTAACATCTGCAACATTAAAGGATCAGAGGTCATGGAACATAATATTCCAGGAGGCAAAGGAGCTAGGACTACAACCAAGAATCACCTACCCAGTGAAATTAAGCATAATGCTTCAAGGGAAAAATGGCTATTCAATGAAATGGAAAGATTTCAAGCTTTCATAAGGAGAAAATCAAAACTGAACAAAAAATTTGATCTCTAATATGAAGACCCAAGAGAAGCCTAAAAAGATAAAAAGAGAAAATGTAAGGGATTCAACGGAGCTGAAATGTTCACGTCTCTGCATGGGAAGATGATCCTTGCAATTCTTAAAAATTTTGCCACTAACAGTACAGCTAGTATACTTAAACAAAGGGTACAGATATAAGGTGATTTTGAGGGAATGACATAAGAAAAAATAACCAAGAGATGAGAAAGAGGAGTACACAGGTGCAGAATGGAGAGTAGAATGGGGTGAATTATTTCACATGAAGAGGTGCAAAAAACCTATTACAATAGAGAAGAAGATGGGAGGGTGGGCAATGAGCCTCACTTGAACCTTACTCTCGTCAATATTGGATCAAAGAGGGAATAGTATATACAATCAGTTGAATATAGAAATCTATCTTACTCAACAGGGAAGTAGGAGGGGAGGAGAGTAAGTAAAGGCAGGGGGACTGACAGAAGGGAAGGCAGATCAGGGGAGGTGGTAGACAGAAGCAAAACATCGGAGAGGAGGGAAAGAGTGAAAGGAGAGAAATCAACAGGTAGAAAGACAGGATGGAGGGAAATACACAGTTAGTAATCATAACTGAATGTGAATGGGAAGAACTCTCCCATAAAATGGAGGCAGATAGCAGAGTAGATCAAAAACAAGAATTTTACAATATATTGTTTAGAAGAAACACACTTGAAGCAGAGGGACACATACAGAGTAAAGATAAGGGGCTAGAGCAGAATCTATTATGCTTTGGCTGAAGTAAAAAAAAAAAGCAGGGGTAGCAATCCTGGTCTTAGACAAAGCAAAAGCAAAAACAGACCTAATTAAAAGAAATAAGGAAGGAAATTACATCTTGCTAAAAGGTACCATAGACAATGAAGTAGTATCAACCCTAAACATATATGTACCAAGTGTTATAGTAACCAAATTCTTAAAGGAGAAATTGAGTTACAGGTTCATGACCAAACAAGAGATAGAGAGCATTACAAAATATAAGACAGATAATTTTGATTATAATAAATTTAAAAGCTTTAGCACAAGCAAAATCAATACAACCAAGATTAGAAGGAAAGAAGAAAACTGCAAAACGATCTTTATCACAAGCATCTCTAATAAAGGCCTCATCTCTCAAATATATAGAGAGTTGCATTTATAAGGATACAAACCATTCACCAATTGATAAATGGTCAAAGGATATGAACAGATAAAGAAATTAAAGCTATCTATAGGCATATGATGAAGTGCTCTAAATCACTTTTGATTAGAGAAATATATTAAATCAACTCTAAAGTACTACCTCACACCTATGAGATTGGCTAATATGACAAAAAAGGAAAATGATAAATGTTGGAGAAGATGTGGGAAAATTGGGACACTAATGCACTGCCGGTAGAGTTGTAAATTGATCAACCATCCTGAAAAGCAATTTGGAACTATGCCCAAAAGGTAACCAAACTCTGCATAGCCTTTGATCTAACAATACTACTACTAGGTCTGCATCCCAAAGAGATCATAAAAAGGAAAAAGGACGTGTGCAAAAATTTGATAGCAGCCCTACTAATGGTGGCAAAATATCGGAAACTAAGGGGATGCCCATGAATTGGGGAGTGGCTGAATAAGCTACAGTATACGAATGTAATGGAATACTATTGTGCAATAAGAAATGATGAACAGGCAGATTTCAGAAAAAACTGGAAAGACTTGTACAAACTGATGCAAAGTGAAATGAGCAGAACCAGGAAAACATTGTACACAGTATCAGTGACATTGTGTGAAGATCAACTATGAATGACTCTTCTTAGCAACGCAGTGACCCAAGATACATACAAAGGACTCACAAAGGAAAATGCTATCCATATCCAGATAAAGAACTAATGGACCCAGAATGCAGATCAAAGCATATTTTTTCCACTTACTTTATTCTTTATCATGGCTCTTTTTGTTTTGATCTGTTTCTTCTTTCACAACTGTAACTAATCTGGAAATATGTCCTACACAATAGCACATGTATAGTCTATATCAAATTGCCTAGCATTTTAGGAAGAGGGGAGGGAGGGAGAAAATTTTGGAACTCAAAATCTTATAAAAGTTAATGCTAAAAATTGTCTTGACATGTAATTTGGGGGAAAAATGCTATTAAAAAAACACAATGCAAGACAATGGTATTATTACATGCAAACCAATATCTGCCTGATGGTGAAATCGATATTTTAATGTGTTATTCCTCCATTATTACTTTGATAGAATCAAAGAATCATAATCTAGGAATTCAAAGGGATCTTCAGGTTTATTTAGTCCCTCTTCCTGCCCAATACAAGAACTGCCTCTCCAGTATCCTTGATAATGATCAACCAGCCTCTGCTAAAACACCTCCACTGACAGGAAATTCACTCCTTCCCAGAGAAATACATTCTATTTTTGGACAGCTCTAATTGTTAGAAAATTCTCCCTTTTATTGAGTCCCATAACTTCCACCCGTTGCACCTAGTTATGTCTTTTGGAGCTAAGCTAAATGAACATAATTTTTCTTCCATATGACAACCCTTCAAACCTTAAGGGAAAATAGGTGCTTTTTCCAAAATCTTTTCTTCTGTAGGCTAAATATCCTTACTTCTTCCAAATACCCCTCACATATCATTTTTGAGACTCTCTTGCCATTCTTACTCTCATGTGGATTTGCTATGGTTACTCGTGTTCTTTTTAAAAATTAGAAATGAAAAGTCTTCAATTATTAACTGACTAGCTCAGAGTGGACTGTGACTGTATGTTCTCTTGTTCTGGGTACTATTCTTCTATTGATCCAGCCTATGGGACTTAGTATCTTTGCCAAGAAAACCCCAAATGTGGTCACAAAGAGTTAGACAGTACTGAAATGACTGCACACACACATAAATCATTGTATTAGCTTTCCTGGCAATCAAATCATCTTGTTGACTTATATTGAGTTTGCATTCAACTAAAACCCCCTATACCCTTTTCACATAAACCATTGACTAGCCATGTCTCCCCTAGGCTATAATTATGCCACTGAATCTCAAATTCTAAGAACCAGGCTTGACCCTTATCCCTACTGAATTTCACATCAGCTTTTGTCAATTATAGGAATTCTTGGAATCATGTTTCTGCCCTTTGACAAATTAACTATCCCCCCCAATTTCCTATCCCCCCCAATTTCATGTCATCTACAAATCTGATAATGCCACCAATTATAATGACTTTATAGCATCTACTTTTCCATGCAGACAACAGAAGAAGATTTTGATATTGATTCCCTAATGATTCTCCATTGTCCATTAGTAGTTCTGCTTGGCTTCTACTCTGTATATAATAACATGCCTCCTCGTCCCTCCCTCCGCCCCTTTCAACTTCTTTTGTATGTTTTCTTCTTCCATTAGAATATATGCTCCTTGAGGGCAGGGACTCTTTTTTTTTATTTGGACCCTTAGTGCTTAACTGGACACAGAGTAGGTCTTTAATAAATAATTATTGAATTGATTGACAATAATAATATACTAACTAAAACTCTTTGGACTTTGGTCATCAACCAGTCATAAATTACCTATGTGATTTCTCATCCAGGGCACAATTCTGTTTTGTCCGTGAGGTTATCAGTGAGCAGTGCTATCAAATATTTTGCTGAAACTGAGATATACAATGTCCAGAAGCAGGAATTCTTAACATGGAGTCTGTGAATTTGTTTTAAAAATATTTGATAGCAGTATTTCAATATAGTTGGTTTCCTTTGTAATATAATATTTTTATTGTATGAATTTAAAAATATTTTTTTCTGAGAAAGACTCTGTAAACTTCACCAGACTGCCAAAGCATTCTATGACTTTAAAAAGGTCAAGAACCCCTGGTCAATAGAGTCTACCACATGTACCAACTAGTCTAGTATCCATATCAAAAAAGGAAATGAGATTGGTCTTCATAACTTATTCTTAGGCTGGTTCTCAATGATCATAATAACCTTCCTTTCTAATTTTTCAAAAGTACAAACCATACCTGACCGTTACTTGTGACTGTACTTGTGTACTACCCTGAAGATCACGGGTGTTCCTGCTCACTGGAAAACTGGCCTATTTACCCACATACTCAGTATACTGTGAAGCTCCCTCTGATCTGAGATATACTAGCTCTGCTAATACAGCTAATGATGCAGATACACATGTGGGTGCCATGATCCGTCAAGCATAACTTGAAATGTGTCATCGGTCACACCTGATAGATCTATATTTACCAGTCCCCAGGGCCCATGTTGTTATAGATTTCATAGGCTTCTTAGTCTCTGAAGAGAAATCCAGTTGTTGAAATAAATAGTGTGTGGCATTTTCCTTCCCCCAAGAAGTCTTCTTAGATTAATCAAGTACAAACTCTGCTTTTTCTCACAATCAAAAAAAATAATTAGTTAAGGCTCACAAATTGTTTATTCGACTCTAAAATTTTGTTAAGTTTCAAGGTATTAGTTGTTCCGTTAGATTTCTCTAATTCAGGAATGATTTTCATAACATTAATTTCACTCCTGCGACCCAAAGGACTTTGACCCAAAAGATAGTCATAAATATGGAAATAATGACAGATATAATTAGAGGAGCAAATGTGTGAAATGCTCTAAAAAGTGAGATATGGAAACAAAGCTTCCCTCTCTTTCCTCAACAACAAACTATAATACAAAATCTCATAGCACTAGGGTTCACTGAAAAATCAAAAAAGAAAGGACAGGTTAAAAGAAGGAAAAAATGAGGCACACAAAAAGAAGTACAGTCAGCCTGTGTGAAAAGCTGGGTATAAGTTACAGGAAATCACATGTACAATATGCTAATTCCTGCCCTCTGAAATGTAACTGAACCCCCAAAAAGTGTTCACCTGCGAGGTACATGTTAGCTCTGTCCCACCACACTAGTGTTATGAAGGGGTCCAACTTATTGAACTATTTCTCATATGCTTTACTTTCAGAAAAGCATATAGCTTAGTGATCCTGATATCTTTCATACATAAAAAATGTTCTGCAAAACCTTCAAGGGACAGCTAGGTAGCACAGGGGGTAGAGTGCCAGGACTGGAATCCAGAAGACTCGAGTTCAAATCCAGCCTTAGATACTTACTAGCTGTGTGACTCTGGGTAAGTCACTTAATTTTGTTTGCCTCAGTTTCCTCATCTGTAAAATGAGCAGGAAAAAGAAATGGCAAAGAACTCCAGTATCTGTGCCAAGAAACCCCCAAATTGGGTCACAAAGAGCTGGACAGGACTGAAACAACTAAACAACCACCACAAAAAAGCTTTCAAAGATTATAGAGCAACTTAAAACCTATGACTAAATAACAGTACAGATTATACAAGGCAATTGCAAATCCAGAGTGTAGCTTTTGTAAGGATGGGGATCATGAGTTGGAAGGACTGAAGGCAGGGAGGAAAGAAAGGAAGGAAAAAACCCAAAGGCCAGTGAGTCAGAGTATCAGCTCTCATACTTATGAGCAATGATGACACAACCTCTCTGAGCCTCATATTTAAATCTATAAAATTGAGATACTCACACTGCCTACCTCACAGGGTTCTTGAGGGAAAGGTGTTCTGTGAATCTCAAAAAATAGATACTAATTGAGAGACACAAATTTATATGTAGGTTTACCCAGCAATAATTCAACAGGTCACAATCTGGATTTGAACCCCATCTCTAACATTATGAGCTGTGTAATCAATCAACCAATCAATAAACATTTATTAAGTGCCTACTATGTGCCAGGCCCTGTGTTGATCACAGGCAAGTCACTTACATCCTTGGAGCCTCAGGTACTTCATCTGTAAAATGGGGATAATAATATGTGTTGTAACTATCATATTGGTATGGGGACAAAATGTAAAATTAAAACCTTAAAATAATATATAAATTTAGCTATTGTTATTGAGGGCAGCTAGGTGGCACAGCTGATAGAGTGCCAGGCCTAGAGTCAGGAAAACCTTAATTCAAATCCAACTTCAGGCACTTACTAGGTGTGTGACTCTGGGCAAGTCACTTAACCCTTTTTGCCTCAATTTCCTCATCTGTAAAGTGATCTAGAGACGGAAATGGCAAACTACTCTGATATCTTTGCCAAGAAAACCCCAAATGGAATCACAAAGTATCAAATATGACCTAAATGACAGAACAACAAAATCATTATTGAGAGTCTATAGAGTCCATAGCATTGGGCTAGGGGCTGGGAAGATAAACACTTTAAATAAGCCTTACACGAAATAATGAAGATCTAAATGAGCAGAACTAAGAGAATGTTGTATACAGTAAGGACAGTATTATTTTAAGAACAACTTTGAGCAATTAAGTTATTTTGAGTATTATAAATACCCAAATTAACTACAAACTACCTACAAAGGAAGATGCTATCTACATCCAGAGAAAGAACTAATAAATATATAGAATGGTTTTACATGTGTGTGTATGTGTAATGGTAGCCATCTCTAAAGTGGGAGGAAGGGAAGAAAGAAAGGAAAGAAAAATAAAAGAAAACTACATGAAAACTTTATTGCATATTTAAAAGGAATAGCAACTTGTACATACTAGATTTGCAGTTTCATGTGCAATCATCTTTTTTTTTAATTCTACTATGTTAAAGAAATCCTTGTGTTATTTCATAAATTAAAAATTTAATTAAAAAAAGAAAAAAAGACATGGTCTCATTCTGCATAGTCAAGGAACTTTTAGTCAAATAGGATGATAAATGTATTACTCGTGATAAATTACCAAATATTCAAGTAGATTCATGATGTCATTGATTCAGAAGACCCCTTCAATAATGCAGATTGCTACCCATTGTTGACTGCTAATCCTGGTGATTCTTGTACATACTGTCCCCAAAGTTCACCACAGTGAGTCTACCCAACATGGCTGAGACTTAATGGAGCACTCTGTCCACCTGTCCAGCCTTCATTCTTACCATACAAGAAGCCCACTTTTCATTCATTCATTCATCGTATAGTTCTTTGATGATGTCCTTTATTCCTGCTCTTGTTCAGAGTTCCTCATTGGTTACAATACCCATGTACTTCTCCACTAACCTCTGTGTGATGCTTACCCATAGTTCTTCAGAGGTGGTGGTTTTCTATTTTCCACAACCACACAGAAACATAGGTAAAATGCTAGTAATGAAAAGATAGGGTTGGTATTAAATGTGTGTAATGTATTGAAGAGGGACAAAAGAAAGTGCTTCCGTAGGTCCACAGGGAATGGTTATTACTGAAAAAGGCAATAATGGAAGAATTACTGGAAGAGGGAGCATTTAAGTTGGGCTTTAAAGGACAGGTAGAAACTCAACTAGCAACAGAGAGAGGGAGGATACATCAGGCATAGGGAACCATGGGAACAAAGGAATAATGGGAAAAAAGTACAGAAAATGTTCGGAGAACATAAAAGAGCCCAGATTACCTGAAGCAGAGAGAGTTTGGGGTGAGCGGGGGTGTAATGAGTGATAAGAATGGAAAAGTAGTGAGCACCAAGATTGAAGGGGTCTTAGAAGGCTTGCAGAGTCATAGAACTGCATTGAGAAATTCTCCTGGCACTGTGCTTATGCTGCTCTAGTAAAGCAAGAAACTTAAACTTCCAGATAGTTTGGAATTTTAAAGTTACATTCTTTTTTTAAATCTTTTTTTTTGTTTTAGACAAATACTAAAACAAATACATAATGAGAAAATAAATATTATAAACTTACATATAAAATAAGAAAAGAAAAATCATGTTATGTACACAACAGAATATAGGAGAGGATTCAGAATATATAGCTATAACCTTGCATTTCAAGAAAGCCTATATATTAAATACTGCATGTTATGTTGAAAGCTGTGCATCTTTTCTTTGCTTCATTGCAGGTTTTCTTTTGTTCTCTGCTGCACACTTTTTACTTTGTTCTTTTTTCCCCCTTCCTTCCCTCTCCCCTCCCCAGGTTACAATTAAGCATTGATATATTTATATATAGATATTGATATATACATATACTTATATACACATACATATATAGATGCATACATATACTTTCCCTAAGAGATTCTACTCCTAATTTTTGTTTTTATATTTGTACATATCTCTTTTTTCCTATCTCTCCTAACTCCTCTACTTTACTTCTACCTGCTACTTTGCACCCCTATTACTTTATTTAACCCTACTCCAGTGATTCTTCCTTTATTCTCCCATTCCCATACATCTAAACACCCTTTTATATGTCCCTTTGACCTATTGCTTTTTTTCCATCTACTACCTTACCCTCCTATTACTTAACCTACCCTCCCTATCTCTCTCTTATCCTCCCTTTCCCATAAATCACCCATTTGAGCTATTCCCTCACCCTCCCCTCTAAAGATCCCTCCTCATCCTCCCAAGAATCTCTCCCTTCTCCTCCCATTCCCATTGATCTAACATCCTTCTATAGCCCCCTTTTAACCAGAACAGCCCCCCTCCCCTATCTAATTCCTCCATATCGGCCCTTCCTCTCACACCTCATTTATATAAGATACCCTTTTAGTTGTTCTTGAACAGTTTTAGTTTTTGAAGTCATATCATACTCAGGTCTACCTCAATCTGTCTTATAAGCTACCTAATTACTAATAACAGTCTTAGACACAGGTTTTACATTTGACATACATAAAAGGTAAACAGTCTATCCTTATTGAGTCCCTTGTAATTGGTCATTGGTATGTACCTTGTATTTCTCTTGGCTCTTGTATGTCAAATATCCTATTAAGTTCAGGTTGGTTTTTTTTTTAAACAAAGTCCTGAAAGTCTGACAATTCTTTAAATGACCGTTTTTTTTTCTTTCAGAATTATGCTTAGCTTTGCTGGGTATAATATTTTTGGCCAGAAGTCCAGTTCTTTGGCTCTTCAATATAGTGTTCCAAGACCTGTGATCTTTTAGTGTCACCACTTCTAGGCCTTGAGTGACTCTAATTGAAGTACCACCATATGTAAATTGTTCTTTTCTTGTTGCTCGTAATATTTTGTCCTTGAACTGGGGATTTCAGAATTTAACGATAATATTCCTATGAGTTTTTCTCATAGGATCTCTTTCAGATGGTGATTGGTGGATTTTCTCTATTTCTACTTTACCTGCTTGTTCTAATGCTTCAGGATTTTTTAAATTTTTCTTTAATTATTTCTTACATCATTGTAACAAGATTCTTCTTTTGATCATAGCTTTCAGGTAGTCTGATTATTCTTGTGTTTTCACTTCTTGATCTGTCCTCCAGGTCAGTCATTTTTCTTATAAGATGTTTTACATTCTCTTCTATGTTTTCATTCTTTATGTTTTGTTTTTTATTTCTTCATCTCTTATAACTTTGCTGGCTTCCATTTGCCCAATTCTGATTTTCAAGGACTCAGTTTCTTCCTTAAGATTCTGGATCTCCTTTTCTAATTGGTTGACTTTCTTTTCTTATCTTCTTATTTTTCTTGGATTAGTCTTATTTTTCTTTTTGGTTTTTCCTCAATCTCATTTGATTTTTAAAGTCTTTTTAAAGTTCTTCAATGAATTCTTTCTGGGCAGGTGACCATTTGACATTACTCTTTGTTTCAGTATCCTCTTCTGAAGACAAACTCTATTCCCATAGTAAGTCTCTATGGTTGGATTGTTTCTCTTTTCCCTGTGCATTTTTCTAATAGTTTCATTTTTATAATCACCTCTAGTCCTGGGGTATGGGAAATGGAGGCCTCTGGCCTCAGATCCTCTTCAGTTTTCCCCTCTGACCTTGAACTCAAATCAAGACCTCCAGCCTCCTGTACCTGCCCATAGCCAGCCAAGTCCTGCCCCACTGCTTCTGTACTCAATGGGTTTATGCTGATTCTTTCTTGCCCTAACCACGTTTCTGCAGCACAACTGGGTCTGGTGTTCCTTGTCAGCAGAGTTCATCTTCTCCAGCTCAGATGCCCAACTCCCCTCACTGGTGGGGGGGGGGCGGCGCATGGGGGCAGGGATGTTCCTGTGACTAGGGCTGAGGCCGTCTCCCATCCAGCTAACCCCAGGGCTTGCTGCTTGTTGTTTAAGCAGTCCCTAGCCTGGAGGTGTTTACTCTTCACAGTGACCAAACCTCCTCCTGGGATTTTTCTTCAAATTTTCTCTGGTTGTTCCAGGAGCACCCTGTTCTTCCCCTACTCTTATTTATTTTCACTGCTCTATGTTCTCCCTGAGGCACTATTTTATCTCTTTTGTGGAGGAAAATCTTGAAAACTTGAAATTTTCTAACCTATTATGCCATCTTCCCAGAATCCTCTCTGAAAGTTACATTCTTAATACTATTTCAGGCTATTGTTTTATGCCAAAATTTTTAAAATATTCATTTGGATTATGTAAGATTCACAAGGGGACAGCTAGATTGCCAGGCCTGGAGTCAGGAAGACTCACCTTCTTGAGTTCAAATCTGACCTCAGACACTTACTAGGTGTGTGACCTTGACAAAGTCACTTAATGCTGTTTGCCTGAGTCCCTCATCTATAAAATGAGCCAGAGGAGAAAATGGCAAACTATTGCAGTATCTTTGCAGAGAAAACCCCAAATGGGGCCATCAAGATTCAGACACAACTGAAAAATGACGGAACAGCAAAGACAAAAGATGCAGGAGACGATAAATTCAACTGAAGAAAAATATTGCTCCACTCATGTGTTTTAAATCAGTCAATTTGAGACCCCTCTCTGTGTAGGCAGCCATGGGAGTTACAGAAGGTGAAAAAGACCTGCTCTCTGCTCTCAAGGAGGTAGCTCACAGTCTAACCTTGAGTCTAACTCATACAATTAGAAACAATCAGACTAGCAATTAGAAAATAAACAATTAGAAACATTAGAAAATAATACAAAAACAGCATATGATTTACCACTCAACCCTATGAACCCAAGAAGTGTAACACGAAAGCAAAGATGTTAACGTAGTAGGAAGTAACATAGCCCAGTTGTCTCTATGGAGAGCTGAAAAGGGTGTTAGACTGAATAATGATAAGAAAATCAAAGAAGAAACCACAATGAGTAGTTAGGATTTTGACCCATAGGCAAGTGACCAGAGTAGGAACTCTGAAATCTCTGAGGAAGATCTAGGATTCAACTCTCATCCTCAGACCAGAAGTAGGTCTGTAGTTTAGTTGCCCTAATAGGGATTGTAGACTCAGATCCCTTATGGTTAAGGATTCAACCACCGGGGGTCAGTCCAGGGTAGGCCCTGGCAGCTGTATTATGTAGACCCAAATCAAGGCCTAGAACTTGGAAAATCCAGGAGGGCAGTATTTAGACCATGTCCTAGATTCGACAGTAGACGGCCCACTGAAAGTATGCAGCTCCCTGATCTGAACTGCCCCTATATCCCTCAAAGAACACAACATTCAGTAATGAGACATAACAGTATATAGTATAGGCCAGAATCACACAAAGCAATATTACTCCTGCCAGAAGTTTGTAGAGCATGGCCCCTATCACAAAGTCCTAGAAGTAAGGCTGTCAGGATGAGCAAATAAGAAAAAAAAATCCATTACAAAGAGCTAAATGGTACCAGGGGTAACTAAGACAGAAACCCAGAAGAGGAAATAACTCCAAAACATCTATAAGCAAAGCCTGAAAGAAAAATGCAGTGTGGCTACAAGGTCATTTAGAATTCCCAGAAGAATTACAACTATTAACTCATTTCATCCTAATAACAATCCTAGGAGGTAGGTGTTATTATTATCCCCATTTTACAGATGAGGAAATTAAGACTCAGGGAGGTTAAATGACTTGTCCAAGGTCATATAGCTAGTAAATATCTGAGGCAGGATTTGAACTCAGGTCTTCCTGACTCAAAGTTCAGTGCTCTAGTTATAAATCTTTATTCAAGTAACAGACTGCTTAAAAATTAGAATAAACCAAAAAAAAATTAATGTTTCCATGAGACAATAAGAAATAGCAAAACAAAATTTAAAAATTAAAAACATAGAAGAAAAGGCCAGGTATATCTTACAAAAAAAAACAACTAAGTTGAAAAACAGTTCAAGAAGAGATATTTAATTGGATTACTTGAAAACTAAGAACAAAAAGAAAAGCTTGAAATTATATTTCAAGAATATTTTAATTAATAAAATTTTTAATTTTAAAATTAAAGTGCCCAGAACTATTTAAGACAAAGTACAAAATGAGAACAGAAAGAATCCATTGGTTACCTCTTGAAAAGAAATCCTGAAATGAGGACTCCCAAGAACAGCCTATCAAAACCCTAGAGTTATCAAGTTAAAGAAAAAAAAATATTTCAAAGTTCCAGGAAGAAATTTTAAGCCCTGAGGAACCAAGATCCTTATACTTGTGTAATGCTTACAGATGTTTTACTGGCTACTACTATGAAGGAGCAGAGAACATTCAACGCGATATTCAAAAAATACAAAAGATATAGGCTGAGAACAAAAGAAGGTGGGCAATAAGTGGAAAAGGGACAAGAGCAAGGACAATCAGGGAAGGCTTCACGGAGGAGACAGGATAAGAGTTTTCAGTCAACAACAGGCGTTTATTAAGTCTTCCTGGCTCTGAGTATAGTTCTTTGCTCACTACATCACATCATCTCTTAATAATAATAAAAATAAAATTAAAATAACTCTGAGGCTCCGCGCCTATCAGACTGGTAAAGGAGACAAAAAGTAAAAATGGCAAACTTTAGAGAGGTTGCGAAGGGACAAGCACGCTAATACCCTGTTGGTGGAGCTATCAATGGGGCCAGCTGTTCAGCCCTCCCTGTGTGCTTCCTAGCAAGACCTCTTCTCTGCTTAGAGGCAATGAGGCAGTGTGCTGTATATACCACTGGATCTGGAGTCAGTGAAATTTGAGTTCAAATCCAGTGTCTGAAACTTACTAGCTGTGTGACCCTGGACAAGTCACTTAATTTCTGTCTGTCTCAGTTTCCTCAACTGTGAAATTGGAATAATAAAACAGCAACTATCTCCTAGGGCTATATTGGAATCAAACGAGATAGTATTTGTAAAGCACTTAGCATGGTGCCTGGCATATGGAAGGCAATTAATAAATCCTTCTCTTCCTTTTTTCCACATATCTGGCCTCTCCCATTGGTGGTTTATCTCCAGAATAAATAACTTGCATATGCATAGAGAGATCTCTTTATTGTTACTCAATTTGTTATATTGTTTGATTAAATGTCCTTTGCTTTGAACTCCCATGTTATCCTTCGGCTGACTGGCAATCGTGTATCGGTAGAGGTCACAGATCTGTGGTTCTCAGTGAATGCTGACCTCCCGGGGCTCCTTGAATCTTGGGTAGCTTTGTAGGATCCCATATATGAGGAAAGGCCCAAGAGGTTAGGCAAATTACATCTGAATTAACGCTAACACAATGTTGGTGGAGTTGTAAATTGGTACAACCATTCTGCAAAGCTATTTGGAATCGAAGAATAAAGACAAACACGGACAAAACTAAGGAGAAAAAAAAACTCTAGCAGGCAAATAAAGCATCCAAAGACGAAATTATAGGAGATTCAATATGATTGTTCAGGTATCTAGCCGGAAAGAAAGCTTTCTCATTCACAGGTAGAAACTATAAAAGTCAATTCGAAGCCCCCAAATAAAGTGGTAGGAAAAAGTAGAGAAAAGAAACAAGAAATAAGGGCAGGGGTGAAAGACAGTGGATTGAAGAGGAAAGAGAGCAGCAAATAGGAGAAAAGAGAGTCATAACTAGAACTGATCGTGGAGAAACACAAAAGAACACAATAGAAAGAAAAAAAAATCAGAGAATAGAGCTGTCCAGGAGGGAGAAGGGGGAAAAGCAATACTAACTAAAACAGCACGGCAATGGCTAAGTGCATTTTTTGAAGGGGAAAATTAAAAAATGTTCATGCCAGAAGGCTCTGAGAAAATTGCTATGTTGTAATTAGCAGTACTGAATTGTATTCTGAAGATAGATGGGCAGTGTGACATTAACATACAGATTGTTAGACATGGGGTTAAGAAGTTCCAGGTTCAAATTCTGCACCTGGTACTTACTAATTGTGCATCCAAGGGTTAATGTCTTAAGATCTCTGAGTCTCAATTTCCTAATCTGCAAAACGAAAATAATAAAACCAAAGTATCTACCTTACACAGCTGTTTTGAGGCTCCAATGAGATCATTTAAGTAAAGTACTTCGCAAATTGTAAAACGTTGATATGGACGTCATCACCATTACTACTACATCAATTATATTGTTAACTATATTGAAACGAATATAACGCATGTAAATGCTGTCTGCTCGTCCTCTGCTGAAATGCATTTTTAAAGAAAATAGAGCTACAATGACAATAATAACGGATACGTATAGCAATTGAGGCATAGCACTTTGCATGCATAATCTCACTTGGTACAACACCATGAAGTAAGTACCACACGTTTTATTATTATTCTGAATTTACAAATAAAAATATTGAAAATGAAGACTATTCTGTAGCTTACTCATGGTCCCTATCTAACAAGTGGCAGAGGCTGGATCTGAACCCCTCCCAAGTAAAATCTAGCAAATTAGATAATACAGGCAGGTGTCAAAGAGCAGGCCAAGACACTGGGCCACATCTAAGAAGAAGAAACTTAATAGGAATAAATAGGAATAATAGGAATAAATGTAAAGACTCACACTTCAAAAAATCAGCTTCACACGTATGTGGCATGATGTCGAGATGCGCTTTTTTAAAACTATCTGAGCATTTTAGAGAATGGCTGACTGAATATTAATCACTACTACAAGAGGGTAGACAATAAAACTAATGCAGTATTAAGAGACGTGGTGCCCAGAAGAAGGGATGTGAGATTCTGGTTGCATTCTTCACTGGCCAGCCAACATCTAGACTATTATATTTATTTCTGGGTGGGATAGTTTATGAAAGACATTAATGAATTGGGGAGGATCCAAAGGAAGGCAAATGGGATGGTGAAAAACTTTGAGATCATGGCAAAGGAAAAGTGGTTTGGGGCGGCTATGTAGTGCAGTAAGTAAAGCACCTGTCCTGGAGTCAGGAGGACCTGAATTCAAATGTGACCTCAGACAAATGACACTCTTAAGAGCTGTGTGACCCTGGGCAAGTCACTAAACCTCAACTGCCCTGCCCTTCTCCCTCAAAAAAAAAAGAGTAGTTCAAGGAACTGGGGATATTAACTTGGAGAAGAAAAGATTTTGTTCTATCTAAGATGTCCAAGGGAAAAGTTATAGTTCCTCCCCTGAGGAACACTTTTTAAATGATGAAACAAATGAAACAAAATCACAGAAAAAAATACCATTGAGCTCCTCCATCACATAAAGAATGACAAAAAGTTTCTGAGTGAGTGATGGCACCAGGAAAACAATCTAAGACCAGAACACACCTGGGTTCTAAGGACTCCTTAGAAGACCAGCCTAAAATCAGTTCTTTCTCCCTTGAGAGCATCTTCTTCATTCAACAGGACTCTCACTTCCCTCCCCATCAGTGGAAAAAGGTTGGAAGGTATAACTTCAGATTAAAAAGCAGTGCTGCGATCAGGCATGAGTCAGACCAGAAGACTGGTGTTGAACTTGCAGACCTTTTGGGGGCTCCTTTCCTACACTTTTGGTTATTACACCTTCTGTTAATTCTTTTTTGTAAGCATTTCTTACCACACCTACCAGACTCTCAGTTCTTTCGCACAGGGGCTGTGTCTTACTCTTTTTTATATTCCCCTCAGAACCCAGCTCATAAATGGTTACAAACAAATTTTTGCTCAATTGAAGAAAATGACTGGTTTAAAAAAAACAAACAACTCTTCAGGTGGCTGTACCGGTGTAAGATAAAGTTCAACAACAGTCTTCTGGTCTGACTCAGGCCTGATCACAGCGCTTTTTTGTCTGCCATCGTACTCTTTGGGCCTGGCCAAAGAGCTGCAGGGGGTGGGACTTGGTAATGGGAGGGGGTCAGAGGGTGCAAACTAAGGGTAGAATGATGAAACAACAGACGAATACCAATAAAATCATCTACTTTTAAGGATAGTTGGGGACAGCTGGGTGGCGCAGTGGACAGAGTGCTGGGCCTGAAGTCATTTTCCTGAGTTCAAATCTGACCTCAGACACTTACTAGCTGCTTGATCTGGGGAAAGGCACTTAACCCTGTTTACCTCAGTTTCCTCATCTGTAAAATGGACTGGTAAAGGAAATGGCGAACCACTACAGTATCTTTTCCAAGAAAACCACAAATGGGGTCATGAAGAGTCAGACATGATTGATAAATAACTGAACAACAAGATAGTCGGAATTAAAAAATGGCTTCCATCCCGAGCCTGCAGAAAACAGAATATACAATTTCATGGATTTAGAGTGTCTTAATCGCGCCATCCTTTGAAAGTAGGAGAGACCAATCTGTTTTGCCAATTAATCAGCAATAATATGCATTTTTACCTAAGTCCTTGTAATTAGTGACAATATATACCAGTAGGTATGAGGCAGCTCCTACTCATAGCTAATGTTTATTTTTTCCCTTCCCTGTATAAGCCACCTCTAACTTTCAACTGGGTTGCCTTTCAGAAGTTCATTTTATCACTAATTATTTGGAACCCAGAACACACTTTACCCTAGAAACAGTACTATATATGGTGGCTAGGTCCCCAGGTTGGCCCACAAAAACCTGTTTAACCCATAATACTGTAGTACCACCTATATGAGGTCTTTGATAATTCCCCCAAGAGTTAGTGGTTTCTCTCCACTCTTAAAAATACTTTTCATTGGGAGCCAAGATGGTGGCTGGGAAGCAGTGACTGGCATGAGCTCCCCACCAAATCCCTCTAAAAACCTATAAAACAATGGCTCTGAACCAATTCTAGAGCTGCAGAACCCACAAAGTGGTAGAGGGAAGCAGGGCCCCAGCCCAGTACACCCTGGATGGTCTCTGGGTAAGGTCTGTCC
>CM053627.1:115746213-115786905 GCA_028646595.1 Phalanger gymnotis
TTTATCTTGCCCTACAAGAAAGGAAGGAAAAGGGGAATGGGAGGGGAATGGGGTGACGGAGGGGAGGGCAGACTGGGGAACAGGGCAACCAGAGTGTACGCCATCTTGGAGTGGGGGGGGAGGAAATGGGGAGAAAATTGGTAATTCAAACGCCTGTGAAAATCAATGCTGAAAACCAAACATGTCAAAAATAAATTAAAAAAAAAGATAGAAAGAAAAAAAATACTTTTCATTTCTTTCTTTTGTATTTTGTGTCTACTTATCTAGGCTCATGCTGTTACTCTCCAACAGAACACAAGTCCCTTGAGGACAAGATCTGTTTCATTTTTGTCTTTTTATACCCAGTGCCTAGCACATAGATGCTTAATAAATGCTTGCCAAATGAATACTGAAGGAATAATATAACTGAACTTACTGTGTAATCATAAATAATATAAAATCATTCTATGAAGTCAACCTTAAACAGAAAATGTATTTATATGGAGGGACTATAGCAAAACACTTTTTAAATGGACAAATAGTACTTTTCCAACATAATTCAATATTCAAGTGATCTTGGGATCTTATCTGTTCAGTAGTTCCCTCCAGTGAGACAGAGTGCAATCTATCTAATACTAATAATTAAACAAGAGAAAAAATAGAACTGAATAAAACATTTTACTTTAAAGGTTGATACTTGAAAAAAAGAGTATAATTAGAGAAGGATGAGAAGGGTAGATGGAGACTCCAGTAGACTTGTGAAGGGCACTTCTGGGCATTTTCAAGAGATTTTGAGGCTGATAGTGCTGCTTCTGTTTATGTCTTTAAAAAGCATGGTTTTCCTTCTACTTGATTCAGACATATCTATCACTGCAATAATTTCTATTTTTTAACCATGAACCCCATTTCTTTCTTGGGGTTGGGAAAATGTAGGAGGGTATTCATAGAGAGAATGGATGCACACTGCTTCGATTTGGAAGGAAGAAAAAAATTCCCTTTCTCTCTCTCTCTCTCTCTCTCTCTCTCTCTCTCTCTCTCTCTCTCTCTCTCTCTCTCCCTCCCTTCCTCCCTCCCTCCCTCCTTTCCTCCCTCTATCAGTCTCTCTCCCTCTCCTACTATTTATCTATATAATAGTCTTGTGTTTTAGGTTAGGAGTCTAGCATTTAGGAGATAGGTGTAATATTTGGACCCCCATACCCTGATTTCACAACCATCCCCTTGTGCTGAGCTCATATAAAGCTCTCAGCTCCTTTGGCTGGCAGGGTCCTACAGCTGATGCGTTCTCTAAGATCATCAGCCTACTACTAGGTCCTGTTCCAGAATTAAAGATGGCAGTGTAGGTTGGATGACTGAGGCCCTCTGGGTGCTCAGTCATGAGACTTACCTGTTCATACATGGGTTAGTGTAGATGATCTCAAGTCCCTTTGCACTCCCAGATTGCTGTGCCCATTTCACAAGTCTTCAAATACAGTCACACTCTAAGGAACTGGGTTTCTTCATTCAACAGGACTCACACTTCCCTTATAGGGAAGGGGCAGTTTCTAACCCTGATGGACTCTCCCCTGAATGAGAGGAACATTGAGGTTGGAGAAAAGACAGCTAAACAGTCTTCAGCCAAGAACCTTGGTCTACACCTTAATAGTTCCCAAGAAAACCAAAATCCTGTCTTCACACATAGGGAGATAAAATCAGAAAGGGCAAGAGGGGAACCCCAATAGCCAGCACTCCTCAGATAGATAGATTTGAGCCAGGCAGGTAAATCAAATCAGGCAACAAACATTTATTAAGTGCCTATTATGTTCCAGAAACCACTCACAATTTAATTGGGTAAACAATATCCCAACAACTATGTACAAACAAAACATGTACAGGATAAATTGGAGATAATCATAGAGAAAAGCACTGTTGCTAAGTTGGGAAAGGCTTCTTGAAGAAGGTGGGATTTTAGCTAGGAAGGAAAGAAATTTTTTAGCTGAGAAGGAAGAGATTTTAGCTTTGAAGGAAGAGAAGAAGTCAGGAGGTAGAGATGAAGAAAGAGAATATTCCAGGGATAAGAGACAGTCAGTGAAAATGCTGAGAGTCTAGAGAAAAAAAGTAATTAGCGCCCCAGAAATAGCTATAAGGGAATAGATTTCCCTGGCCAGCATGGTCAGTACATGAGAGACATTCGTTAGTCTGGTACATTTAAACTGGATACTGTTTGTATTGCCTTTCCCCTTCTTTGATGTTTCCTGTTCTTTAAATACTCATGAGAGAATTTAAAACTTTAAAAATCCACAAATATACTCTATAAAACAGAGATTCTTACATATTTCTGCATATGTCATGGACCCCTTTGGCAATCTGGTGAAGCCTATCTTGGTATAATCTTTTTAAATGCATAAAACAAGATACATAGGATTATAATTCTAGGCTAAGAACTCTTGGTATGAAATAATATCTTTATCTACTGGGAAAGAGTTGGAAAAAAGGAGGGAACTTTCAAAATTACTGTTGCTTAATTAAAACAACTCTGAGGTGCCACCTCACACCTATCAGAGTGGCTAATATGACAAAAAAAGGAAAATGTTCAATTTTGGAGGGGATATGGGAAAAATGGGACACCAGTGCATTGTTAGGGGAGTTGTGAACTTATGCAACCATTCTAGCCAGCAATTTGGAACTATGCCCAAAGGACTACAGAACCGTGCATACCTTTTGATATAGCAATACTACTGCTAGGTCTACATCCCAAAGACATCCCCCCCCAAAACAGACAAAAGGACCCATTTGTACAAAAATATTTATGGCAGTTTTTTTTTTTGTGGTGGCTAAGAACTGTAAATCAAAGGGATGCCCACCAACTGGGGAATGGCTAAAGAAGCTGCGGTATATGATTGTATTGGAATATTAGTGTGCTATAAGAATTGACAAGCAGGATGATTTCAGGAAAACCTGGAAAAACTCACATGAATTGATGAATAGTGAAGTGAACAGAAGCAGAAGAATGTTGTATGCAGTAACAGCAATATTATCCAATGAAGAACTCTGAATGACTTAGCTATTCTCAACAATACAATGATCTAAGACAATCCCAAACTGACTAATGATGAAGCATACTATCTGCCTCCAGGGAAAGAACAGATATTGATTGAATACAGACTGACGCAGGCCAGTTCCACTTTCTTCCTTTTTCTCCTTTTATTTGAGTCTTCTTTTACAAAATGACTAATATGGAAATGTTTTATATAATTGCACATGTATAACCTATATCTGATTGCTTAATGTCTCGGGGCGGGGGTGGGGAGGGGAAGGAAGAAGGGAGGATAGAATTTTGGACTCAAAACTTTAAAAATCTTTAAAAAAAATTAGGGAGAAAATAAGCAAAATTGTTTGTTTTTTTTTAATTACTGTTGCTTTCCCTTTCTTCCTTACTTGCCTGCTTTGGCTAACAGCCATCTAATGGTTAGAAGACTAGGCAACCCTTGAGATTTTCACAATTTCTGCCTTCCGCTTTTCCATCTCTCTATATGGAAGGAGCTAAACGTTGTCTTTCCTGGGAACTAGAAGGTGAAGACCATGGCACTTACAACTTTATGTTGGAGAAATATTATGTTATACTTCTAGCCACCATGTGCACTATGACTTATTTTCAGGAATCAGTTAACATGGAACAACAATCAGTATATTTCCAGCACTATCAGTCTGGTGGCTGCCTGAAACACAAAATACCCTCTCTCCAAACTCACTGGATGTATAAATGGATTAATTAAAAAACTTTCATTAAACATTGCTATCGGCCAAGTTTTATGCTAAGCATACAAATAGAAAGGAGAGTCTTTGTGGGGGATAACAAAGAAAGGAGGGTTCAGTAACAGATCTGACAGAAGGCCCCATGGTCTTCAGGGTGCAGATACAGGGCACATGGCAAAATTATTGGCAAGCCCAGATGGCTGGGACAGATATGACACTGTCATTGACACTGTCATTGTAGGGGCTGAGGATGTGAATTCTATAAAGAAAATAATTCAAAGGCAGAATGTGTAAAAACATTTATTTTTAAGGAACATTAATTTTTAATAAAACAGGAAGGGGGGTAGACCTGTGCTTTCATTAGTTTAGGGAACCCCCAGATGAGGAAACTTCCTCTACCAATGTAGCTCTGTAGCTTTTCTGCATTTTGTAGTCTTAGAAGGTTGCCTAGCTATGCAACTAAAGCTTAAAGAAAGTAAATGATTTGCCTAAAGACACAGAGCCTGTATTTATCAGAATGTGAACACAGGTATTTTTGCCTTCAAGGCTCACCCTCTGTCTACTGTGTGTGTGTGTGTGTGTGTGTGTGTGTGTGTGTGTGTGTTTTCCTTCGTTCTCAAAGAGGACCATGACATCAGGGAAATGATGATATGACTGGCAGTTGATTTTGATTTGAGTGAAGGAGGACTATGCAAGGTCATTAGCCTCACTTTCTCCTCCAGAGCCATCTGGGTCCAGTGACCTGATATTCACCAGGATGCATTGTGAGACCCTGGCCCTTTCAGGCTAAGGTCTTTTCAGGTTCTCACTTTGAGTGAGGTAACTACTGTGGAAATGTAAAACAATCAAGTATGTGAGAATAGACAAGTCCGGGCTATCCCTAGAGAGAGTGAGTGTTAATTTCTAAATTTGAAAGATAAGAGGGTACTGAGGCATTAAAATATGGCCTCTCTGGACCTTTGTCGTTCATCTGTAAGGAGTTTGGGAGATGCAAGGAATACAGGGTAGAACCTTTCCAGCTCCAGGTATGAGGTTCTCAGAGACTGTACCAGTGGGAATTGGACAGCATGCCCTCTGAATTCCCTTTCTTCTATGAGAGGCTAAGGTTCCTTCTCATCTTATCAAACTTTTAGCACATCCTGTGTTTTTGCTCCCATGCTCCCTGGGGCTTAAGGGGGTTTCCTAGAGATTCTTTCACCCATAGAGATTATTCCTTAACCTACTCCTGGGCTGAAAAGGAAGCCTTCCTGAACACTCTGGGCCCCAACCAGCTTCAGCCTCCTTGGCCTTTCTCTTTATTCAATAATGACTTTTGTAACCATTATTCCAACCTGGAAAATATAAGGGAAAATTGTCCCACCAAGGTTCAGTTTTATTTTTTATTTTCTTCTAAGTTTTCTTTTGTTCCCACTTTCTTCACACTGATATATAAGTAAATATTGCTTGAGAAAAAATTTTAATTAAAGTTTATTTTTGATGATTAAAAATATTTCTTCTCACCCCAAAATTGAAATCTGTCCACTACACTGCTTAGAAAGCATGCCAATGCATAATATTAGTTCTATCTGTCTGGGCTATTGACCCTAGAAGCAGAGTTGTGAAAAAAACAGGATTGTCCTTCACTTAGAGATCTTTATGCAAAGGCTAGAGGACCATTTTTGAGAATTTTGCAGAGGGAATACATGCTCACACATGGGTTAGTCTAGATGACCTCTAGAGTCCTTTGCAACTCCAGGATTCTGAGCCTAGAGATTCAAAGGTGGAAAGAGGAATGGAAGAGCTGCCACAACACCCTGCTCAATGGAGCTATGTAAGGGATAAAACAAGCCCCAAACTGAAAAGAGGCCAGTGAAGGAAATTTTTTGCAGCAAGAGTCTAGTAGACAAAGTCAGGTTTAAGACAACAATTTAAATGTGACACCAACAATTAGGCCCGAGGTCTAGATGGAGAAGTATCCTGTGCCTCTTGGAACCAAAGGAGAAGAGGAAAAAAGAGGTAGAGAGAGAAAATAAGATAGAGACAGAGAAAAAGACAGAGACATAGGAGGGGATAAAGAAGAAGAAAGAGACAGAAAGGGAGAGAGAGAGAGGGAGAAAGGAGGGAAGGAAGTGGATGAAGAGAAGGAGGATTAAGGAAAGGGGAAACAGGGAGAGAAGAGAGAGTACCCAGACTAGAACTAGGGATGGAAGTAGGGTGAGCTAACAAGAAATTATAATGAATTCAAGATAACAAATAAATGTGGCATTATATTCCCGTAAAGTTTAACTTCCATATAGCTTTGCTTCTGAGATTCCTTCCTGCCCTGGTTGGTATAATGGAATGAACACAGAATTTGAAGTCAGATGACCTAGATTCTAGTCCCAATGCTACCTGTGACCTTGGGCAAATCTTAACTTCTCTAGGCCTCAGTTTTCTTATCTTTAGAATGAAAGGATTTAATTAGATGATTTCTAAGTTCTCTTTTGGTTTTAAATTAATGATCCTTATAATCTTGTGGTTTTTCATACCATAAAAAAAGAATAGTTTGCATATTTTAAATGTCTAACTACAATGTGCTCATTGGACAGTAAGCTCCTCAAGGTTGGGGAATATCTGAATTTTGGTTTTGTATAAAGTCCTGACATTGGCACATAGTAAGTTTTGATTGATTGACAGCGTGACAGAAAAGAACCACAGACTAAGTAAAAAGGGAAAGAGACATAGACTCTGGAGAAGGAATTCCTCATTTTATTTCCCTGGTGATCATAATGGAAAGTTACCCAAGCAAGCATCATTCTGAACCTCTTTAGGGAGACTTATTTAAAAGTTGCCTTGGAGGTATTTGTTTCATACTAATAAGAGCTGGCTACAGTTAAATAAGCGATTAGTATGCAAAAAGTCTGATAAATCTCTGCTCCTTCTCAGGCAACTACCTTGCCTAGAAGGCTCTGAGCCAAACCTCCACTGCTAAGTACTGACTGGGTCACCAATATCCTGGGATTTCCAAACATCCAATTTTAGAGATGTTAGCAAAGATTTTTAAAAGAGGGTGGTAAATTCAAATGCTAAAAAGTCTACCCCCAAATAAAGAAACAAAAGAATTATCTAAGTTATCAAGATAGAAATGTAAAGAGCCAGAAGAAACATTTTACTAAAACACTAAATCCTTAGAAATTATTATTTCTACTGTGAGAATCATGTGTGAGGCAGAATGAAGGTAATAATGTCATTGAAATTTCTGGAATTGTGCATTATTTTAATTTCCCATGAAATAGAATATAAGAAGAACACTATTACTAATATATTATGTGATTTGGATTTCATTGCTTTCCATGAATGTTTTTTGGATTGATTGGGGATTTAATTGGCATATAGAATTCATAGTGAGGAAATTCCCTTTAATAATGCAGATTTGTGACTATTCTGAAATTTATAGTCTTAAAGAGTTGCCTGAGACACTGAGATGTTAAATGAGCTGCCCAGGGTGACATAGCTAGTATGGCATAGTCAGGAATTGAGCCCATGTCTTTCTGACTACAAGGCTGCCTCTTGCTTCAATCAGTACAACTGATAATATTTAAACTCCATGTTACAATTATTATATAGGGCATGTTCCTGCAGAAACAATGAATTAGGATCTACTGATACAACCAGGAGAGAGGCCTTCCGATATTCATCTTAGGGAGATAAGATAAGTCTGAGTCATTTCATCTCTGCTGGGATGCCCTGAGATAGCCCAATGTCCCATAAGTCATGCGATCTCATAAGTCATCCCATCTCAACTGGGATAGCCCAATGTCCCATAATTCATGTCATCCCATAAGTCATCCCATCTCTGCTGGGATACTTTAAAGCAATCCAATGTCCACCTGATACGAATGATGGAGAGATAGGCTTTCTTCCTAGGTATATTCTTATTCTGGGCATAAAAGAGAACATATTAGCACTTTTCAAATATGACAACCTTCACCCACTATTGGTGAGTCCCATGGGGAGAAACAATACCACCAGAAGGCAATTAAAAAGAATTCCTAAGGATTATGAAGTCCTGGGTAAGAAATTAAAGACCTTAAAGGGAGAAGTGGTATTTTGTTACTGTTATTGCTTGAAGGTAAGGGCTTTGTTAGAAAAGCAGAATTGGAAAACAAACAGTTAAGAAGACGGTACGAGATATTTTAATTTTTGGATGAGGACTTGAGCTGTAGCAGAGAAAGGCTCTTATCCAAAATGGACTGCATTTAACCAGAGCCAGAAAAATATGTATTTGCACGGAGATTTAGGAATCTCATCAATAGAACTCTAATGAAGGGAAAGGGGAAAAACTGGTCCTATATACCCATTAAGTCAGGTACCACAGAGGAAACAGGTAACATTGGAATAATATTATCAATGGAAAGGCATAGTAATTCATAGGAGAGAGTATCTTTAAAAGGGGGCCAATAGGAAGAATTATGACCTCAAATACTTATGTATACATGCAGAGCATGGATAGGAGACAAAATGAACAAAAGGGCTTGATAGAGGAAGGTCAACTATACTTTATAGGTATAACCAAGACTTGGTCAGATAGGACTAATGAACAAAACATGGAAAAGAAACAGAACTAACCCCATACAAAAGTTGGTTAAAGACATCTAGACTAAAAGAGAAGATTTAATAAAAGAAGTTGAAGGGTTGTCATCTGGAAGAGATTAGCAGGGGTGGGGAACTTGTGATCTCAAGGCCACATGTGAACCTCTAGGTCCTCAAGTGCAGCCCTTTGACTGAATCCAAACTTCACAGAACAAATCCCCTTAATAAAAAGATTTATTTTGTAAAAGTTGAACTCGGTTAACAAGCCACATCCAGGGGCCTAGAAATTGAAGCCTCAGGTTCCCTGCCCCGGGTAGATTTATTCTGATACTCAATATCCCTGGATTTTATCAAGAAATTTGACAAAATCTTTCACAATGTTCTTCTGAAGGAGAAGTGTGGATTAAATAGTGAGTGGTGGCAAGAGACTTGGATACCAGATAGGAAAATATTCTTAACAACTGGAGCAGCCCAAAGCAGATTGGGCTACCTCAGGAAGTAATAAATTCCCCATAAATGGAAGTCTTCAAACATGGGGTGGGATATTATGTCTTCTGGCAAAGGTTGGAGTAGATGACCTTTGGGTTCTCTTCTAACTTTCTGTGTCTGTGGTAGAGTACAACTAAATGGATTATAACTTAAAGTTTGGATTAGCATATACTTTGGGAGACATGCAGTTTTGGATTTTTGTTTTATTTTTGTTTAGAGTTTTTTTAAACTGTGCCCATCAATATTCCCATCACTAAGCCATTCATAAATCATCCCAAAGTAAATTACTTCTTCAGTTAGCAAATTTCACCCATTTTATTTTGATTTTAATTGGTTTCAATTTCAGAATGTGACATTATCCTGGACTGGGTTCCAAACTGGTCCTACATCCTCTTAGGAGCTACTAGACTTTATACACTGATTGCTTTGTACCTATAAAAGAGGAGAATTCATATCTCACTAATTGTTTTACTTCTGCTGTGCTATCAGTGCCTAACACAGTCCTCAGCTCATAGTAGGTACTTAATGATGGTTAAATTCCATGATTCTCTGAATAGAAATTATCATTGCAGTTGATTTTCTAGAATACAGCTCTGCCACAGAGAAGAACACATTTACAGCAAAATGGTATAAAACACCTCCAATCTGCCTTTGACTTTGGTATATTATGGTATATTAGTGATCAAATCATTTCCTCATATCCATGATATTATATGACTACAGGCTTTTGGGGACTGACCTAATGCCAAGGAAAGAATGGATATTTTTAATGAGGCTTTCCAAATGGTATGTGTCCAATTTTTTGGCTCAAATAATATGGTCACTATCTGTAACGGGTTCCTCTCATTTTAACATGATTGTTGCATAAATGTTTTTGTCACTGAATTAGTTTATAATGAAGTTTGACTGTTTTCTTAGAGTCATACACTTCAATCACTTAAGAAAAGGATTAGGGGCAGCTAGGTGGAGCAGAGAGTAGAGCACTGGCCCTGAAGTCAGGAGTATCTGAGTTCAAATCCAGCCTCAGACACTTAACATATTTACTAGCTGTGACCTTGGGCAAGTCACTTAACCCCAATTGCCCTGCCATTCCCCCTGCAAAAAAATCTCATCTTAAAAAAAAGGATTATACAGCATTGTTTCTTTTTAAAAAGTGCCTTAATTATCAAGACCTATGTAGATTAACTGCACAGTTTAACTTACATTATATAGACTTATATATTTCTCAATAATGTGGTCAGATGTTAAAGAGAGGCACAGTACATGGAGGGTGCCCTTGATGTCAGGATGACTTGGGCTTAAGCCCTGCTTCTGACACATATGTTTGGACTATGGCCAAGTTACCGAGCCTCTTAGTAGCCAAGGCAATTATCTGAGCTGATTAGCGGAGTTTTCCACACAAGGAGTCCCCTATACTGATGAAATCACAGACAAAAACAAAAAATAGGGATCAAGAATCAATCAACAAGAATTTATTATGCACCTAATATAGTCACTGTAGTAGGCACTGGAGATATGAACACAAGAATGAAACTAACACTCAGATGAAGAATAGAATGATGATGATAATGATGATGGTGGTGGTGGTGGTGGTGGTGGTGGTAGTGGTAGTGGTATTAGCTGATAAGAGGGCTCATGTTTTTGAATGAACAAATATATTTTGTATAGCTGAAATTTTGTTCAAAATTGCATTATATCATATCTATAAAGAGAAAAAAGATCATTAAAGCTAGAAAATATTTATCCTTCAGCTTTTTTTAAAGGACTTAAAATAGCATCTCTCAGTAGACTACTCTGTGGAAGCCTTTCAAATGGCCCTCACAATCACCTTCAACCTAACTATTGTGGAAAGTTCAATAGTTCCCCTGTGGCCTCAAATGGTGTTTTTAAGTATGTGAAATCAGAGAGGTTTTCAAAGTAACACCTAAATTCCCACCTCTTGCAGAGTAAATCAAAGGTGGAAGCTGAGATGTGGTTAGCACCTCTTCTTGGAAAGTGCAGCAAATGTACCAGGAGTGTATTTGGCAAGTGCTGGGGATTTTTTGTGCCTGCACAGGAGGGGGAGCTTTTATTAACCTCTCGACATCTAACTAGCTGGGAAGCATCGTTTTGAAGACACTTGTCCTGTCCCTTTATGAATAAGTGAATTCGTGGTAGGTAAGCTTTCTTTAGGTTATCTTTTAAAGGGGAATAATCATTCAGTTCACATTAAAAAAAAGAGATTCAACATGCTGCAGCCTGGCAATCACACACACAGATCCCCTTCTCCACAGAGCAAGTACTATCAGCCTAGGCTCACTTGTTCTCAAACTCCCACTTTCTTTGTAGATTGGAGAGGGAGGTGGGACTCCCCCTTTTTAAAGCGTACAAAAAATTCATGCTTACAATTACAAGATGCTTACAGACAGAGAAATCTGAGGCAGAGATAGTGTGGCATAGTGGATAGAATGTTAGGGTTGGTGGGTCAGGAAGACCCAAGTTCAAAACCCTTTTTAGAAATTTACTAGCTGTAAAAAAGACAGCTCTGTGGCACAACAGAGTTGTGAGCCTAAAGTCAGGAAGACTTAGCTTCCTGGCTTCAGACACTTACTGGCTGTGTGACCCTGAGCAAGTTACTTAACCCTGTTTGCCTGAGTTTTCTCATCTATAAAATGAGCTGGAGAAGGAAATGGCAAACCACTCTAGGATCATTGCCAAGAAAACCTCAAATGGGGTCATGAAATGACTGACGAACACCAACAAAATGAGCTGCAGAGCCATAGGCAAGTCACTTAAGTTCACTGAGCCTTGGTGTCACTTTTTATAAAAAAAAAAATGGATATAATAAGTGTTTACTTCACAATATTGCTGTGAGTATTAAAATGAGATAATATAAATGTGGATTATTATTATGAAATATCGAATGCGTATATTTTTAGTAGAGGCTACTTAAATTAATTTCATTTTTAAGTTTTTCTTCTAGGTGCCTTTGAATGACCCTGAAATACTACAAAATGAAGACTAGGAATCACAATTTCCTTGGAGATAGAAATTATTTCCTTTTGTTTTTTGGGTGCCCCAGCAGCCAGCACAACACCTGGTCCATAGGAATCTCTAAAATCAACAATTTCTTTATAAACTGATCAAAATGGGTGTTGCCTCCTTCCACATAGTCACCTTAGGTATTTATGTACTTATTCTAATGACACTGTCATTGCTCAAAACATTTTGAACGTTTTATTTGGGAACTGACTTTAAAAACGGTGGCACTTTCTTTTCAATATCTCAAGCAGCAGGAGGTAGGATTTATATTACGCTAGTATTCATGCAACGCCTTAAAGTTTGCAAAGGACTTTACAGCTCTGATCTCATTTTAGCCTCACAATAGCCTTGCGAGGTAGGTGCTATTACCCCTATGTTATAGATGAGCAAAACGAAGCACAGAGACGTGACTTACCCAGGGTCACATGGCTATAGATGTTTGCAGCTGAATCTGAACTTGGAACTTTCTAATTCCAAGTCCAACACCATCTACTGCCATCTAACTACCTTAATGACAAACCTTTATCTTCTGAAGGTAGTTTTGGTTTTTTAAATAAGCCCACGTCATTTGGAGCCAAGGTTGGTGAATAAGATAAAGTAATGAGACTGGTCTCTCTGTGTGGCCCTGAAATTGTCTCATGAGTGTCTAATAAAAATATGTTTTTGTCCTTGAATATTTCCCACATTATTTTTTTTTCTTCATAGTGGGCAGCCATCTGTTGAGAGATGTGTATAGTGGGTTCAGCACATAAACCCAAAATCTTACCCAGGACAACCTGATCATTTTCACCAACTCTACTCTTCTCACTAAGAGACCTACAGATATTTTAAAAAATAAAATAAAATTGGGAGCCTTTTCACAAATCCGTCCAGCAAAAATTATAACTTGGGGGGCGGCAAGTATCTTTTACAAAGATGTATTAAGTGATCATTCAACTAGATTCAATGCACAGAGCGTTTATAAATCCACTATACTACAATCAACTGTTCATGTACACCATGGAGAGCACCCATTATTAGCAATTACAAAAATAATGCGTTGATGTGTTTACACAAGGCACACACAAGGTGAATGAAAAGTACTTATGTTAAATGAAAAGGGCACACATGTTGAAAGTGACTTGGAACAAGAGCATGACTGATGCCATTGATTCATGCCAAAGATGAAGATAAACAAAAGAGAAAATGTTTTCTTTTGCCTTAAGCTTCTGATTGTTCAGAAGCCCGCTTAGGGAAACCCCCTCATTATCTCATTATTGGCCAAGTTCTTTTGCCTTTCTTTCCAAGTACATCTTTATAAAAAAATAAACTAAAATGGGTGGTGTTGTAGAGCAGACACTGAAGACCATAGAGATAGAGCTGGAATAGACCTTAAAGGCCGTGTAGTCCAAGCTCTTCATCTGTCAGATAAGGAAATTGAAGATGAAGGAGCATAGCCAAGATTTGAACCCACATCTTCTAAATCAAAATCCAACATCCTCTACATTGTACCGCACTTACTTTCAGTACCTAGGTTCTATCCCTGACTCTCCCACTTTGGATAAGTCATTCCAACTTCTTGGAATTTTATTTTCCTCACTTGTGAAAAGGGATTTTGATTAGATGACTCTAAACTCTCCTTTGGCTCTAGCATACTATGAGTTATGTGGAAGGGGATGGCCTAATGACGACCAGAAATCCAGTTCAGTTGTAAGATGCCGCCAGAAGAGAGGGTAAAGAAACAGAGCAAAGCAGAACCCTTGGAAACATTTCCCAGGTATCAGTGAAGTCTCTTTCTAATGCAAAATGTCCTTTTACGTCTTCTCCGCAATCCATATTCACATGCGTACCCACAAAAAATCGTCTCTTCCCTTATTAACAATCCATGACTAGATGACTTTAATTACCACTTAATTCTTCTTGATAGCCAAACGGTACAAGGAATAGAGCACTAGACTTGGAGACAGGAAAACCTGAATTTGAATCCTACCTTAGACACTTGTGAGCGATGTTACTTGCTCTTATAACCTCAGGTTTCCTCATCTGAACAGTGGAAATTATAATAATACATATCTCCCAGGATTATTGTGAGAATTAAATGAGATGATATGTATATATATATGTGTGTGTTAGCTATTGTTATCAGTAGTAGCAATAGTAGTAGTAGAAGTAATATTGTCACTTCCTCTCCTCAAGACTTATTCTCCTAATGTGTAAATAAAGCATATGAATTAGATGACCTAATTTTAACTTTCTAAGGCCAGTAGTTCTATAAATGTCACTTGTCAAGTACTTTTAAGTGTATAGTACCTAAGTTATATTTCAGTGAAGGGCCAGTAGCCAGAAGAACCCTTTTATCCTTCTATTACTACCCACCACTTGGGATTTTCCTTCTTCCAGGACAGCGTCAACCAGGGATCGCCTCCTCATCCTTACTTCATCCTTATGCATCACAAAGCAGGTTCTATGGTGGCTGCACTGTTGGTACTGGGGGAAATCAATAAGTCAACAGGCATTTATGAGGCACCCGCTCTGTGTCAGGCTCTGATGGATAGGTAATTTGGAGAGAGAAGACGCTAGCAGCTGGGAGAATAAAGACAGGTTTTATGTAGAGAGTGATGCTTGAACTAAGTCTTGAAGAAAACAAGTCATTCTAAGAGGTGGGGTGAGGGGGGAATAGCTTCCAAGGTGTGTGGGGGTGGGGGAGTCAGTACAAAGGCTCAGACATGGGAGGTGGTGTGTTTTATGTGAGGAACAGGAGGAGAAGAGATTAAAAGAAGGTAAACTAGTGAAGATGTTTCTACATCACTCCTACCCCCTTCTGATGGTTCCTTCAGTTCTAGTACTGTTCGCCTCAACAATGCCCCTCAAATACCCTGCTTTTTATTCCAGGGCTCCCATTCCCACCCCAGCTCCTATGATAAAGCATATTTTGTTTCTGTCCTTTGGGCATTAAGACCATTAATCACTTATAAATGACATTACCTCTTTCTAAGGGGTCTAAGTGGAAGAAACAAAGACATTATTTTTAATGTGAGAAAGGATAGGAATAATGTTTTGCTTTTTGACCCCACCTATTTCTTGCTTCTAGCAGTAAAAATCCTTAGAAAACTCTACAATGTCTCCAATCTCATGTCAGACACAGAAGTACTGTCTCTAATGGCAGAGGACAAGCTATGAAACTGTGTTGTGTTACAGAGCAGATAGGGAAGGAAAGCAACAGGTGGTGGTAGTGGAAAAGGAAAGCCAGCGAGCTAATCCCTGGGACTAGTGGAAGAAGAGAAAGGGGATATCTTTAATTTGGGCAATACTGATTTTACATTGAGAAGAAGCCTGGCCCTGCTGAACTCATCTCTGTCATTTCTCTCAGTTCCGGTATCCCTACTGTCTCCCACCTCGAACTGGATCCTTGCTCCAAACCACAGGAGCTGCCACAACAGCTTGGAGCCAGGGGAGTCTCAGATCCCTTGGTAGTGAGGACAGGTGTGATCTTACCATTCCAACTTGACACTCGGAATTCATTTGACCTAATTACGTAACCCAGGCAGGCCTTACCAGCCACCTTGCTGATGAACACTTACAACTTCTGAGGCTTTCTGTTCAACCATGTAGCTGAACTTTGACTTATGTCTTGTTCCCCCAAATAGATTGCAAGCTCCTAAAGAGCTTTTAAATTGATATTCTTAGCACTTAGCATAGTGCTTGCCATATAGTAAGCACTTAATAAATGCTTTTTCATTCCTCATTTATTCATTCACTTTCCCATAGTAGCATTGCTAAAGAAGACTCCATGTAACAGAAATCTCATAAACTTGCATTTAGAAGATCTGAGTTCAAGCCCTGAATGCATTTCTTCCTAATATGTTAGGCTTCTGTGAGACAGACACGGTGTATATGCAAAGTAGGAGGGAAGGAGATGGAGGGAAATTGGGGAAATGCCACTATGCCTTCCTCCCTACTCATCACAGTAGTCAAACTCTCCAGGATGAGTCCCCCAAAGTTGACATCGTCCACAGGGTATAGGGGGACACTCAACTTGTTCAGTCCAGAAAGGTTCAGTGGCTCCATTTGTAATTAATCCTCTTGTCTTAGCCCCAACTCTAATCCAGTCGCTACCACTTCATAACTCTGTGCCCCTACCAGAGCTGCAACAATCTCTTTGAAGAGGCCTAGAGTTTGAGGCAGGTTCCCCACCAATGGGGGAATCTCCGGCAAGTAGAATTTGGGGTACTGGGTCATGAAGGCCACAATGAGGAAGGTTCCAAAGGGAAAATGGGTTCTAAACTCCAAACATCTTATTTGCAAGTCGTTTTTGACCCTACCTAAATCATAACCTCTTTAAGAGTATGCCTTTTACTTCATTTGTATCCTCTCTCCTCTTTCTCCATCATCCCATAAACATTCAGTACAAAATGCTCTATACATACTTGGGTAACTATTGCCAAAATGAGTGGTTGTGACTGACCTGGTTACACCATCTACCTGGGCCATATTCTTCAGGAATATGAGAGAATCTCTCCACTCTACATCTGATGCTCCACCTGACTTGAAGATCAAGATGCCCCTCTCAGAGTAAGCTCAACATCTCTAAATCTTATCACTGTGCCGCTAACTCAAGCCTTGATAGACACCCCTCCCTCAGTCTCCTCTCCCCTCTAATGATTAGATGGTTTGGGGGTGGATTCCTCCCAGTGCCTTCCTTTATAAAGGATAAAAATGACATTTTTGCTCATTTCTCTCTGCATCTGCTGCTATGGCTGGTTTCAACTCTATAGAACAAAATGCCCCTATACCAGGCACTCCCACCCCTTTCCTGCCTTTTTTCATGTCTTGCCTCCTTTAGACTGTAAGCTCCTCAGGACAGGGACTGTTTTATTATTACTAGAGAACTATGAGAGATACTAGCTTGGTTAAGATTCTGAACAATGCAAAGATGAAATTACATTGTTTGATTTTAATTTATTATTTTCATTTGAATTGCTTTTAAGAACATGCAGAGCCCTTCCTCAATCTGGGAAACTTCCCATGATTGCTAGGTTGTGTCTGGCAGATAGGCCATGTCTTATGTACAAGAATGATACCCTGATTGGACTATCATATTGATCTGTTCAACTGTTCTAGATCCTGGGACAGCATTTCCCTGTTTCTCAATCTAAACTTGATTTTTTATTACTTCATGTTTAACTTACACTGTGAACCCTAAACTCACGTCTGTATAATCAGACTCTGCACCCAACTGCCCTTGTTTCAGGCCATAGACCTCTGAATGCCTACCTGCCCCACCCTGACCTGCATGATGGCCACACTTCTAGACTCCTGACCATGCCTCTTCTTGTGGTTCATATCTAGCTTTGATCTCTGGATCCCAATCCCAGACTGCCTCCTCCAGCTCTCAAATGTAACCTCTTTGCCCATACACTGGCATCAGATTTGAAAGACACCCATTTTCCCTTTGGAACCTTCCTCATTGTGGCCTTCATGACCCAGTACCCCAAATTCTACTTGCAGGAGTACCTCAGAATTGAGAGTAATCATAAACCCCTTTCTCTACAAACTTGCCTACAGTCTATAATTATGAGCTAAAAGGGAACTTAGAAATATTTACAGGATCTTATACAAGGCAAGTACTTAAACGTTTGTTGAATTGAGTAACTATTCCAACCTCTTTGGATTAAAAATACAGCAGAAAGGGGATTGGTGTCACTCACGGAGAAAGCATTGATGGAAAATTAAGGCATACAGCAGTGATCACCGATGGTGGAGCTCTACCACAAAGTCTACGATCTCCCCATTGGGCCCTCTGGAATAAAATCCAAACTCCATAGCTTGACATCCAAGGTCTTCCACAAAAGTGGTAGAAAACAATAACCAACAACAACAAACCCCCATCTAGACAAACTCAAACCCCTTCTCTCCACCACAAACCCTGCATTCAGTTCAATTCTATAAATATCTAAGTGTCTGCAATGTACAAGGCTCTAACAGGGGTGAGGAATCTTCCACCTCAAGGCCATGTGAGGCCCTCTAGGTCCTCAAGTTTGGCTCTTCTACTGAATCCAAACAAAAGAATTTGTTCTAGCTAGCTACTAACTGCTAAGTTCTATGCTACCTGCTCTACCAAGGCCTTCCTTCCTGGTCGCAGTTGGTGGGAATCTCTCCTTCCTCTGGATGCCTAATATATTTGTTCTTGAGTTATTGAATTTTAGACCTGGAAAGAACTTTGGAGGCCATCTAGTTCAATGCTTTGTAACTTTGTAACTTTGTAAATAAAGACTCTGAAGGCTAGAGAAGAAGGTGACTGTTCTGCAGAATCAGGACCCAGTTCTCCCAATTCCTATTCCAGTGTTCTTGCTTGTGCTAGTTCTTTCATCAGTTTCGCTCTTTGAACTGCCTTATAGTGTTATCAATTTTTTAGTATGTAAGTGTCTTGTTTGGATGACTAGATGTTTAAGCTCTTTGATAAAGTATCTTATACTTCTTTGGATCTATTCCCTTCAGCACCTAGCTCAGTGCTTTTGTGATATGAACCTTATGGAACTTTTATATTTGTATATGTGTTTGTGTGTGTGTGTGTGTGTGTGTGTGTGTGTGTGTATGTGCGTGCACACAAATATCATGTCATATTATTTGGAATAGATTACATCTAACGGTATGTAGATGGGACAAATATGGAACAATTTGCAGTAAATAGGGACACTGGTTATAATTTATTTTATATTTTTTGATTAAGACATTAACATATAAGCAATTTATTGACTAGGATTTCACTGATTAATATATCAAACCATAAGCTGAACTATCACTAAAATTTAATTAAGACAAAAAAAATATGTTACAGAGTTAGTCATTGGCTGCAATTCAGAAGGCTTGGGTTTATGTCCTGGATTTGCCCCTTAATATCACTTACTAGCAGTGTGACCTTGGACAAGTAACTTAATCTGAGTCTTGATTTCCTCATCCATAAAGTAGGGATAACAACAGTCCCCACAGGGTTATTGTAAAGGGCAAATGAAATAATATGTACAAAATATTTTGTGACTAGAAAGCACTATATAAATGTGAGTTATTATTATTCTAATTATATCTGTTTGGAAGAATTAAGGTACCCATGTAGCTTT
This sequence comes from Phalanger gymnotis, assembly GCA_028646595.1. Taxonomy (NCBI): domain Eukaryota; kingdom Metazoa; phylum Chordata; class Mammalia; order Diprotodontia; family Phalangeridae; genus Phalanger; species Phalanger gymnotis. Next base: position 115,765,083 of record CM053627.1, read on the forward strand.
AGGGTTATTGTTATTGTTGCTGCTGCTTAATTTCTTCTTATTTGCTTTTCTTGCTAATATCTTCCCCTACCCAACCCCCAACTTTCTTGTTTGAAGATTACCTTCATATGAAATCTAATTTTAAAAAAAAGTTTTCCTAAGCTGTTGAATACCAGCCTACTTGCTAAGTAATGTGTATTCCACTGAGGTATTATAATTATTTTTATGAATAATTTTTTAAGTGTAACTCTCACGCTTTATTGATATTTGTTCTTATCTATTCCCCAAGCTAAATGTGGATTTCCTTCTCTTTTTTCTGGGAGACCAGAATGGAACAAGAGCATGTAAGCAATTAGTTCTGATCTGTCTTCCACTGTATAGCAGGAATAATCCATCACTGTCCAATGAGTTTCTGCCAAAAGGCCAGAAGAGTAAAATTATTGAACTGCCACTGGAGTGAGGTTGTATTCAACTTTAGCAATCGAATTTTCAGAGATTTCAAAAAGCTCAACTTAAAATTAAAACAACAAGCAGATATATTTCAATATAAAAAGTACCATCTCATGAACTCTTATGATTTTCTCCAAAGAATTTACTTTGATAAGAGTGGGCTTCTTTTTTGACTGTCATGGTCATTTAACTGGATTATGCACTGAGAATCAACAGGTTAAGTGTTTCTATGTAATTTCAATACAAATTCTATATAATACCTTTCTTCTAAATGACTATGTGACTAAGTCTTCCTCTTGGTGAATGCGTTCCTACCTTACAATATAAAATAAATCATAGTCAGTGTCCCAACTTACTGCAAATTATACTTATCCCATACTTATCCCAGCTCTATACTGTTAGGGGCCGTCTATTCCAAATAGTATTACATGATGTGTGTTCATATATGTAAAGATATATAATGCTATAAATATAAAAGTTTCATAAAGTTCATATTACAAATGCATTTAATGACAGTTTTCATTTAATGGAGGCATTATTTTCAGTTTAGAAGAGTTTTTCTGTTTAATGGAAGCTGTTCAAAAAAAAAACACCCTATAAAACTACCATTAGATGCTTCTCGTAGCCTAATAATAGTGAAATACATTGCTGAAATAAGGAAAACTGAACTAAGCTTCAAAGTCAGCCTACCTTTCATAAGATGGTAATATATATTATTAGTAGCCTGATAAAAATGAAGTTCATTTACAAATACGTGTTTGCATCATGTTAGAAAAGGCAAAGAGAATTTAAAGGAGAAAAAAAACATTGGTATTTGCTTTTAGTAGTGTTAGGTTGAAAGCATGTAAGTGATCTGAGACTCAGTGAAGAACATCGACAAAACAATTCTCTACAAAAGTAACTATAGGTAAATAAAATAAGGGCATTTGGCAGCTCTGGAGAGTATGGCTATGCATTTTTCTACCACATTGTTTTCAGGTCTTTAGAAGAACCACCCCCCCCCAAAAAAATTGTTATTGCAATCACTACTATTTGTATTACTGTTTGTGTCAACCAGGAAATGTGAAGTTGTAGCACATGGTAAGGCTTTAGAGTACAACATACTCAGTTTTGAAACGCCAGGCTGAGATTTGCAGCCCATGACTTTAGCTAGTCTTCATTTACTAGTTAAATTACCCACAGCGGGAAAATAGATATTGTTTCTTCGCTCTAGTCTATCCTTACTTCATCTATTTCCAATACTAATTGTTGTATATTGTTCCCAATACAAAAAATCACACGGACCCAAATAAATCTAGTGACCTTAAACATACAGTAAGTGTTGTGTCTACATAGGCAAAGTGACAGTGTGGACCTGGACACCTATTGTGAAATTTTTATCTATATAGATACTCTAATCCTGGAGCAAGGCTCCACCAATCTCTCCATTTTCCTCAAAAGAGATTGGGAGTGGCATGTACTGGGATCATTGCTTCATCTCTCCACTTGACTTTTGCCCGTGTAGACTACACCACTTCAATAAATTGCTTCAGGAAGCCCTGAGGTTTTTTTGTCTTTGCCAGAGGCTGCTACCATTTAAAGCAATGGCTCTCTCTAACAGAGAATGCTCACTCTGGAACTCAGACAAAGGAGGGTGTAGCAGGAGAAAGGCAGTCCGATGCTTCCCCTACTTGGATGCTTCTCCCACTCGATATCTCATGCTTGCTAGCCTGGGATGAGAGACTGGGATTGGGGAGAAGGAGGATTTCCAAAACTTCAGGAAATCATGTTTAGCCTAACAGGGAAGGATGCAGGGAATTAGAAGCAAAGCCTAAAAGAAAAGCTGTCTTCTCAAAGGCGGTTGGTGGTTTGGGAAGGGAGCTAGCGGTAAGCATCCGCTTCTTTCTTCTCACCTGCAATTAAGTGTGCGGTGCCTCTGCTGGTTGAGTGGCTGCTCTCTCGCTCGCTCGCTCTCTTGCTCTCTTGCCTTGTCTTCTCTTAGCTCTCACACTAGGAGCTCAAGGGCAGCGGTGAGTTCCACAAAGTCCTAGGACATCGGGTTCCTTCCAGGGGGTGAGAAAGAAGAAGGGCTAGGCGGGAGCTTTCAGCAAGGAGCTCGGAGGCAGACTAAATGCTGGTCCGCCCTCCACATCAGCCTCGCAGGGGCTGGGGCTGAGGACGCCGGAGATCCCATGGTGGGCAGATGAGTCAAATGCTCAAGGAGGGAGGGGTGTGTGGGTGGGGGGGGGGCATCTATTGCCGATCTAAGGAGGAGGAGAGCGCTGAGGTGGTGGTGGTGGCGGTGGTGGTGATTCCCAGTCTGACCGCGGTTTCTTGACAGTCCACCTGGTTCGGCTTTTGCCCACTTTCAACTAAGGTGAAGCTAGTCAGTGCCATCGGACCAGGCAAAGCCTCTCATCTTCAGCCCTTGGCTGCCGGGCTGGGCAAGAGACGGGCGTGGAGGAGTAGAGAAGCTAGCTCGAAAGTCTCAGTCACAGCTGCTCCTGCTGTGGCTGCACATCTGTCTAAGGAAGAAGACAAAATAGGAAAGGGGAAGGAAAGGAAGGGAAAAGTTTTCAGTTCGTCTCTCGGCTGCTCCTGAACATCAAATCAAATTAATTCACCCCAGCTCCAGAGGGAGGGAGGGATGCAGGGGCGGGGTTTTCGGAAAGCATCTCATTGTGAGCCCCTTGCAATCTGGACAAGAAACAGAGCCAAGCTTTTCCACACTCTCTCTCCCGCCTCCTCCCTTCCCAGGGAAAACTCCTTCATGCTTCCCTTTCTCCCTTCCTTTCCCCGTCTATCTTTATTTCTCTCTTTCTTCCCTTCTTAGTCTCTCTTCTCAAGGGAAGGACAGACAGGATCTTATTTCCTCTCTCCGCCCCCGCCCCCACCCCCCACCCCTGTCCCTAATCAGGCACCCATTATCTTGGACTTTTCCTCTTCCTCTACCACACACACACACACACACACACACACACACACACACGCACCCTTTCACCCCGCGGCAAAGTTTCACTTCTAAAACCAGAAGCTAGCATGCAATCTGTCTCCATAGAAACTAAAACCGTTTCCATAGAATAAAATCTCGGTTTTTTTTTAAAAAAAACCAATTCTTTCTCCATCCTGAAAGGAAGAAAGCAGGAGACTGTGCACTCAAACACACCCACTCGCGGGGCCCCCGGGACTTGGGGGTATGAAGGGCCCTGGAGCTCCGTGGCCCGCAAGTTTCCGTAAAGGAAGTTGAGAAGCACCCCGGCATGAGCTTGCTGGGCAAGTCCTCTATCCCGGCCGGTGCCTGCCCATCATTTGGTTCACGCCTCTTCGTTAGCTTGCACATCAGCTCTCCGGGGTTGGCGGGTTGGGTTGGGTTTCCCCCTGGTGGGCTGCTGGAGCGCTGCGCTGGAGCTCAGGCTTGCTGGCCAGAGCTGGCGCTCCTTCAACTCTCTTCTCTCTCCCTCCTGACCAGACCTGGAACGCTGTTCCCTTTTCTTGGCTGCCACTCATGCTGGCCGTTGGGCAACTTTGCCCTGCCCCAAATGAGAGCCAAGAGACAGAGAAAGCCTTCCCGGGTGGGAGCTGGGAGGACGAAGATAGTGGTTTGATGACAATTCTAATAGGATTCAAACTCTTCATCACGGGAAAAGCCGGATAACAGACAGGACAATCTCAGCTTCTCCATGGTCAATACCCATTAAGCATTGTCATGGGGACTGGAGGCGGGGGACAGGAGCTGGAGGGTGAAAAGTAGCTGTTCTAAGCGCTTTTTAAAATCCTGAGAATATACTCTCATTACTCCATCTGCAGAGAATTTAATACATTAAAAACAATGCATGACCATAATACAGTAAAAAAAAAAATACAGATGTGTTGATTGTATGTATACCAACAGCTAACCCACTGGGTAGAGTTTAAATTAAAACTGGTAAATACAAGTTCCATAAACAGACCTATCCTTTTGAGCCACAATGTAATATTGTTTCAGAGTGTATTTGCCTTACTCTTGTGGGAGTCCCAGGTAATAGAAGTAATATTATGTCCTGATGCGTTGTATTTGAAATTATTGAATGGAAGAGACGTTAGTTACACTTGTGCTTTTCATCTCTAGAGGGAAGAACAAGGAGTAATGGGTAGAAGTTGCAAAGAGACAAATTTTGGTGTAAGGAAAATCTTCCTAATACTTAAAGCTATGCAAAAGTGACATGGGTTGGCTGCTGAGATCATGGGTTTCATCTTCATTGGAGGCCTGCAAGGAAAACACGTTGATTTCTCCTGGAATGCAGGTAAAGATCATTTTTTCCTGTATGGATTGTACTAGAGAATTGGCAGATAAGAATCCTTCCAACTCAGAAATTCTGTAGGTCTCTGAATTTATGATTCTGTGATTTAAAGTTAGTGTCCAGATGTACTTTTCAGGAAAGCTTTGCTTTTGGTAATGGAAGGGGAGGACCCCATACATATATCCTGATATGAAAAGATTCTTTCTAGAACATTGGTTTTCAAAGAATGGCCTGGGAAGCCCTGGGAGTCCTGAGGTCCTTTCAGGGAGCCTCTTTTCATAATAATACTAAAATATTTCCATTTCTAATATGCTAAATATCAATAGATATAACTGATAAAATAAAAGCTCGGTATTTTTAAGAGTGTTAATTGTTTCTAAGACCAGAAAGTTTAAGGACTGCTACTCCAGGAAATAAGATGTAACTGGAGCCAGAAGGATGAATTTGTTTACCAACTCTCCAGCTACAACTCTAACTGTTTAGACAAGTTTACCATTTTGTTTTTGTTTCTCTTTGTTTTCTGGACTGTTTTTTCTTTAATATCTCTGAAGGGAAAATTTCCATAATGAATATTTTTTAAAAAACAGTTGCATTTACCTCCCTTCCTACCCATTTCCCTCTAGGCTCTCTCTCTTCTCTGAAAGGTTCCTCCACCTCTAAAGAGAATGGGGAGGACCTCCCTTCATTGAAACAGTATGCTTCCTACTGTAGTCGCCTGAATTGTCTCAGATCTGACCATGGAGGACTAAATCCCCAGTTCTCCTGCATATACCAAAGACATAACTAGAGACCATACCTCTTCCTGAAGGTGATGAGACCAAGAAATTTCCCCCCCCCAAGTTAGAATTTTTGTCTTCCTGTGGGATAAAAACAATTGCTAATTGGAACATGAAACAGAGGGATAATAACACTACATAGAATGTTACAATTACAAAGTTATATCTACAACTACAAATGAGCATTTGATCCACACAACTCAAAACTTTGACAAATATAGCAGTGTTTACATTATATTTCATTGTGCAAGCATCTTATATAAGCAAACTAATATGGCCTCAGGCTAGAGTGAAGCATCTAATTTCTTACTCTTTACATCAGCAAGTTTCATTCATGTAGAAAAAAAAAAAAACATTGAGATAGCAGTGGAAGACCACAATGGAGGTACATTTCCTTTTAAAGTAAGAAGTGCCTTCCCAGAAAGTTGAGTAAAATATTCTGTAAGTAGAATGTTAATAGTGTTTTGATAGACAAATTCTTAATCTTAGTCCCTTCTCTTTCAATTTGGCCTGTATATATCCTGTTTGTACAAAGCTGTTTTAATGTTATCACACATATTAAATTGAGTGTCCCTTGAGAGCAGAGACTATCTATTGCCTTTCTTTGCATCCCCAGCCCTTAGCACAGTGCCTGGCACATAAAAGGCACTTGAAAAATTCTAGTTCACTGCCTAGAGATGCTATAACTTCTTCCCTGTCACTGTGTATTTTACCTAAGACAACCACAAGGAAATCGTTTTTTAACAAATACCCAATGTCTCCCAAACTGAAAAAAATCTTGTGAATATAAGAATTTAGTGAATTTAGCACTATATCTCTTTTTTAACTAATAGATAAAATTATACAAATACAAAAAATACACAAATAATACCTCACACCAGCAAGCCTCTTAGCACTTCAAAATTCAACCTTTTTTTGCCACATTCTCATGAGTTACGTGAATGGCGTTATGTGTCCATTTTATAAAGTTGAAACTGAGCCATAGAGAAATTAACTGGCAGAATGTGGTTGACAACCCTTTTTTGTTGGCTAAGGATTGGAGATTGAAGGGATGCCCCTCAATTGGGGAATGGCTGAACAAGTTTTGGTATATGATAGTGATGGAATGTTACCGTGCTGTAAGAAATGACAAGCAAGATGGTTTCAGAAAAACCTGGAAAGACTTATATGAACTGATACAAAGTGAAGTGAGCAGAACAGGAGAACATTCTACACAGTAACAGCAATATTCTACAATGAAGAATTGTGAATGGCTTAGCTATTCTCAACAATACAATGATCTAAGACAATCCCAAACGACTCATGATGAAAATTGCTACCCACCTCCAAAGGAAGAATTGATGTTATCTGAATACTGACTGAAGGATACTATTTTTCCTCTTCTTTCCTTCCTTTTTTCAGTTTGTTTTGAGTCTTGCTGCACAAATATGACGAATATGAAAAAGTTTTACATGACCGCCCATGTATAACCTATATCAGATTGCTTTCCATCTCAGGGAGGGTGGAGGGAAAGGTGGGAGGAATAGAATTTGGAACTCAAAACCTAAAAAAAAGAATGTTAAAATTGTTTTTACATGTAATTGGGGGAAAATTAAATATTACTTAAATTTTTAAAAAAATAATGTGGTAGACTGAACAAAGGACAATCTTGAAAAAGTCTTTCAAGTTCCAGGCTCCTTTTCCAGCAATCAGATTTACATGCTACATTTTCAGTAAAGGTTTTTGCTCTGGAATCAAGAATGAACTTAATGAGAAAATGTTGAAGAGTCAAGATCAATATTCTCACTCCTGGAACTCTGTAAATGCATGCCTAATAGATGCCAATGCATTTTTAATGTATTAATTGTGAAAACATACATTTGGGAATATATGAAAATCAGGGGCTTTAAACAGATATTTCTGTAGCTGGGCTAAAAGAAGATCTAATGGAGAGTGTTATGTGAGATTATGTGCAGCTCCATAGTCATGAATGGGGCTAAGAGCTCTACTACTGCAAAGGGGTCCTCTAAGAGAAAAAATGTTCTCTAACAAAAACAAATGAAAACAAGTGTTAGATTCTTTTCTAGTGTACTCTTTGGCAGCTGTGAAACTGACTGATATTCTTAAAGCCCCTGAGGAACCTCTGTATCTGGTCCAGCGCTGTTTCAAAATAGAGGAGAGGTGGGGAGAGAAGGAAGGGAGATTTTATTCAAGGAAAACACTTTGCTTGACCTTCTCAAAAGTTAGGATAAGGATAAAGGGAATAAACGAGAAGGAAAATACAATATCTAAGTAAATATGATATTAAAATGCTAAATTAAAAGGTAAGAAAAATTTCTTGCTCCATTTTGATTTTGAAAAGTATTTGTAGTCAGATGCTGTGAAATTTTCCTTTCTTATTAAGTGTATTAATTAAGAGATCAGGGGAATAAACAGGGAGAGATTACTGATTTATTATGCAAGTAATGGAATATGAAAATAAAAGCTCACTTTTCTATACTCATTGAGGTTAACAAAGCACTTTCTTCACCACAGCCCTAGGGGTATCTTTGAAAGGCCTTCACAATCTTGTTCCATGTTATATTTCCAGTCTCATTAAACATTACTCCTCTTCCCACACTCCGTGGTCTAGTCAAAGTACCCTTCTTTCTATTCCTTGAATGACACTCCATCTCCTGTCACCTTATCTATGCACAAGACCTCCCCACATGCCTGGGATGCCCTCCCTCCTCACCACTGCCTCTCGCCTCCAGACTCAGCTCAGGCAACCTTCTACAGGAAGGTTGATCCAATCCTGACACTGAATAAGTGAGTGGCCTCCTTCTTTAGGCATCTGCTATGTAACTATTCTGTATTGAAGTTTATATTTTAAATGCACATATATGCATATGTATGTATGAATGTATTCTGTATTTGCACATATATAATACATGCATGTATATGGTACACATTTGTATGTATACACATACATCTCTCCCTGAGAGGATGTAATTTCCTTGAGAGGAAAGACTTTCATTTATTCATTTATTCATTCGCTCATTCATGCATTTATTTATAATATCTTTATTTTTGTTATATTACCAGTACTTATAAGTGCTTAATGCTTGTAAGGTGGGATTTACTAATGCTGTTTTGGAAAAAGGAGAAACTGAATCTCAGGAAGGTTGAGTGACTTATTTAAAGTCACACAACTAGGATGAGGCAGAACCAGGAACCCAACTTCCTTGTTTCCAAAGTCAGTTTCATATCCCCTGAAAGCCAAAAGCTAGTTTCTTTCAAAGTTATCATTTGGTGATGTTGATGCTAGTGGTAATACATTCTCGCCTTTTATAAATACTAACAAACTCCTTAGTAGATCGTTTGCTCTATTACTCCCTAAACATTTGATAGTGCGATGGGAAGATTTCTTTCTGGAGAAGAGAAGGGAGAATTCTCTCTTGTTCTAAGGGAGTGCCCAGCACTTAAGGAATGACTAAAGAAATCATGGTATGGAAATATAATGGAATACTATTATTTTATAAGAAATGAAGAAATAAAGGGTTTCAGAGAGATCTAGGAAGACTTGTATAGACCGATACATAGTGAAGTGAGCAGAATTAGAAAAAAATGTATATACTAACAGCAATGTTGTAAAGACAGCTTTGAATGACTTCAGATCTCTTATCAACTAAATAATCAACCATGATCCCAGAGGACTAATGAAGAATGCTGCCCATCTCACAACAGAGAGATGATGGACTAATATGCAGAATCAGAATCACATTTTTTAGCATGGCCAAGGTGGAGATTTGTTTTACTTGAGTGTCTAGCACATATCAGGCACTGTGCTAGGTATTAAGGACGAAAAGAAAAGCAAAAGACAGTCCTTGCTCTCAAGGAGTTCACAATCTACTGGAGAAGACAACATACGAACAGCAATGTACAATGAAGCCATATTCAGGATTAATTGGAAATAATCAGCAGAAGGCATTAGAATTAAAAAAGTTCAGAAAGGGATCCTGTAGAAGATAAGACTTTAGCTGCAACTCGAAGGAAGCTAGGAGAACCTAGAGGCAGGGATTAGGAGGGAGAGTGTTCTATGCATGGGATACAGCCTTGAGTTAGGTAATGGGATATCTGCCTGGGAGTGAAAGTCATTGGAATGTGTTGAATGGGGGTGGGGGGTGGGGAGGTGGTGAACTTTAGGAAAATCATTTTGGTATCTGAATGGAGGATGGATTGGAGTAGGGACAGACTTTTGGCAAAAGGAGCAACTGGCTGGTGATTGAAATAGTACAGGTGTGACGTGATGAGGGCTTTCACAAGGGTGGTGGCAGGTCATAGAAGAGAAGGGGAATATGTGAGAGTCCAGAATGATATCCAGATCACAAACCTTGGTCTGGGAAGATGGTGGTGTCAACAAGAGTAATAGGAAAGTTAGGAAAAGGAGAGGTTTGAAGTAATTTTCTTCCTTCCTTCCTCCCTTTCTTCCTTCCTTCCTCCCTTCCTTCCTTCCTTCCTTCCTTCCTTCCTTCCTTCCTTCCTTCCTTCCTTCCTTCCTTCCTTCTTTCTTTCTTTCTTTCTTTCTTTCTTTCTTTCTTTCTTTCTTTCTTTCTTTCTTTCTTTCTTTCTTTCTTTCCCTCCTTTCTTCCTAGAGGAGAGGTGGAAGGGAGAAAAAATAAATGCTTATAATTGAAAAAAATTCAAAGTTATTTTTAAAAAGACGAGTTTTAGCTGCCCACCTAGTCATGATTCTTATAACAGCATATTGTATTGTTGAGGACCTTTTCTTTCCTCAATTCGATTCAATAAATTTTCCTCAAACACTTACTATGTGTATGGTGACGCTAGCCACTAAAATTACAAAAACAAAAACTAAGGAGGCTCTGCCTTCAAGGAGTATTCTACTGGAAAGACACAAGGTAACTTGGGAAGAGAGAACACTAGCAATTGGAGAGATGAAGGCAGGTTTCCCAGTGGAGATGATACCTAAGCTGAGCCTTGCTCCATAGCATTGCTCCTTGGTTCTACTTCCTATGACTACCATCACTTTTGTTTCTTCAGCAGCTCATGTTCTTTCTTCTGCTCCATAAATGTGGGTACCCCACTCTATCAAAGGCTCTCTTCCCTTCTCTCTCTACATTCTCTCCACTGTTACTGTTAGCTATTTCCATGAGTTCAATGAACATCTCTATGCATATCACTCTCAAATCTACATTTGACCACACACCACTAAGAGCAAGATGAATGGGCATAGCCAGGCCTTGTGACCATACAATGGAGACAAGAATCAGGCACATCATCTCACACTTGTGGGGGTAGGAAGATTCATGGAGATTAGGCACAGTATGACTGTTCTTAGTAGAGGGTCAGATCAACCAGCTTGCTCTCACCATCAAGGTGAGGACCAATGTACCAAGGTGCATCTTCTACTTTTCTTCGCCCTAACACTCCCCCTGTGGTTAGTAAACTCTCACCTTCTCTTATTCTCTTGATCCTAAAGTAAACTACCTAAGAAAACTCCCTCCCGAACTCCCATTTCTTATTTTCTCTTCCCCATAAATCTTAACCCTACCCCACCAATGTCCCATGCCAGATCTTTCCACTTCTTACATTGTATCCTCTCAAATTCCCATCCTATTAGCAACTAACTTCCTTTCATATTAGACTTCTCCCTGTCATGTTTCTTGGCTCATTTTGGATAACAATGCTTCCATGGCCCTCTTTTCCAGTACTGGTTGAATTTTCTCTCATAATTCTTGAGATACTAGTCATGGAGAAGGAGTCAGACTACTCCTTGCTCTCCACTTAGATTTTCAGACTCTACTTTCACCACCATCACTCAGCAATACATCTTCCTTTGAGGAAAATTATCGCTTACCCGCAGCCATTGATTTGTTCTCCATTATGCCTCATTGCATTACTAACTTGAGTTATATTTGGGTATGAAGCCATTGAGACATGGGGTACCTTGATTTTTCATTCAGACATATCTTTAGCTGAAAGAGAAGAGATTTTATTTCCAAAGTGGGAGGTATGACTTTGACAACATATTTCTCTGCTAAAACTGTGTTAATCCTCTTTCTGTTGTATATGTAGTGCAGCAATAGCTGAAATAATGACACTTTAAATTCCAATTGTACCTGTGAGGGGGTCTCCTTAACCAAAGTAAAAGAGTCAGGAAAGGTACATTGTTATGAATTGTTGAGACAATTTTCTGTGGATCACAGAGTAGGCTCTATAAATTCTCTCTGATCCCAGATAGATTTGTCTACAATACATCAAAAAAAGACCTGGCATAACATGTGAGAATGATCTATGCCCCATTCCACACATCCCATTAGTAGGAACTGAGGAACCACAGAGAAAGAAAAGGCCTTGGCCTTTAACATAGAGTGTGACAAGTGACCTTTACCATAGAACACATAGGAACACATATGTGTTTTTAATTCTTCTTTCCCATAGTTGGAGCTAAGATGGATGTTGCAGTTGGAGACATGCAGGTTCCTCTAGGAAGGGGCATTCTTTTTGGAGGCATGGCCTAGAGTCTTTTATTTCTAGATCTCTGGACTCAATATACATCCCACTGAGATCCAGGAAAGGTATGTGGTCCATGTCTTTCAAAAACTCAAATATTTTAGAGACATGGATCATATGGATTTCCTTGGTCCGAATGATGAGCATCGGGTCTAGAATCCATGTCTACCTTTTTATATAAAGGTAAATGGACTTTTACGATGCTTCATATTCCCTATGAGTGAAAGTCATATCTGCAAATCAACAGTTTAAATTTTGAGTTAATATTTCCCCAAGGTAGTGAAGGTCTATTTTAGAACAGTGCTTTCAATGAACATTCCTAGTGTTTTTACAGAGAAATTTTTCTGTGTCTGATTTGTTGGGGGTGCAGTCTATCAACATGTGCTACTGACAAATATCCAAAAATTCCCAAGATTGGATTATTAGTGGCGAAACTTCAGATCAACTACTTTTCAATTCAACACTTCTCAACCTATATGTATGCCTTAATGCCAAGAGCAGAAAAAAGATGAGAATTTCATAGGCATCTACATTTTGATATACACTCATTCAAGGAAAGCAGAGTTGACTTCTAATGTTAGATTTTAAAATGTCTATAAACCTGGTTCCATTAATTCTACAGCCTATAGTAATCCATAGACAGTTAGAGAGGACTTTGTAAACAGTAATCATTTAGACCCATGTGTATACTGTAATTAGGCCACGATGTTGGGAAAATAAAATGTTGTTAGTGCTTTTTTCAGGGGAAGGAAAGCCCATTTGCATATTTATTTTGGAGCTTGAGAAAATGCCAACACATTCGTTTTCAAGGAAATCTTCAAACTTGTTAAACGGATCTAGCACAAAAACAAATTGTTGTATGTTGTCACATGGGGTAGTTGTCAACTATACCACTATTGACTTTTTGCTACTAACAAGCATATCTACAATAAGCTTAATCCAGTCAGATCTCACTTTAGGTGACGATAATGATAAGGTTCAGTTTTGAAAGTATGCTACATCTCTATGAATATAATGATTTACATCTGAAATATTTTTTCCAATGCCACCACTACTGGATAATGGCCAGTCCTTTAAAGATTTGTCAAGCAAAGACTTAAAGTCTGGACATAATGATGATAATAACTTGTAGTGCTGGTTGGATCTTTAGAAATCATTTACTTTAATCCCTTGATTTGTTTTAATAAATGGCTTCATTATAAATTTAAGAATCTCAAAAGATACAAATAAAATAATACAAACATGAATGTAGTCATACAATTAAAACTATCAGCATCCATCACCAAGACCTAAAAGAATTTCGAAGAATTAGAAGAGCCACTCAATGCTGGAAGCAATAGGCCCCTTTATTTAAGGAAGGCCAACAAGCTTAGTTGGAGAGACTCAAGACAACATACATGGGAAGACAGGAACAACAAAGGAAAAGTATTAGAACATCTCACAGACCTCCTCCTGGTAACCCTGGTACCACCACTTCCAAAGCACAACTAGAAAAGAGTAGAGAATGGAAATAATTGGGGATGTTACCAGAGAACTTTGAGTACTATGGTCTTCAGGCTGTGGCAGAAGGACAGTGTCCTATTGACATATAAAGAATGTGGGAAAGGTATGTTTTATACCTGGCACATGCTCTAAATAAATACACTTAATGGGGATATGTTGATGGTCTTAGACTCCTGGGTGGTCTTAACACTATACTTCAGGATTCCTGGGGCAACTCTCAGGTCAAGGAAGTTCCAGATGGTTTATAGGGAGCTGTGAGGTCTGATACAGCTGTATCTGTTTTCCTAACATTGAGGTAGCAGGCAAAAGGACACTAATTATCCAGGTAATTAGAAATCTCAAACTGGAAAACTTCCTGACATCTGGGATAGAGGAAGAAAAGAAAGGAGTACTGAGAAATAATCGTTTTGTTAATATTTTACATATTTTTTTCATTTATCAAAATAGAAATAGGTCTAATTTTGTGATGATATTGAATATTTTACTGCTTCTTTGTATTTGTTGAGATTAATACTTTTATTATAAAATTTTGTCGTTGTTGTTCAGTAGTGTCCGACTCTTCGTGGTCCCATTTGGGGTTTTCTTGGCAAAGATACTAGCGTGGATTGCCACTTCTTTCTTCAGCTCATTTCACAGATGAGCAAACAGCATTGAGAGATTTACCCAGGATCACACAGCTAGTGTCTGAAGCCAGATTGGAAATCAGGAAGATGAGTCTTTCTGACTCCAAACCTGGTACTCTATCCACTGTGCCAACTAGCTGACCGTAGTTGTTGTTCAGTCATTTCAATTGTACCCGACTCTTCACGACCCCATTTTGGGATCTTCTTGGCAAATGCACTGGAGGTGTTTGCCATTTCCTTCTCTAGCTCATTTTACAGACGAGGCAAACAGGATTAAGCGACTTGCCCAGGGTCACACAGCTGGTAAGTGTCTGAGGTCAGATTTAAACTCAGGAAGATGAGTGTTCCTGACTGTAGGCCCAGCACTTTATCTACTGTACCACCTAGCACTCCAGAATTAAGCTATTAAGGGGCAAAGCTTAAGGACAGTGCCAGCACAAGGCTATACCACCTTTTTCATCCTATTGGTTTTCAAGATCCAGTTCAAGATTCACCTCCTGATTACTTTTGTGTGTAAAAACAATTGTTACTAAAGCTTACACTCCTCTTGCACACACTCCCGGCCCGCCATGTTGTACAGGTGAACAACGTGCCATGGAAGCCCAGAAAAACTAATTTGATCTTAAGCTGCATCGAGATGCTTAATTTCCAGTAGAAAGTTGATAATACGAATGTATGTACGCTGCCCTGTTTTTATTATATCTGGTGGATCATGTTTGTGTAACTCGTGGTCCAATGTTCCAAGCTCTGGATTTACATACACTGAAGTTGATCTCAAGAGTGTCTCCAACACTCCCCCATGCCCCCAAAAAATCATTCTCTTTAGCTCATTATGTTCCCACCCAGGGTTTATTTGGGATAAAATCTCCAAATATATTTCACATCTAAGTCTTCACATATCCTGGGTCTTATTCATAGAAGGTAATGATGCATATACTAGGTAAGTACAGGGCAGTCTTTATTCCACACAAAGCACATAATAGGATGCACAATAGCCCATAACGCATAAATGATTCCCACAGACATTTATGAAGCCCATAAACAAATGAAAAAATTCTCTTTTCTTTAAATCCCACTTTCCAGAGGGCAACAAGCATTTAAGCGTTAACCATATTTTTTACCCTTAAAGAGTTTACTTACATTCTAATGGGAGAATAAAACACACAAAAGAGAGCCGAAGGAGTGGTCTTGGCAGTGAAGGTATCCAGTAGGAAGAATTGTATTGGAGTCAGAAGCACAATGGGAAAGGGATAAAGGTTGGCTGTCTGGATTCCTATCCAAAATGGAGAGCCCTTAGAGGAACTCACCAATGGAAGATAGGGGCTGGCATGGCAAATTGATGTTCCCAGGGTGGTGAGGCACTAGGCACTGAGGGATATTCCTAGGACTTATTAAAGTTCTCCAGATTCATAGTGATTTCAATTTTCCTTGGAAGAGAAATGAACTCGAAGTTGCAAGAGGAGGAAATTCACAGATAGTTTGATGAGTCTTACATTTTATAATATTCCTATAGTCTTGGGGTACCATCCTGAGCTTCGCAATCTCCTCTGAAAGGATTCTAACCATGATTTGCAGTAGCTAGGAACTCTTAATATGCCAACTCTTTCCCAGTTGCTGCTATATCTTGTGTCAAGTAGTTTCTATCATTAAGTCATTGGGCCACATGGTTCCCTTCTCCATGGTTGAAATATTTGATTCCCATAGACCTTGATTCGAAGCAGGTATTAGCACTTCTGCCAATGAGATAATCTCCCACCAGGAATAGAATGTTCTTCTATTGAGAGGCAAAAGGGCAAAAAAACCCAAAAGCTGTCTTTTGGCTCCCTTTTATAAACCAGACCAAAAGGTTGGTTTGTTCCATATGGTCCATAGCAACAGTGGGAGCCAACCAATTCATTGCTTTCAGAAAGAGATGGCTCCTCCTATATAACCACTTCGAGGAGTCTAAGCCAACTATATTGGCCAGAATCAGTGAAACTCCTTCCTCTTAAAAGCAACAAGGGACATGTCCTTTCCCTCCATAAGAAGATACAATCAAAGTCCCCAACAAAGGCTTACCTTCCTGTAAGCTTGTCAATTTTACCAAGGAACTTCTTTGATCAACCCCCTACATGTTCCCTTTAGAGTGTCATATGTTAGGAAGGAGATGGGTTAGCTGGAGAATGTCTGCTGGGATGGTGAAGGGCCTTTAGACCATGCTACATGAGGAGAAGTAGAAGAAATAGGGAGTGTTTATCCTGAACAAGGAGGACCTAACAGAGATATGATAGCTGCCATTAAGTATTTCAAGGGCTCATACAGGGATGAAAGTGTATACTGTTTTCTTCTTAGCCTCAGACAACAGAACTAGAAGCCATGGGTAGAAGTTGCACAGAAACAGCTTTTAGGTTGATGTACAAGGAATGTGCTTCTTTAAAAGGAAATAAGATTCTCTTCCCTAGATATCTTCGAAGAACAGATGACCATTTGTTACGTATATTGTATGAAGAATGCTTATCACATATGGATTGGACTAGATGGCCATTGAAGCCATTTTAAACTCTAAGACTTTGCAATTCCTCTGTGGAAAACACATGAGAAACACAAAGGACCTAAAAGACCATGTATATGACACATTCCCTGCAAAGTGCTAAAGGAAGCCTAAATCATTCAATTAAAAGCTGTGTGTGCTATTCACCTGAAAATGCTGATTTGCGGGAGGTTTTGTTTTGTTTTGATTTTTAGGACAGTTCTTGCAATTGTCCTGATGGTGATGAATTATACACTTAGTAAATTCGATACAGTTTGAACTTCAAACATTGCTGCAGTCACCTCTAGTTATAAATAGCAAATGCTTGATATGCAAAGGTATACTTACCTTTTTATATATATATTAAAACACAAAACTTCTCAGTGTTTACTTAGGACTTGATCAACAGTATTAATTTACATATTAATAGTGGTTTTCTTTTACTGGTAAATTCCATTTTAACATATCATACAATCTTATGTATATAAGTTTATAATCTCTGAAACAGTGAAAGGAAATAGCTTAAAAGAGTAATTGTGACAGATAGCTCATGCAACCTTAAGCTTTTATAGTTTGCTATTTATTAAATGAAAAAAAAGGGGTGTGTTTAACTTTACTAGAACCAATGTTATCCATTGTGGGGGGGGTGGCGTTAATCTGCATTTTGTTAGCATCTTAAGTTGCGTTCGTTTATATTTGCATTTATCATTGAAATCATTCTGTATTTTTCTTTGTCTCGTAGGTTAAGAATGTTTATTTTTCCTTTGGGTTTGCTGTTTTTTTTTTCCTGTGATAAATCGGTTTTTAATAGAAAGTTTCCAACAGTTTATTAAAGAAACCAAGAGACTAAACCAGAAAGTAAGATCCATTAAAACATGCCCATAAGACACCATTTTGGAACTATGAACAAAAATATTATCAACTGTATCCTGTAGCAAATACAATTAATATGCAGACATAATCATACACACACACACACACACACACACACACACACACACACACACACAAATGAGAAACAGTGGGAAACAATGGATAGCATCCTGCCTCTGACACATACTGGCTATGGGACCCTCAGTAAATCACTTTACCTCTCAATGTTCTAGGTAACTCTGGAAAACTAAAAATTACAGAGAAGGTACCAATCTGAATGAGTAGAGGGAGCTTCCTTGCTAGAGAGTCCCTTCTATCAGTGAAATCACAGGTATAGTCCTTATTCCTATATGTAATAATAATCATATCTGACATTTACATGGAGCTTTAAGGTTTAAGAAGTACTTTGCACACATAATCTCATTTCGATCCTCACAATAAACTCGTGAGGTAGGTACTATTTTTGTCCCCATTATACAAATGAGAAAACTGAAATTCAGAAAGGTTAAATGACTTCCTGACTCTGTCCAGTGTTCTATCCACTATATCACACTTCCTCTCACATCACATGTACTTTCTAGATCTAGAGTATATATCGTCATATATAGTACGATGTCAATATCTGTGTAAATATCGATACACATGTACACAGAGGTCTGTACCTCTCTAGGAACACTAGATTTGTCTATAGCAACATTAGTAAAAAGGCAAATTCATGGTAGTAATTGACTTTTCCAACCGCATCGGTACTTTACCCCTGAACTGAATGAGCTGGCCAGAGGTAGGCAGTGGCCAACAACGGTGGGCCTCCTTTTATCATACTTTGGCATCTTTATATGTTCTGTAATCTTCTAGGACTAAGAGGGAACCATGGAAACGACTAAGAAAATTATTAATAATGGAATTTATCGAGATGTTAGGTTTATGTCATGCAGGCTTTAGAATGTAATCAACCCATCAATCAATCAAGAAACATTTCTTAAGTTTTTATGTGCCTGTCTCCCGGCTAAGCGCCAGACTCCTAAAGACAGATGTAAAACAATTCTTGCCCTCAAGAAGGTTAAATTCTAATGGGACAACTCTATTCTGAATACACACAAAATAAATGCAAGATTGTTTAGAGAAGGGGAAGACCCTAGCAATTGAGAGGATTAGGAAAGTAGCCATAAAAAAGGCAGTGAGTGAGTTGTCTTAAAAGAAATATACAAACACAGACACAGACACAGACACAGACACACACACACACACACACACACACACACACACATCCATCTGTCACAAAATGTGATTAGTAAAGTAGAAGGGTGATACATTGCTCACAACCATTAAGTAAATTACATGGTTTCAGAGCTACTGACAAATCTGTTTCCCAAATGCCGACATACATCTGAACTTGAAACAAAGTTGTAAGGACTGTGCCTGCAAATGAAAGAAATTGTCAAGGAACCTGTGGCCTCAATGGTATTTCCTGTTTTCAGATCTTGGAAAGGCATCTACTGACTAATGTTTTGTTTTGTGTGTGTGTGTGTGTTTTAAACAGCATCCTTCTGAGTACATTTCTCTCTTGAAAAACATTTTTTTCTTACATTGGATTGGCGTATTCCTCTGAATGGACCTGCCAATCAATTTATGTTCCTTTCTGCAGGATATAAAGAACTTTAAAATACTTTTTATCTTTACTGACCTCGGAGTTGAAGATACTAACTTTTATGGCATTTCTTGACAATTCATGATGCATAAGTATGCCCAATCTTGAAAGTTTGATTTTTTTTTGTTACCAAACATTTTTCTTTATTATCACTCCAATGCTGTAATGAAGCATTATGCCTTTCAATTGTTTTCTTAAGACTGATTGGAATAGGTATAATATCTAAGATCAAAGATGTACAGTGGAAAGCAAACTCTGAGGCCATATAGTCCAATTTTCTAATTTTATGATAAGAAAACTGAGCCCACAAGAAACTAAATAACTTGTCAGGGTTACTGGGAATTAGAGGTGGGATTTGAACCAGGTCCTCTGACTCCAAAGCCAATGCTCTGCTCATTCATTCATTTTCATAAAGCATTGTAAAAACACTAGTACAGTCTCTGAACTGTCAGTGTTTCAGGGCTGTCTTTATGGATGAGTGGGAAGGAGGGAGGAAGGAAACCTTTCTTAATATGTCCCTTGAGATATTTCTTTCTTCTTTTACTGTCAAATTTCTTGAATGAGTAACCTACACTGATGCCCCTATTTCCTCACCACTTACTATCCAGATGGCCCATCTCCCAGATGAAACCCTGCCCCAATTCACTGGTCAGTGTGGGAGATTCAGAGTACTCATTGCTCCCCATTGCTACTTCCAGACTCTCACTTCACCACTAGTACTCAGCAACCTCCTCCAAAATTCTTGCCATCCCAATTCATCATTCAATTTGAATACCGATGGCCATTATCTATTGACCTTCAGGATATTCCCCTTCCCTCTTCATTGATTGGATCATAGTCTTTCTACCCCATTTCCTCAGCCAGTGATAGGGAAAAGAACTGACCAGATAGATAGGACAGAGCAGTACCTAGAGAAGAGAAAATATTTAGAAAACCATGCCATGCCATTAGAATGTAAACTCTTTGAGGACATGGAATGACTGGCTTACTTTTATTTATATTCTTGGCATTTAGTACATAGTAAAGGGCACCTAGGTGCCACAGTAGATAGAGCACTGGACCTAGAGTCAGGAAGACCTGAGTTCAAATCTAAGTCCAATACTTACTAGTCGTGTGACCCTGGGCAAGTCACTTAACTCTGTTGGCCACAGTCTCCTAATCTGCAAAATGAGCTAGAGAAGGAAATGGAAAACCACTCCAGTTTCTTTGCAAAACAACAACAACAACAACAAAAACCAAATCCAAATGGGGTCATGAAGATGTGGACTGAATAACAGCTAGCATTTAGAAAGTACTTAGCACATATGTTATTGATCTGTCTATCTATCTATTATCTACCTACATCATTTATTCTTATCACTTGCTATTGAATGGAGTTAGAGGAAATATTAAAATTTCTGATGGTATCCTCTATAAAATTATATTATCTAACCACAGCTGGGCCCTCATTACAGCAAGGAAAGCATTCTATTCCTTCCTAATCTATGCACTATCTCCTCTCCAGAGAGTTTGTTCTAAACTTTTTTTTAATCTTTCTTCATCTGCCTCAGCACCCTTTCTCCCATTCCTCTGAGGAGTTCATCTCATACTTCATAAAAAAACGAAGCCATTCCCCTGGAGTTCTCTCTTCTCCCTTCCTCCTCCATTCCCATCTCTCATACCTCTTCCCCAACTATCCCCTCTCAGAGGAAGAAGTAGCGCATTTTGCCAAGGCCAACTTCCTTACATGTACCCTCGATCCCACCCCCTCCCATATTCTCTAGCAAATTGCTTCCCCTATGACAGAATCACAGATTTAGAGCTAAAAAGAGACCTCAAAGTCCACTGAGTTCAACCTCATCGTTATACAAACAAGTAAACTGAGGCACAGAGAGGATCCATGACTTGCCCACGGTCTAACAGCTAGTAAGCATCCAAGGCAGGATCTAAACTCAGGTTTTCCTGATTCAGAGTCCAGCACATTATCCACTGTGCCATCTGTGGCTGCCTCAGCCCCGCTCTCCTGTCTTGAATTTCTCCCAATCTACTAGCTGCTTTCATATTACTTACAACTACCGCTGTGTCTCTCCTATTCTTAAAAAACCCTCACTTGTTAAATGATTTTCAGTTGTTTCTCCTGTTACAACTACGAAGACATGTATCTGAATAACTTTCTTTTGGAAGCAGTTGTTAAAACTGAATGTCACTTTTTCCCATAGGATTGTGAATTTCTGGATAGATGGTCCTGCTTCCTAATTTTTTTAAAGATAAGAAAGGCTCAAAGAAACATTGCAGTTAAGACAATAAAAGTCTCAGGGGGCGGAGCCAAGATGGCGGCCGGGAAGCAGTGACTGGCGTGAGCTCCCCACCAAGTTCCTCCAAAAACCTATAAAACAATGGCTCTGAACCAATTTTAGAGCTGCAGAACCCACAAAGTGGCAGAGGGAAGCAGGGCTCCACCGCAGGACAGTCTGGATGGTCTCTGGGTAAGGTCTGTCCCACACGGACCTCCCAGCCCCCAGCCAAGGGAAGCGGAGCTGAGCGCAGCGTGCACGGCGCGAACAGACCAGACGCGGACCTACCAGGCCAGGAGACGAGCGGAAAGTGCCCTGGCATCCCAAAATACCGAGCTGTGGCATGTACCAGACCTCTCAACCCACAAAGAGCAAAGACAGCAGAGAAGGTTAGTGGGAAAAGCTGTGTGACTGAGTTGGCGGTTCCGGCCACTT
>CM053627.1:115787405-115809498 GCA_028646595.1 Phalanger gymnotis
AGAATTTGGAACTCAAAGTTTTAAAAAATAGATGTTCGAAAACAAAAACAAAAGTTTTTCATGAAACTAGAAAATAAGATACACAGGCAATGGGATATAGAAATTTATCTTGCCCTACAAGAAAGGAAGGGAAAAGGGGATGGGAGGGGAGTGGGGGACAGAAGGGAGGCCTGACTGGAGAACAGGGCAACCAGAATATATGCCATCTTGGAGTGGGGGAAGGGAGGTGGAAGTGGGGAGAAATTTGTAATTCAAACTCCTGTGAAAATTAACACTGAAAGCTAAATATATTAAATTAAAAAAAATGGAGGCGACAGCACCCAGTCTCAGTGGACATGCTATTTCTTCCCATTATGCTTAAGTAAACTGTTCTCAATTTATAATGCAAGAGTTCCTAATGTACCTGGCAACTTTCCATCTTCCTCCCATATTCTCCCTTATCCATCACTATAAATGAGTTTCATCAAGGTGGCTTCATTGCAAGGCTCTTCTGCTCTCTAGGAACTCACAATGGGTAACCCTGACACTCTTTGACATTAAATATGACACACTAATATTACCAGTCAAAAAAAGAAAGGCAGTTTCCATAACAATTCCAAACATTCCCAAGATGGCAATGCCCAATACTACTAAGTGCAAGTTAGAGTAGTTTCAGTTTTCCATGTTGGTGATTAGCCATTGCAAACAATCATGGCAGGGCTGACATGAACTTAATCAACAGACGTTTATTAAATACCTACTATGTGCCAATCGCTCTGCTAGCTCTAGGGTAACAATATAAAAATGAAATAGTACCTGCCCACAAAGTGTTTCCCCCTCAAAAAAAAAAACTACAAATGAGTTTCAATTTTTGAACAGGATTTCTTTCCAAATTAACATTCTTCCAGTGGGAAGAAAAATTAATGTGAAGGTTTGTTTGTCGAAGTGTAATGACTATGGAAAGGACTTAGTGCCTGCTTCTTCTTGCAGCAACTGAAAAAGATCCCATTTTTAGAATAAAGAGGAAAAAGATTTGCTTTCATCCTTTTGGGGCACATAAGGAAAAAATAGAGTTTCACAATTTGGGAGTTTAGTTTCTGGAAGGTGCCAGATGAATTAGATATGTCTTCTAGCAAATGGGTAAAGTCTCTTCCCCAAACACTGCTCATTTTGCCAGCTGTTTTCACTCCAGATGGACAGTCACAAGTGGATTTGTTGGATCTTTGTTCCTGATGGCAAGAGTTTGAAAAAGGAGTACTGTCAACTCTTAGTGTTTGGAAACAACCCAAATCCAGCACCATCATTTTGGGATTTACACTGTTATTGGCTTCATAATCCTGAAGCTTCTGTGAGTAGAATTGCAAAGAGGGTACTAGGGAATCATTAATGTAATATGCAATTTCCTTGTAGACAACCAAAGCACAGTATAGGATATCGTTTATTTCATGCCACTTGCATCTTGTGTTGTTAGAGTTGTTGTTTGTCCTTTGTACTCAAAGAGGTTCAATGACATGGGGTCAAGGCAGAGCGTGTTGCATTCTGAGCACCTATTGGACTGATCACACACAGTCAAACATGCTATATTGGTCTTTAGGGTTATACCACATGTTCTCATCCAGTAGGCTCTGTACTCAGGCTTTAGGTATATTAGAAGATACAATATGTTTGCATGTAAGTATACACAATTAATTATTCAATCAACAAGCCTTTATTAAGCACCTGCATTATGTGAGGAACTATGGGAGAAGAAAAAAGAAAACTTCTATTCAATGCTAACATTTAAGTAAATTCAAACTATTCACAAAGAAAATCAAGATAATTTGGTTTGGGGAGAAATACTAGTAGAGATCAGGAAGAGCCTCATGTAGGAGGTGGTACTTGGGCTGACCAGCTGACAAATCAGTCACCCACTTGAGCACACCCTAAATCAACCAATTGAATTCTGACATTTCTTGAACCCTCTCAACAGTGGCCTGGCACTTCAGCGAGCTTATCCCAGATCATGGAATGCAACCTTTCAGAATTAGAAGGACCTTTTTGAAGCTCATGCTGCTAACCTCCAAGCATAGCCTCTTCTCCACTTCCATTGTGCCCACATGTGCTCTCCTGGTGAGATCCAAACACTGTCAATCAGGGACTTCACAAGTTGCTGGTATTAAGGGTTATATGTAGACTGTGAAACCCAGTTTATGCCTCACTCTGAGCCTAACTAGTATAAGAAGATGATTAACAGAACTGTTAGACTCATAGATCAGTCAACCACCTTATTTTCAGGGGAAAGTTTTCACGATTGACTTAACTCTTCAATATGAGTTGCTTTCATTCCTCTATTTTTTTCTTTTATAGTGTTTTGACTATTTGATGTTGTCCCAATCTTATCCTAGAATATTTCACTCTTTTTCACACTAATTCCCATTGCTGGATGTCAGCCTACTAACACCAAAGCAGGCTTAGGATGCAATTGAACTGAAACTTTATGTCTATCTCGAAACCACACCAATGCTCAATGCGGCTAGCTTCTAGTATGGAATTTCTTGACATGGTTATCTGTGTTGGTGTTGTTGTGTCTGTTGTTTATTTCTTTATAATTTGCTAATGATTTATCAAACTTGCCTAAATTCAGTCTTCTTCATCTCTGAATTGCTTCTTTTATTTTAGCATTTTTTAAAATTTTTTTTCTGAATTGCTTCTTAGAATTATGTTCTCTTTGTGACTTCCCAGGGGCAGCTAACATACAAAGCCTCCATCTGTGTATTAAGCATTGCATTTTCATGACAGTCTTTCTGGTTTGACCTTCCTTCCCTGAAAGCAAAACCGTAGTTTCTACTTGAAGACAACCAAATTAAAACATACTTCCTGACCTTCTGTTCTCATTATCAGTGCTGTAGCTAGTGATTTGTGGTACTTACAAGCAGTGGAAGTGGAATTTCATCTAGGGTGTGGTCACTAGGGGAAACTGTGATCCACAATGAGGCCACCACCACCAGAGGCAGGGCTGGAAAGAGGAGAATTTCACTTGCAGTTCAGAGGTGGCATGAATTTGTACCAGGACAGTGCTATAAATTTCCTGACCTGAGATAAAGCTCTGATCACCTCACCCTCGTTATAGCTCCAACTGTATTTAATGTATGTTCTTCTAGAGATATCTTTAATAATCTAATTTTAAGTCCAAAGGAGAACACTAAGAATGGAATAACTATGAATCATTTGGAGACCCTGAAGCAGAATATTGAATAATGTATGCTTCATTTAACAAAGAGATAAAACTATGAGGAACTTACATGAGAAAAAAAAAAAGAAACCTCTCATGTTAACACAGATGTTTGTTGTAAGAAAAAAATGTTTTCATATGTTGGCAGAAACAGAATGACATTTGGCTTTCAAATAGAGTAAAGTCTGAAATCTAATGAAAATATGTGTTTAATATATACAGATCACATAATGTAAGTCTGTAGGCCTGTACATCTTAATTTAAAATGTTAGTGTATTAAATAATACACATGTTACAATTAATTTTCTACGGGCTCAATAAAATCTCTCGAGTATATATGATAGATATAGGAACTAATAATTATAATAATAATAACTAACATTTATGTAACAACAGTTGTTTCCCACATGTAGCATAGGGGTGCCATTGTATGGCTCAAATAGGCAGAATAGACATCTTCAGCCTCTTCTCCCTCGACCTTTCTTAAAGGGAGACTTTAATTCCTGAAACAGGAGGTGGGGGCCAGAAGCTTGCTCAGAGAGCAAGGAGGTACTGGACTAGAATTATATCTCTATCGACTCCCCTAAATATGTTTAGATTAGTGAATGTGATTTTCGGGTTTAAACTTTTGATTATTGTTTCATTGATGGGTGAAGTAAGACCCCATGCTTTATATTCCCCCAAACATGACTCCCTTTCCCACCAAATACCAGTTCCACAATGAACATATATATGGCAAATAGCAAAGAACCATTTATCCAAATTAGCAAAGCAGAAATCAGAGAAAGTATACAGGAGAACATATACCAGACAATGCAGAGTAAAGGAGCTTTCCCACTGGGAATGTCATAGCTTAGCTCAAACTACAGAGTTTTAAATCTAATCAAAGAGAAGTTTTCCTCCGTGTCTACTGAAGAAGCAGGGGAAATAGGGACATAATGGAAACTGTCAACTCCTCTCATATCAGCTTCTTCCCAGAGTCTTTTCTTTCAACAACCTGAAGTAGGGTTAGCATCGACCATATTTTCTCTCAAAGCTGGAAGCCAGAAGCTCCTGAAGCCCAAAGAGATTGAAGAACCCAAAGAAATTGAAGAGACTTGAAGAGCCTCTAGAGTTTGAAAAGACCAACCCTCTCTTCTCTCTAGTCCTCACCAACTCCACACCCTACCCCCACTCCCAGGTGCATGGCGTTGATCCATACCAATGAGGAGAGAGGCTCATCTAATGGTCTTTGGGACTTGGGTTACACTGATATAGAACTTTAATGCTTGAGAGTGCTTTACGCGTATTAGCTCATTTGATCCTCACAATAGCCCTGTAAGATAGGTTTTTTGTCCCCATTTTACAGATAAGATATCTGAAGTTGAGTGAGGCCAAGTGAGTTACCTAGGCTCACATAGCTAGTAAGTGCCTAAGGCAGAATTTAAACTCAAGTCTTCCTGATTCCAAGTGCAGAACTCTAACCACTACACTACCCATATTAGTTATTGTTATAATAGATACTTTCATTTCACCTTATTAAATCCTCTCTCTCTGTCTCTCTCTTTCACTCACACATACACACGCACACACACACACGCACACACACACACGCACACACACCCTGTCCCTTACCTCCCCGCTGCACATAAATAATAACAAATATTTCTTCTTAGTCAGGCAGACATGAAACGTTCACAGTCACCTCAGCACTGCTGCATGTGTCATGGTGCGAGAATTATAAGGGGATGTCTGATTCTTGAGTGAGTAGCGCTGTAACAGAACCAACGAATTCTGCTCAAATTGGGAACAGCAAGAACCAAGATCCAGTCATTCGTGAACGGCTGCCAATCTTCAGTGCTGAACTGCAGCTGGGATATTTCATTTGAGGATGCATTGATATCTATAACATGAGGAATATATTTAATTAACAAATGGAAAGCTTCTCATTGAAGAATAAAAAGCTGTGACTTCCCTGAGAGCTGCAATGTAAGTCACTTGGCAATGGGGCTCTCGCTAGTGTACTCCACAAAGGATTAGTTGATGCCGTGTAAAATGTGGGGGCACCAGCCTGTGAGGTGATATCTGTCATGTACTGCAGGAGCCCTGCATGAATCAGAATTTTTTGATTTGCGAAATTCTCCCAAAAAATGTCATTTTTGTTGGTTTTCTCCAGCCTGTTTTTATTGATCATAGTAATAACCCATTTACATAGCAACTTAAGGTAAAAAAAAAAAAAAACACCACTTTTTCCACAACAATCCTGTGAAGTCGGTACCATAGAAATTATGGTCCACATTTTATAGATGAGGAGACTGAGGGTCAGAGCAGTAAAGTAATAAAAATAATAACAATAACCCTCATGCTATTGTTATCCCCATTTTACAGAGGAACAAACCGAGATTCAAAGAGCTTGTGGCTTATTTGTGGACATACAACTTGGCTCTGATGATGACATCTTTTAAGTCCAGGAATTAATTGGGAAGTTGATTTATTTACCAGTTCTTTCAACTCGATGAGAGCTAAATTTTCCTGATGAACAGAACTTTAATCTACTTTGTAAGAAAAAAGAAATGATCTGAGAGTTCAGCAGCTCCACCCAAACCAATCAACAAGTATTTATTTATTTATTAGTATGAAATTTTTTTTCATCTTTAATCAATGGCAGAATTATATGTATACCAAAGAATTATTTTAAAATAAATTTCTTTATGATTTATAATCAGTAAACGTTAAATCTGTATACCTACTTTATATACCTATATTCCTGGGGTCATGTAAAAATTTCTCAGGCCAAACAAGGTTATGAGTAGAAAAAGTTTAAGAAGTCCTGCTTTAGTATTCATAAGGGTAAAAGAGAAATCACATTAAATACGTGGCTAACTTCACCATAACTTTTCCTGACCCTTCCACAAAATTGTTGAACTCAAAGTTGATCCGGTACCATTAAAACAGTTAAACATTAAAATGTAAAATAGCAGACAGTAGAAAACATAGTGAATTAGGAAATGTAGTTTTGTTTATCCTCTGGTATTAATCTTTACTTGTGAGAATCTTCATTTGAGATGCTCCTTTGCAATCCTTGGCTGACTAAAAAAATGCCCCTTGGTTTGTCCTATTCTTGTGTAGTCACTTCTTTGGCCCTTTTTGCTGTGTAAATCAGTTTCAATAGAGTTCAGTACTTGGTGTCAGAAAGACCAGAGTTCAAATCCTGCCTTGCATACTGGCTATATGATACTGAGAAAGTCATCCTCCATCTCAGTTTCCTTAACCATAGCACTTTCTAGGGTTGGGACCAGGTTTTCTTGCTTGAAGTTCTAGTATTATAATATACCATAACTCTTCTGGGATCGAGATTTTTCTTCCATGCACCATGACTGGTAGTATGTGAGTAATTATTGCTCCTCAAGATATCAGTGCTTCATTGCCAGCAAATGTGGATTCTCAAGCAATAGAATGCCAAAAAGGCCTCTGGTTCTTTTGAACAACATCATAGGCTCCATTCTTTTCTCAGCTCTTCTAAGCTCTTTCCAGAGTACTTCCAGTCTTGGCTGGAGAAGAATGTGAAATAAGCAGTTTTTCCTGGTCAGGGAACCTGTGGTTTAGGGGACCCCAAAATACTGATGCACCGAGTCTTGCCTGAACGAATTCGACTTAAGTTTTCTCAGCTAAAGAAAAATGAAGTTTATTAAAGATTCTCCATAATGGGCAGACTCATAGAGAGTCTGAGAATTAGTGATGCTTGTAATCCAAGTGGGCCAGATTTAATCTGAAGTAGATTGAATCTGAGCAACAACAAGCATTTATGAAATGTCTACCAGGTCAAGAGTAAAAACGACTAGGGTCTCAAAATTGGCAGAGTTTAAGATAAGAGCCATAGATTGAAATTTAATTTAAATTTTTGAATAACAAAGATGCTAGTATTGAAAAAATGATTCTAAATTATATAAACCAATGTATTCTTACTAAAAAAATTTTGAAACCATTTCTCATAGTAATTGTTTTAATTAATAGCAAAGCAGAACAGAAATAACATCATGTTTGTCTATGCTAAAAATAACCTCCTAAGGAGAAGAGCAAAATCTATTACAAAGAGTATGGAGCTGAGAGTACTAGATTTTAGTTCTAGCTCAACTACTGTGTGACCTTGGGTGAATAACTTTATCTTATCTGGGTCTCAATTTCTTGGTTTATAAAGTGAGAGCAGACTTAGAAGATCTCTAAGATCCTTCCTATTGCTAATACTTTGATTCTAAATCAACCTTCTATAATTCAATAAATCTAATTTAACCACGTTTCTGTTGCTGAAATTTAGTAATATACTTTATTTCATTGCTAGGCAATAAGAAGTATTAGCAAGTATTTTGAAATGATCTTTTTGTCTTAGGATTCTAAGAATAATATAGTTTTTAATCTATAAACTTTAATTCAGCTATTGTTTCTCTAATTTCAAGATGCTTGTCCAATGACATACAGGTAGACATACTCTGGGGCGGGGGGAGTCATATCAATCCTGACATTCTCAGTATAAATAAATACAAAAAAGGACATTGTAATTCAATGAAAGTATGGCTCACAGGTTCCCCTTAGAGAGGCAAATAAAGAAGGTGACTGTCAATTTGACAGTGTGCTCAAAGGCAACAAGAAGCATCCTTTCATCATAAATGTATTCATCTCATATTGTAGTGTTCATATTTGCAGAAAGATTACAAAGGCAATAATCGTATCTTGTGCACAAACATTTGTTACAGAGGATTAATGGGCAGGCAAATGCTATGAACAACTCCAGAAGACCCTGCAAAGTCAATAAATACATATTTTCATTCTCAGTAACTTCCATGGAAATATAGGAATTGGTGAGTATGGTGAGGTCAGAAATAAGGATCAGAAATAAGGAATGAGAAAGGTCAAATATTTGTCAACAGCACAGAAGCAAAATGTCTACACATTATGAACATTTTGAAAAAATAACCAATATTGCTGGAAATCTTGAGGTCTAGAAAACATCACACATAAAAAATGAAAGAAAGCAATTTGTAATTGATGTAGGAGTCATTCCCAAATCATCTGTCTGTATGTAGTTGGACTACTAATTTCTTAGAGTGAAAATAAAAATTAGTATAAGGAAAGGTATGAAAAGAATTAAAATGAGAAAAGTATAGTGTACATTTGAAACAACTCCATCCTGACAAATTAAAATAAATTATTAATGAGGAAAATTGTGATAAGGAGGGGAAAATAACATAAGAACAGACTAAAATAATTTCCTACAGAAATTTATCTAACATAAATCAGTTGCCGTAACAAAGATACCCAAAGAGCCTAAAAAAATGCCTTAATCAGCAAATACTTGACTTGTCAAGGGAAGAGATATGAAGACTTTGCTAACATAAGTTTATAATATAAACTCAGATATTAAATATTATGGAGGATGATAGAACATTATGACCGGTATCATCTCATAAAACGGAAAGAATTAGTGGAAGGCAAAACCAGTTTAGATAAACTTGTTAAGAGTCCCATTTAAATAAAGTCATGTTGAGAGCATTTAAGGATGAAAATGGAAGGACAATAAAACAGAAGAAAAATAGAAAAGACATGCAAAGGTTTTATGACAAACTATTTTTCCATTAATAACATTAAAGGCACCATTCTTGGATTCTAGTATCAGTCCTGAATATATTTCTAGAACAGAGAGAAATGGCACTAATAAGGCCAACGATGGGAAAAGCAGCTGAATCGGCCAGTGTAGAAAGAGAATATCTGTGCTTGAGATGATCCAGTTGGGAAGGCAGTGTTGATTTACAAATTATCTGAAGGAAATATTGATACAAAAGCTATGGGAAAGAACTGAGATCTTATTATTATCAAAAGGCCCAAGAGAATATCAAAAACTCCCAACTTGTATGGCTATACTCTCATCTATACTGAAAATTTTTGAGTATCATCTGTATGCACATCAAGGTCTTTCTGAATGAAAGTATTAGGGAAACAAGGCAATCTTTTTGTAAGTAATATTCCACAGTAGTCCATATCTTTAAAATTGCACAATTGACTAAAAGATGTAGAAAATACAAGATCTCATTGTGTTCATTGTTATCCTGTCATTTCTATCTTCCATAACATCTCTTTGTATCCCCCTTTCCTCTAACACTGTCACCATGGTGGTCCAGGCCCTCATCTTATCACCTTGCACCTGGAATACAACAACAGCCTGCTGGTTGGTCTACTGACTCAAGCAACGCCAGTCCATACTCTACCCAGTTATCGAAATGACCTTCCTTAAGCCCAGGTCTGATCGAGTCAACTTCTTATTCAGTAAACTCCAATGGTTCCCTATTACCTCCTGTATCTACTGTAAAATCTTCTGTTTGACTTTTAAAGCCATTCGTAAGAACACTTCTCAACCAAATCAATTAATCAGAACAGTGTAAACAGAGTCTGCATACCTCCTCAAACTAGACAAGGATTCACAGAAGATGGGCAAATCAATCTGTCAACAAAGATGGGTGGGCATGGATGAATTGAAATCTGCATCATTGGAGGAAACATCGATATTATTGAAATCTTTTGAGTATTTTATTTTTCTTCCTATAGTCAGTCTCATTTTGTGAGAATGGAAGTTTCAGAGAGAACCACAGAATATCAGAGCTAGATGGGACCACAGAGATTATCTCATACAATACCCTCATTTTATAAATGAGGAAAATGAAGTCCAGAGAAGCTAATTTTCTTGCCTAAGGTTACCCACAGAGTTACTGATAGACCTGGAAGTAAAATTTGAGTCTCCTGATTCCCAAGCTAGAACTTTTTCTAGTAGATGAGATTAATGTATAACATCAATTAAAATGCATTCCCAACTTTATGATTACACTTGCTAATTACTCTTGGCCGTCTTGCATAACTTACATACAGACACAGAAATACCTTCGTCTATTCAATCATCTCTTCTCTCAACTCATCTCATTATCCAAAGAAAATACTTTGCACGTAATAGGTATTTAATAAAGGGCTGCTGAGTGAATAAATTCATTTACATATTTACTGGATGCTTGGCCATCAATATATTCCAGTAAATTATCAGAGCATGAATGTAAGCCTGCATTTCTAAATCTATGCTAGCTGAACATAATTTTGGTGGGTCTTAGGAACCTGGAAAGACTTCATTAGAAGACCAGACTATTTCATTTTGGGGTGACTCATCATCAGATTTGCCCAGAGGTAAGAGCAATTTTCAACCACATTAACTCAAAAGGGAAATCTAATATGTCATGGAGGGATTGCAATCTGCATCAGTTAGAAGGGGTGAGTGGGTAGAGAGAGAAAGAGTGTCCATAGCAATACAATCAGAAGCATTGAAGAAGACCTAATGTGTGCCCAGCATTGTCATAGGTATATGACTGACACAAGAGAAAGAGAAGACATGGTCCTTTGTCTTTTACTCCAGTTGGCAAAGCAAGACATACATTTTTATATAAACCATTAGTTGGATAATTTAAAGGACAATGCTTAAAAGAGCATGGCAGTATAGAAAATGTGATATTTATAAATGCTGAGGCAGGAAGCAGACTTTTGAGAAGCAATAATAGATATATATGCGTATATACACATATAAGTGTATTTATTCATCATATATAATATATATACATACATGTATGTGTGTGTATTGTATGTGTGTGTGTGTGTGTGTGTGATAGTGAATAATGCACTAGACCAGAAGTCAGGAAGACCTGATTTTGAATTTCACCTCTGATATTTACTAGCTGTGTGACCATTGGCAAGTTACATAATCTTTCTGAACCTCACCTTCCTCATCTGTAAAATGGAGATCGTAAAACTTGTATTCTTTACTTCACGGGTTTGGGTTTTAGGGGTCTTTGGGCAGGGGGTGAGGCTTAAGTGAGATAATGCATAGAAAGTGCTTTGTGCAACTTAAAAATGCTATATAAATGTCAGTTTTATGAATACTGTAGATGGGAATAGTTGAAATAACATAGAATTAGTCTTCCTAGAAATGGGAGATGTAATGTAATGTTCTTGATGCAAGCCTGGAAACAAAAGAAGGACGTGTTGGTAGAAAATTTATGATGTTTATAAGAGGAATTATCAGATGAAGGATGGAGATGGCATGAGTATGGGGAAGGAAAGAAGGCTTCTTTTGTCCTAGTTCTTTTACCTGCCTCTATCCTAGAGCTTCACGTGTCAAGAGAATAATTAAAGACTATAGCAGATAATATTCAGTGTTTTGATCTTTTAAAAATGCTCCATTGTGGCTGCTTATAAAAATAGTCTTACTTTGGGATCATCCTAGAGAGTGTTTCGCTGATTTTCATTGTTTTGCTCCACTTCCTATCTATTCTCTCATGCACATTTTCTATTGGAAATCTTTAAATGTAAGGAAAATAATAGTTGCTAGGCATTTGGTCTTATCTTACCTTTTTCTTTATGTTTTGGGGGAAAGAGCTATCTCTGCTGCCACCTAGTGACACTTCTCTGTAAGCTTCAGACTTGCTCCTGAGGAAATGCATAAAGTCATCCCCCAACTTGCAAATCATGCTCCAAAATGTCAAAGGATCCTAAGATTAAGAGCAAGAAGAGACATTAGAGATTCTCTAATCCATCTGCCTTCTTTTACAAAAGAAGAAATTGTGGCCCAGATTGCTAATGTTTGTCTGTGAGTTGCAAATAGTTTCCCTTTAAGACAATAGTCTAAAAGGTGGTTAGATTTCTAGCTGATCCACAAAAATCAATTTCACTCATACTTACTGGGATTAATGTTAATAAAGGTGAAGTCCTCTGAGTCAGTCCACTTGAAGACATGGTCTTACAGGACTTTCTTCCTCATTCTGTTCCTGCTTATCAAGAACCCCTTGGTTCCCCATCTTTTCACTGCCCCTTAATCCAGCCTATGGCCTCCATATGTGAGCATCAAGCCTGCCAGCAATCTAATTCCAGCACTGGAATGAAGCATATTAGGAATCTCATATTCAGAAGACAAATGGTTCAATATCAAATTGAAGTCAGGATGTACATTGGGAAATGTACTGGATGTGAAGTTGGAAGAGTGGGCTGACATCCACACTGGGACATATTAAGAGGAATTTTTATTTAAATAGTCTCTAGAATTGTCAGATGCTTTATATCATCTCAAATCCCACCTCTTATTACCTTTGGGAAATAATTTCGCCTTCTTTGCTACCCATTTTCTCACCTCTAAAATGAGAGGGTTAAACAAAGCTGATCACTAAGATCCCTCCAAGCTCTAAATCAATGACTTAATAATCCTATAATCTTTGCAACAATCCTGCAAGGTAGGTACTGCCAGTATTATTCATTCATTTTACAGAGTGACCTATATCCACATCTTCCCATAAATTCAACATGGGGGTTGCCCCAACATGCCTGGAGCTCACCTCATATTTGTGAGGATACAATTGGAGTATAATTTCTATCAATCAGTTATTCCTCTCTTTTGCCAGTCTTTTTAGTCAAACACTGGAGTGGCTCTGTGCCTTCCCTTTGGCCTAAAGAAGTTCCAAAGGTGGGGGCGGAGTCAAGATGGCAGCTGGAAAGCAGGGACTTGCTTAAGCTCTCCCCCAGGTCCCTCCAAACACCTATAAAAATGGCTCTGAACAAATTCTAGAGCTGCAGAACCCACAAAATAGCAAAGGGAGGCAGTGCTCCAGCCCAGAACAGCCTGGATGGTTGCTGAGAAGGGTCCATCACATGGAGCTGGGAGCATGAGCTGCACCAGGACCAACCAGACCAGGAACCGGGCAGAACATGCTGTAGGGCCATGAATCATTGAGCTGTGACAGTTACCAGATTTCTCAACCCACAAACGACAAAGACAACAGAGAAGGTTAGTGGGAAAAGCTTCTGGGGCAGAGTAAAAGGGGTTGGCCCCGGCCCCAGGGGCAGCCGAGGTGGTGCAGCTCTGAGGTTGCTTCCAGAGCTACAGCTGCAGTTCCTTCCAGCCCGAGGTCCACTTGGTGGGAGGAATTAAACAGCAGATTAGAGTGGGAGTGCAAAGCCTGCTTTGCCCTGCCTGGATCTGGGTTGAAATCCTGGTTGGCAGTTCTTGGGGGAGAAGGAGCGCTGGTGTGCCAGAGCTTGCTGTGTAGAAGTAGCTCTGAAAACAGCAGCACAGCCCCTCAAGCTTGGGACAAAGTACTCTCTACTCTACAATCAGACATACCCCAACAAAAAGCTCAAGGGTCAGGTAGTTGGCTGGGCACACAGACTCAGATTCAGACTCAGAATTTGGAATCTTTTTTGGTGACAAAGAAGACCAAAACATACAGCCGAAAGAAGACAACAAAGTCAAAAAGCCTCCAAGAAAAATATGAATTGGTCTCGGGCCATGGAAGATCTCAAAAAGGATTTGGAAAAGCAGGTAAGAGAAGTAGAGGAAAAATTGGGAAGAGAAATGAGAGTGATGCAAGAAAACCATGAAAAACAAGTCAATGACTTGCTAAAGGAGACCCAACAAATGGTGAAGAAAATAACACCTTAAAAAACAGACTAACTCAAATGGCAAAAGAGCTCCAAAAAGCCAATGAGGAGAAGAATGCCTTGAAGGGCAGAATTAGCCAAATGGAAAAGGAAGTCCAAAAGACCAGTGAAGAAAATACTACCTTAAAAATTAGATTGGAGCTGCAGCTGTGGGAGCAGCTATCCTGGCGGCCTTCAACCCACAGTCTAAAGGTTTGAAAATCGCCCTATTGGACTCCCAGTAGCTAGGATGTGCAGGTAAAATGGCTCATATACCTTCCTTGAATAAACCCAGAAAACAAAGCTTCAAGAGAAACAGAGGAGCCAGAAGGGGGCTTCAGTAGCAATAGAGGTGGAGGAGAGGGCCCTTCCTGTGGTGGTGGAAGCAGACTAGTACAGGAAGAGAGGTGTCCCAGCAGCCTTCACCTTAGCAGAACAACAAGAGTAACTGAGCCCTCGGGGGTGGAGCTAACTAATGTCAACTCCAGGCACCCAGACTTGGCTTTGCACAGCCAAGGGAAGCGGCAGACACCAACATAGACACAAGCTGAGACCACCTGTGCTGTAGAGCAGTCCTATGGAAGAGG
The DNA here is from genome assembly GCA_028646595.1 of Phalanger gymnotis. Taxonomy (NCBI): domain Eukaryota; kingdom Metazoa; phylum Chordata; class Mammalia; order Diprotodontia; family Phalangeridae; genus Phalanger; species Phalanger gymnotis. The sequence continues at coordinate 115,801,656 of CM053627.1, forward strand.
AGACTCCCAGCAGGCAGACTACTCCTCCCCCACACCTCACAAAACCAGAGGCCATAGCACATAAAGCTAGATCCCAACACAAGAAACTTGGGACAGAGACCCATGAGCCTAAGAAACAGAGATCCACTTCAGAAACCAGGAGGGGGAAAAACACCTTGAAAAAGAATTGTAAGAAGCTTTCAAAGACTATTAACTCATGTTATGGAGACAGGGAAGACCAAAATACCAATTCAGAAGAGGAGAGCATGGACACTACACCCACGTCTGAAACCTCAAAAGGGAAAGTGAACTGGCCTCCAGACCAAAAAGCATTCCTGGAAGAACTCAAGGAGGACTTTAAAAACCAAATTAGGGAGGTAAGAGAAAAAATTGGAAAAATGCAAAAAAAATTCATTGAAGAAAACAAATCTTTAAAAGGTAAAATCGGGGAATTGGTTAAGGAAAATCAGATAAATGGAAAAAATGTCTCATTTAAAAGTAAAATCAGCCAAATGGAAAAGGAGATAGAGAAGACAAAGGAAGAAAACAAAACATTAAAAATTAGGAGTGGGCAAGTAGAAGCTAATGACTCTATGAGACATCAAGAATCAGTCAAACAAAATCTAAAAAATGAAAAAATAGAAGAAAACATGAGATATCTGATTGAAAAAAACAACTGACCTGGAAAATACATCCAAGAGAGACAATCTAAGAATTATTGGTCTACCTGAAAGCTATGATGAAAAAAAAAAAGAACCTGGACAGTATCTTCCATGAAATCCTTAAAGAAAATTACCTGGAGGTCCTAGAACCAGAAGGTAAAACTGTCATTGAAAGACTGCACCAATCACCCCTGGAAAAAGATCCCAAATTGAAAATTCCAAGAAATATTGTAGCCAAATTCCAGAACTACCAGGTCAAGGAGAAAATATTGCAAGCAGCTAGAAAGAAATAATTGAAATATCATGGAAATACAGGCAGGATCACCCAGGATCTTTCAGCTTCTACATTAAAGGACAGGAGAAATTGGAATACGATATTCTAAAAGGCAAAGGAGCTTGGACTACAACCAAGGATCAACTACCCAGCAAAATTGAGCATAATTTGCCAGGCAAGGACATGGATATTCAATGAAATAAGGGAATTTCAGACCTTCCTGAAGAAAGGCAAGAGCTCAATGGAAAATTTTATCTCCAAATACAAAACTCAAGAGAGACATAAAAAGGTAAATGGGGAAAAAAACTCTTGTTAATCAATAAGGCTAATTAATTACATCCTTATATAGGATTATATTGTTTTATATATGTTTGATATACGTATATGCCAATCTTGAGAATAGTATATTTATTATGACAATTGAAAGGGATATTTATAGACTGTGATAAAATAACCAATACAATGATAAAAAATATAATTATAGAGATATAAGGGGATGGTTCTGGGAGAAGAGGTAAGGAGGCAGTAGAAAAGGGTAAAGCAGCAGTCATCTAAACTACTTGGTACTGACTAAGAAACAGAGTCGTGGATCAGTGGAATAGGTTAGGTACACAAGATGTAGAAGGCGACAAGTATAGCAATCTACTCTTGATAAACCCAAAGAATCCAGCTTCTGGGCTAAGAATTCACTATTTCACAAAAACTGCTGGGAAAATTGGAAAATGGTAGGGCAGAAACCGGGCATGGACAAAAATCTTACATCATATACCAAAATAAAGTTAAAATGGGTTCATGATTTGGGAATAAAGGCTAATACTATAAGCAATTTGAGAAAGCAAGGAATAGTTTACCTATCGGATTTATGGAAAAGCAAAGAATTCATGACATAACAAGAGATACAGAGCATTACAAAATGCAAAATGGATAATTTTGATTATGTTAAATTGAAAAGTTTATTGTATAAAAAAGCCAATGCAACAAAGATTAGGAGAGAAGCAGAAAAGTGGGAGAAAATCTTTATAACTAGTGTCTCTGATAAAGGCCTCATTTCTAAAATATACAGGGAACAGAGTCAAATTTATAGGAATACAAGTCATTCCCCAATTGAGAAATGGTCAAAGGATATGAACAGATGGTTTTCAGAAGAAGAAATTAAAGATATGTATAGGCATATGAAAAAATGCTCGAAATCACTACTGATTAGAGAAATGCCAATCAAAAGAACTCTTAGGTACCACATCTCTCTTGACAGATTGGCTAAAATGACAAAACAGGAAAATGATAAATGCTGGAGAGGACATGGAAAAATTGGAACACTGTTACATTGCTGGTGGAGTTATGAACAGATCCAGCAATTCTGAGGAGCAATTTGGAACCATGCCCAAAGGGCTATAAAAATGTTCATACCCTTTGACCCAGCAATACCACTCCTAGGGTTGTATCCCAAAGCAATCACACAAGTGGGAAAAGGACCCATATGTACAAAAATATTTATAGCTGCTCTTTTTGTGGTAGCAAAGAATTGGAAATCAAGGGGATGCCCATCAATTGGGGAATGGCTGAACAAGTTGTGATATATGAAGGTAGTAGAATACTATTGTGTGATAAGAAATGGTGATGATATGGACTTCATGATAACATGCAAAAACTTACATGATATAATGCTGAGTGAGCAGAGCAGAACTAGAACATTATGCACAGCCACAGATATATTGATTCTGTGATGACTAATTTTGATAGACTTGGCTCTTCTCAGCAATACAAGGTGAAAAGACAACTCCAAAGGACTCATGATGGAGAGAGCTGTCTACATGCAGAGAAAGAACTATGAAGTATGAAGGCAGATTGAGGCACACTATTTGCTCCCTTTTTTTTTCCTCCCTTTGTTGTTTTTCCTCTTTTGTTTGTTTTTGCTTTTTTTGGTTTTGTTTCTTCTTTCTCCTGGTTCATTCCATTGGTCATAATTCTTCTTTACAACTTGAATATGGTGTAAATAAGTTCAATGAGAAGTTATATGTAGAAGATATATCAGATCCCATGCTGTCTTGGGGATGGAGTGGGGGAAGGAGTGGGAAGAAAATCTGGAACTTAAAATTATGTGGAACTGAGTGTTGTAAACTAAAAATAAAAAATATTAATTATAGAAAAACAGTAAAGGACATATGAAGAAAGAAAAAAATTAGATTGGAGCAAGTGGAAGCCAATGACTTTATGAGAAATCAAGATATTATAAAACAGAACCAAAGGAATGAAAAAATGGAAGATAATGTGAAATATCTCATTGGAAAAACCACTGACCTGGAAAATAGATCCAGGAGAGATAATTTAAAAATTATTGGACTACCTGAAAGTCATGATCAAAAAAAAGAGCCTAGATATCATCTTTCAAAAAAGTATCGAAGAAAACTGCCCTGATATTCTAGAGCCAGAGGGTAAAATTGAAACTGAAAGAATCCACCAATTGCCTCCTGAAATAGATCCCAAAAAGAAAACTTCTAGGAATATTGTCACCAAATTCCAGAGCTCCCAGATCAAGGAGAAAATATCACAAGCAGCCAAAAAGAAATAATTTGAGTATTGTGGCAACACAATCAGGATAACACAAGATCTAGCAGCTTCCACATTAAGGGATTGAAGGGCTTGGAATATGATGTTCCAGAGGTCAATGGAGCTAGGATTAAAACCAAGAATCACCTACCAAGCAAAACTGAGTATAATGCTCTAAGGCAAAATATACACTTTCAATAAAATAGAGTACTTTCAAGCTTTCTCAGTGAAAAGAACAGAGCTGAATAAAAAATTTGACTTTCAAACACAAGAATCAAGAAAAGCATTAAAAGGTAAACAAGAAAGAGAAATCATAAGGGACTTACTAAAGTCGAACCCTTTTGTTTACATTCCTACATGGAAAGATGACGTGTATAATTCATGAAACCTCAGTACTACGGTAGCTGAAGGGAATATATATATATATATATGTATATATATATATATATATGTATATACACAAACACACACATATATATAGACAGAAGGCACAAGGTGAGTTGAATATGAAGGGATGATATCGAAAAAAATTAAATTAAATTAAGAGATGAGAGAGGAATATGTTGAGAGAAGGAGAAAGGGAGAGATAGAAAGGGGTAAATTATGTCACATAAAAATGGTAAGAAAAAGCAGTTCATTGGATGGGAAGAGGGGGCAGGTGAGGGAGAATGAATAAATCTTGCTGTCATTGGATTTGTCCTTAGGAGGAAATAACATACACACTCAATTGGGTATCTTACACCACAGGAAAGAAGGAGGAAGGGGATAAAAAGAGGGGGATGATAGAAGGGAATGCAGATAAGGGGAGGAGGTAATCAAAAGCAAACACTTTCAAAAAGGGACAGGGTCAAGGGAGAAAATTCAATAAAGGGGGATAGGATAGGAAGGAGCAAAATACAGTTAGTATTTCACAACATGAGTATTGTGGAAGGGTTTTACATAATGATACACATGTGGCTTTTGTTCAATTGCTTGCCTTCTTAGGGAGAGTGGGTGGGGAGAGAAGAGGGGAGAGAATTTAGAACTCAAAGTTTTAAAAGCAGATATTAAAAAAAAGTTGGTTTTGCATGCAACTGGGAAATAAGATATACAGGCAATGGGGCATAGAAATCTATCTTGCCTTACAAGAAAGTAAGGGAAAGGGGGATGGGGGGAATGGGGTGACAGAAGGGTGGGCTGACTGGGGAACAGGGCAATCAGAATATATGCCATCTCGGAGTGAGTGGAGGGTAGAAATGGAGAGAAAATTTGTAACACAAAATCTTGTGGAAATCAATGCGGAAAACTAAAAATATTAAATAAGTAATAAAATATAAAAAAGAATGATTTGAAAAAAGAAGTTCCTAAGGCAAGATTTGAAAGTAAGTCTTTCCTGATTCCAAGTCTAATGCTTTTTGCATTACAGAAAACTAAGGAGACAAGGAGAAGTTTTAAATAATCATTATAGAGAATCAATGAAAACCAAAAAGAAGGGTATAAAATGATTGATAACTCCCACAGCAATTAGGGTCCAACTGAGATTGTGCAGCATGGTAAAGGATATCAGCACAATTATACATTCCCAGGTTCAGCAGCCTAGGAGTAGGAACAGAGAAACTAGATTATAAGAGTTACCTCAAGGGAGGATTAGTGAAGCCTTAATGAAAAAGATAGACTAGAAGACTAGGGAGAGGTCAAGGAAGGCAAGTTTAATGTAAGAGAAAGGTAGAAATAGAAGGATAAGAACATAATGGGTAGCCCAAAATCTATGTCCATAAAACTTTCCTTATTGGTGGAGATCAATTACTCAAACTTGTCATTTGGGTGAAGGGCAGACTTGTTGAGAGACTGAAAGAAGAGGAATCCTGGGCCTTTGGTTTCTAGCTTCAAGAGAGAAGACATAGTTCATTCTCTTTAAGTCACTGAAGGGAGAAAAAGAACTCAGGGGAGATGGGGAGGGAATGAAGGAAGCAGAGGAGCTGCCAACATCAATCATGTCCCTAGTCCCCTCTTTATACACTAGAGTCTTTGGGAGATTTCCCCTTGACCAAGATCTGATACTCTTTCTCTAAGTTGAGCTGAATTATCTTGATTCCACTAAAAGAGGTCATTTACTTTGTATATTATCTGATATGTATGTGTGTATATATAATATATATATGTGTGTGTATACATTATATGTACATACACACACATATATACTATAAAATTCTATAAATACATATTTATATTATACTATACTGTAATATTTATATATGTATGCTCTCTCTGATTTCTGATTTGCTATTGACCTGGATAAATGGGTTTATTTGCTTTTCACTGTGTGTGTTCATTGTGAAGCTGATTTAGGGAGTCAAACCTTGGATATATGTATAGCTTGGGACACTCCTCCATTAAGGGATAATGATGAGAAGCACAGCTTCGACCTAAATTGTATTTACCCTTGACTAGAAATACTTTAAAAAAGCAGATAGTTATAGTCTGGTATCTCCTTTCTCTGAGGAGAGCAGAATGGCAAACAGCTGGCCCCAACCACTTCATCTAGACAGACCCATATGGACACATATACTCTACAGTCCAGCAACACATCGGCCACACCTCTTAAAAGAGTTCATGGTTAAACTAAGGAAATTCCACATCCTTTATTGCTCTACCATTTTATTTATAAGCAGTTTTTAACAATTAAGTTATTTTAAGATAAACCATATTAGTCCATTTAAGATTCCTCTGTTTTGGGGTAGAGCCAAGATGCTGGATTAGGGGGAGCCACCCAGATGAACTCTCCCAACTTTCCCATCCAAAGAACTTTAAAATAACGTCTCAAATCAAATTTTGGAGCATCAGAAGCAACAAAAGGTCCAAGTGAGTCATTTTTCTAGCCTAAGAAAACTTAAGAGGTCAGCAGAAGTCTAGGACACAGAGGTGGAGGGCTGTCCAGAGCCCACTCATGCAGCATGGCAACAGTGGCAGCAGCAGCAGCAGCAGCAGCAGCTTTGGAAGCTCTCAGCCCAGAGATGACAAGGGAGTCAAACAATTGGTCAGAAAGACATTACAGGCCCTTTGCTGGCAAGGGGTACCACTATACTGGCATGTATATTGCCATACACATTTCTGGGTCATAGTTGCAAGCATCAGAGGAATTCTTCCCTGGTCACAGTTCCAAGGCAAAGAGGAGCGCTGAGATGTGCAGCTACATGGGACCAGGGACCCTTACTGAATAAAGACCAGAACACAGACCAGGGAAGCAGTGACCACACCTCTCCCAGGATCACATCAGATTGAAGCATGGAAAACTTGCAAAAGTCCAGAACTAGTTCTGAAAATAGCAGTATGAAAAACCTGGAAGTTTGGGACAGTGGCTCTCTAATCCCAGGTGGGGAGAGTACAACATAAACATAAAGTTCAAAGTCAAGAAAAAGGCTGGACAGATGAGCAAACAAAATAAAATTAATTTGACTATAAAAAGCTACTATGGTTTCAGGAAAAATAAAAACAAATTCAGAAGAAGATGACAATGTTAAAAAAACAGCTATCTGGGTGGAGCCAAGATGGCAGCTGGAAAGCAGGGACTACCATGAGCTGACCGCCAAATTCCTCCAAAAACCTATAAAAAATGGCTTTGAACCAATTCTAGAACTGCAGAACCCACAGGGTAGCAGAAGGAAGAAGGGCTCTAGCCCAGGACAGCCTGGATAGTCTCTGGGTAAGGTCTATACTGCACAGAGCTAGGAGCAGAGGGGAGCTGAGCTGAGCAGAGCAGAGCACAGCATGGGCGGCGCAGACCAATGAGACCAGGAGCCAGGTGGAGCATGCCCTAGCGCCCTGAATCTGTGAGCTGCAGGAGTTACCAGACTTCTCAACCTACAAACACCAAAGACAACAGAGTAGGTTAGTGGGAAAAGCTGCTGGGGACAGGGAGTTTGCTGTTCAGCCACAGCCCCAGGGGCAGCAGAGGTGGGACAGATACAGAAATACAGCTGCAGTTGCTTCTGGCCCCAGGCCCACCTGGTGGGAGGAATTAAGTGGTGGATCAGAGCAAGAGTGAAGAGCCCGCTGAAGATCTAAGTCCAGTCCTGGTTAGGGATTCTTGGGGAAGGAGGAGTGCTGGTGAGGCAGAGCTGGCGCATCCCCCCAAGCGTGGAACATAAAACTCTTCAGTCTACAAGCAGTCATACCCCGCTGAAAAACTCAAGGTCAGGTGAGTCATTTGGGAAAATGGCCAGGCAATGAAAACACACCAGATTCAGTCTCAGACTTTGGAATCCTTCTTTGGTGACAAAGAAGACCAAAACGTACAGCCAGAAGAAGTCAACAAAGTCAAAGAGCCTACAACAAAAGCCTCTAAGAAAAACATGAACTGGTCTCAGGACATGGAAGAGTTCAAAAAGGATTTGGAAAAGAA
>CM053627.1:115809998-115839830 GCA_028646595.1 Phalanger gymnotis
CGGTGGAGCCCTGCTTCCCTCTGCCACTTTGTGGGTTCTGCAGCTCTAAAATTGGTTCAGAGCCATTGTTTTATAGGTTTTTGGAGGAACTTGGTGGGGAGCTCACGCCAGTCACTGCTTCCCAGCCGCCATCTTGGCTCCGCCTCTTTTACTATTTCTTAACATGATATTTTAAAGGAAGATGGAGTAGACGAAATTTTTAAGAAGGTGGAATTTGATAGAAGACAATAGTGACAAGGATGGGGAGCGATGGGGATCTCTAATGAGTAGAATATAAAAAAATACTGTCTGAATCACATTTAAAAGAAAGAAAGATGAGGTCACAAGGAGTATGTATTTCTGATTTGCTAAAGAAATTGTATGCTCTGAACAATTATGTAATGGCAATTTTGTAATTATAGTAGAAAAGTATATCATGAACAGCCATTGTATTGTCATCTGGGTTGTAAATGCATTGTTAATAACATTCCCATTCAATTCACTTGCAAGTCAAGATATCACCCTCCTGATGTCATTGGTCTTCGAGAACAAAGGATGAACAACAACAACAAAGAACACCTTGTATTATAATTTTCGGTGGGTTTTAGTTCTCGTTTTTGGAATATTTTAGCAAAGTGTAAGAGCTAAGAGCCTCAAAATGGCATAGAAGTGACCTAAAATCCTAGAAGTCTATGTCAATGGTTCACAAGCTCTGGGAGGGTTTGCCAGGGTAGGAACACTTTGGACATAGCCCAAGGCTATTTTCACACATCTGGTGGCTTGTTCTGACTTTCCAAGCTCATAAGATGTATCTGTTTCCAATCTTTTACCCCAAAGTAGGAAATAAAAGACACTTGAAAACAGCCATGCAGGAATGAAGATCTTCCTTGTTTTGAATAGTCAGGGCATTCTGAATACATCACAGTTTTGGCTGTGCAATAGATCAGCAGTTAATCTCTTTATTATGTGGTTAGCAAACCAGAAGCAGTAGCAGAATGTCTGTGTATGCTTCAAGATGGGGAATAGGGTTTCTCCATTATACACCATCATGCCTTTTCGGAAGCTGGCTCCCCAGTCTCTTCCACTTGGGGGTTTCATCGGTTGAGCATGCGGCACATATTCACTAGCCCTCCCCAGGCTCCTCTCCCCTTCTATTTGTGTGTGCTTTGTTAACTTTTAAATGCTATATAAATGAACTTTTTCATCTATGCAGTATGATATAGAGCTGAGAAGTGGTATACTTTAATTCTTCAAGAACCACATGACTGCACATCTGAATGCTCCCTGACAATGATGGCAATACTTTTATGACATATTGTGTTCTACTCCCACCATGGCTACCCCTACTAGAATGTAAACTCACTGAAGTTATCTGAGTCTTTTTTTGTATCCGCAGAGAATTGCAAAAAGAAAATGCTTAATAAAAGTTTGTCGAGTTGAACTCAATTCTAGATGAGATGGAGCTGAAAAAATTTATGAGTTCATGGTGAACTTTGGTGCTGATGAGACTCTTTCCAAAGGGCTTTGCACTGGTTCGTGCACAGAGACCTTTGCTGGACCAGGCCCAAAGCCATTCCACACTGCTAGGGCCTGCTGGAGTTTATGTTCTGTTGGTATAGCCTGCACACCATGATGAGGAGCCAAGGAGCATTTTAGAAAAGTGGTTGGATAATAATATAAGGTCAATGAATAATTGCTGGTTGACGGATCCTGTTATCTTTTTGCCTGTTATTTTCTAGATATTAAAAACCTATGTTTTGAATTCTCTATTCACACCCTTCTCAGTAAATACTTTGAAAAATAAATGATTAAATGAAAATTTTCCTTTTCTTATCACAACTTTGAGCATCATGTACATTTTGTTCATTGTTCTGCAGGTAACTCATAGAAAGATTTGAAGTAAGGTGACTTGTAACTTGTACAGCTAGGTTAGTGCAGCGGATAGAGCACTGGTCCTGGAATCAGGCAGAGTCCTCTTCCTAAGCTCAAATCTGGCCTCAGACACTTATTAGTTGTGTGACTCTGGGCTAGTCGTTTAGCCCCATTTGCCTCAGTTTCCTCATCTGTAAAATGAGCTGGAGAAGAAAATGGTGAACCTCTCTAGTATCTTTGCCAACAAAACTTCAAATGGGGTCATACAGAGTCAGATGTGATTGAAATGACTCAACAATAAGCTTGTACATTACATAAAAATGTAAATTATGCAAAAGGACAGATTTTAGTTAAACTATATGCTCAAACCTCTATCGGCTGTGTTGCCCCGATTTTAGAGACCCAGTGTCTAGCAACTGAAGTCATTTTAACTACTTAATGTAAGATCAATTTTTACAAAGGGATATTTACTTCTAAGATATAACAAGAAGAAAGAAATAAACATTTTTGGGGCCTAACACCTCAGGGATTCTAGTCTGAGGCTGATGAGATTAAATATTTTGCCTAAAATCAGATGGCAAAATGTCTAAGGAGGATTTGAATTCAGTTCTTCCTGATGCTAAATCTGGTACTCTGTTCAATGCTTTATGCTGCTTTTCAAGAAATCATCATTTATTTATTGAGTGTTGTAGCAACAATCTTGCTAGCAGCTACTGTGGCTGTGTAAGACCAACAACAACCAGCACAGAGAAAGGGCTGCCAGCACAGGTTCTATGATCTGCTTTTCTAAGGAAAACAACTTTAAGGGGTTAACAATCTCAGTTAAATCACACACACACACACACACACACATATACATACATATATTATATATATATATATATATATATATATATATATATATACACACACAGAGAGAGAGAGAGAGAGAGAGAGAGAGAGAGAGAGAGAATTCACTTAGTTCTAGGGGAAAAGATCAGCCCCCTGAACTTGAAGGTAAATACAAACAGAAATTACAAACATCAACAGACAGACCTTGTCTGATCAAATCACAGTACATTGTTACCAAAGAACCAATGGGTCTGGGTTGGCAAAGCTGGGTGGGGGGAGGAGGGGGAGAGTTACAATGGCTTGCCCAGAGTCTCAACACTCCTTCCACAAGTGAGCTCCAAAAGTCAAACACTAACTTCAGATCTTATCTACCCATCTCAGGGCCCTGGAGCACTTGATTACCTTAGTGCTGAGAAGCACTCAAGCAAAGAACAGGGAAAAGTCCCATTTAGGGTGTGGGAAAGTTAGTTAACCTCTAGTACCACCATATACAGGGTTTCCAATCAAGGACTCCCAAATGTCTTAATGCTGAGAAACATTCCAGGACATGATCCCACTTTATCAGTCTTATTCAAACAAAGGCCAGAATCATTAAAGGCATTTAAAAGAAGAATGGCAAAAAGCCCCACCCTGATTACCATTACAAGTGTCCATGTTACGGTATTGTTCTGTGAATCATGGGGAATATGAGGAAGAATTTGACATGTTAGAGTCTCTCTTTTTAAGAAACTTACAAACAATGACCTCCATTGGATGGTCAGATATTGTCACAAATAGAGACCAGAGATTAGCCTTATTTATATTTCATATACTTGTTACTGAAGCCCTCTACTAAAAGCTTCCATTTTAATAAAATCCTAAATCCTAAATTTAAAAAAAATCTGAAGTTCAAGTCTGTGGGCAGTGAGGTGGTGCAGTGGATAGAATACTGGGCCTGCAGTTAGGAAGACCCAAGTTCAAATCTAGCCTCAGAAACTTACTAGCTGTGTGATCCTAGGCAAGTCACCTAGCTGTTGTCTGCCTCAGTTTCTTCATCTGTAAAATAGAGATAATAACAGTACCTAACTCCCAGCGTTGTTGCGAGGATCAAATGAGATAGCAATTATGAAATGCTTAGCGTAGTGACTAGCACATAGTAAATGCTATAGAAATATCAGCTGTCATCATTATTTCATAATTATTTGTAAAGCCCCTAACACAGTGATTGGCACATAGTAAGTGCTTAATAAATGCTTGTTTCCTTTCTTACTTTTTTCAAGTCCTTTGCAGCAATATGTAAAAAGACTAGATTAAAACAACAGCAACATCACAAAATTATGGCATTCCCTTCAGGGTACAAAAACAGTTGTCATTTTGTTCAGGAAATAACTTCCAAATATTAGCACCAGTCTCTAATGATGAAAACATCACTTTTTAAAGTGTTAATAGCATTTCACAGCAGCAAGCAAATCATTTTGTGAAATTATACCCATAATATTGCCCCAAATGCTTATTTTTCAGTATAGATGCTTTATTAATTTTTTTACATTGGATATATTATGCAAACCCATATTTTGTTGATGTCAGGCAACATCATGTGAAACCAGTAATATGAAGTTGATTTTCCTTGGTTTCTAGTTCACGTATTGTAAAGTGTTTGTGAATAAATGAAGGTGTGGATGCACTCAAGAAGAAATGAAATTGAAAACTGTGAATTGTCATGAATTGTATTGCTTTATAGTGGAAATTGATTTAGCCTGTTCCTCTCGGAACTATAGTCACACACTCAAGAATAGCTGGAAGTTGACTCCAAACCGGTTTTTTAGAGACTATTAGCACTAGAGATGATGAGGGACTAAAGTCTAGTATCTTGGTGCTATAGTCTGCCCCTGAGCTCCATTTAAACTCACCTCCAGTGGGTCAATCCAAAAGAGAACGAACTTTTGGGAGTGATAGAATCTTATAAATTGCACACAATTCACACGAATGTGCATTTGCCTCACAGAAGTCCATTTCACCTTAGTAAGTATGTGCTCAAATGATAAACCAAACACACACTGCCATGGGTCTAGGGAGCAATTTTGATTGGTCTGTATTCTGGGACTTTTTGTTTTTTACCATGTGGTACTACTAGAACTCCAGGGTAGCTAGGTAGCAGAGTGGATAGAGTGGTATCCCTGGACTCAGGAAAACCTGTGTTCAATTCTGACCTTAGGACACTTACTAGTTCTGTGACCTTAGACAAGTCACTTAATCTCATTTGCCTCAGCTTCCTCATCTGTAAAATAAACTGAAGAAGAAAAAAAAAGGCAAACTACTCTAGTATCTCTGCCAAGAAAACCCCAAGTGGGGCCATAAAGAATCAGACATGATTGAATAACAATACCAGAACTTCATTTTGTTTCTCTGAAGTGATATGCTTTCAAAGGACTAGCAGCAGAGTCTCCAGAAGCCTTTATTGCCCTTCCACTGATTTCCAGTAACAAGCAAACATTTATTGAGCACCTGCCTTTCGCTGGATGCTAATTAAGTTTTGCTTTCTCTTCCAGCCTCAGGAGTGTCTCTTCAATTCCATCCCTTCTCTACAGCAGACATCAAAAGATCCTAATCTGTTCAAAAATAGTTTCACCTGAAACCCTCAGCCTGATGCAAAGTAAAGAGATCTCCTGGGGTGAGGGCTGGGGAGATGGGGATTTGTGGGTTTCCTCAGTCCAAATGAGCTCTGAACCTCCACTAATAAAACCCTGCATAATTTTGAACTCGCTATTTTTCAATTAAAGGTAATCATAAGACTTTGACAAAATGGATTTGGCTCTCCAAAAGAGCTGAAGAGCTTAATACTATCTATAGCATTTTTTTTGTTAGCATACAATTTATAAACAAATAAATAGTACATTAAAAACTAATATACAATGCTAACAACAAATATACATATATATTATATACATATACTATATACACATTATGTATATACATATATACATAATGTATATGTATGTTATATATGTGTTATATGTATATAATATACATATATTATATATAATATACAATAATAAAACAGTAAATCACCTACCATGTGGCTGTGAGCAAAAACAATAAAACATGTGTAGTAAGGGGTTGCAAACCCTCTATTTTCTAAATCTCAGAAGTCCATAGAATTTCCCTGGATACAGGAGTTGTAGAAAATGTGTCAGTCACTCAGCAAACATTTATTAAATGCTGACTATGTGTCAGATGTTGTGCTAATGACAAGGGATACAAAGAAAGGTAAAGGAGTCCTTACTCAAGGAACTCATAGCCATAAAAACAGCTATGTACAAATAAGATACATAAAGGATAAATAGGAAATAATTAACAGAGGAAAGACATTAGGATACAGGCAGATCAGGACTCTTGGGATTTGAAGAAAGCTAGGAAAGTCAGAAGGCAAAAATGAGAAGCAAGATGATTCAAAGGCTAGACTACTGAAAATACAATTTGAATCCTCCGTTGAGTGCCCAAGCAATGGAGTTCCTCTCAGGTATTTGACTTATGCTTCCAGTAGAACCAGTTATAAGATGCCAGTGTTGAAACTCTGAAGGCATTCTGAATCTGGGATCAATCTTGGCTTATTCTGAGTCATGGACCTTGTTCCTGGCAGTCTTGTCTCTGTTAGGGACTTCTGACTTCTTTTGACCACCTTTAGCCCATCACTGGGCAGGGTGATGGGTCTCAGAGTCCAGCTCGAGTGAAGAGAACCTCACTGCTGCCCTGGTGCTCTGGTCTCTCCTCTCTAACCTTGAGCAGGGCACCAACTCTCCCACAGCTTCCTTTCCTATCTTCACTATGAAGCCAAAGCCCCAAGATGTCTTGCATGGGCACAGCAGACAGTGGGAGAGCGATACTACAGTCTGACTACTCTTAACATATTAATTTCCCTTTCAGTACTCAACATTTGCAAGTAACTTGGATGTAGCTTCAGGTTTCCTGGCTCTTATCTGTGGCCACTTGGGCCACAGTTTGCGACAGTCCCAGAATTCTAAGTTGAACTAGCCCAGAATGCATAATGATCTTTTATGGCCCAGAGTAGAGGAAGCCTTGATTGAAGGCATCCTCTGTGGCTCTTTCAGGGATTGGAATCACCCTGATGTGTCTCCCTGGTCCTGCTCCCTCTCAGGCTGAATTGACTTATTAAACTGCTTTATTTATTAATCAAACCCATTATATATAAAGGCTAAACTTACCCCTCCCAATGACTTTGTAGCTGCGTGGAAACAAAGACAGAAAGATGTCCTTCTTCATGAAAATAGGTAAAAAAACTTCAGGAAATAGAAATGTTTGTTGAATTGAGTTGAACTGAACTACTAGGAAATTAGTTCACTTGTAATGAGGAAAGGAAGCTTTAATTCTTAATTAAGCTAAACTGATTCATGCTTGGGGCTCATGAGGTTTTTAAGAAACAGCTGCGGATTATCAGCTCTACAACATTTCCAGATCATTCTTTTGCTGGGATACGGTATTTTGCATCACATTGTAGCGCTATTAAAGCAATTGCTCACATTTCTATGGCACTTTTCAGGCTGCACTTTCTTCACAACAGCCAGGCGAGACAGGTAAGGCAAGAGTTGTTAATTTTATTTTACAGATGAGGAAACTGAGGCTCAAAGAAACCGAATAACTTGCTCAAGGTCATTTGTGTAATACATGGTTGAGAACCTAGGTCACCAGACTCTAATGAAGGAAACAAGAATTTATTAAGCACCTACTATGTGCCTGGCAGCCAGGTATCATGCTAAGTGCTTCACAAAAGTTATCTCATTTAAGATTCAGAACAATCCTGGGAGGAGGGTGTTATATTGAGAAAATTGAGTCAGACAGAGGTTAAGTGACTTCCCCAGGGTCACAAAGCTATTATGTGTCTGAGGCTGAATTTGAATTTGGGTATGCTTGACTTCAGGCCCAAAGCTCTACCTACTGTACCACCTCTGATCTTGGGGTCTTTTCAAAAATACCATACAACTTCTTAGGAATTTTTCCTCCTCCCCCTCCCCCCCCCGTTTTTAATCATGAATTTAACAATGATCAACAAACCAATCTGCCTACAAAAAAAATAAAAAAGAAGACACAACTTCTGTTAGTTTTCTTTTTTAAAATGTAGATTAAATATTATTTATTTTGAGGCTCTAGAGGGAGTATTTTTTATTTCTTTTTCCTCTTAATAGTATTTCTTCCAATTACAATAAAAACAGTTTTCAACATTCACTTTTATAAGATTTTGAGTTCAAAATTTTTTCTCCCTTCCTCTCTTCCCTCCCCTTTCACCCAGAGAGCAAGCAATCTAACATAGGTTATAAATGTACAATCGTATTAAACATTTTCCACATTAGTCATGTTGTGAAAGAAAAATCAGAACAATAGGGAAAAACCACGAGAAAGAAAAAAAAGTGAAAATATCATGCTCATTTGATCTGCATTCAGACTCCATAGTTCCTTCTCTGGATCCGTATAATATTTTCCATCACAAATCTTTGGGAATTGACAAAAGATCATTGTATTGCTGAGAAGAGCTAAATCTGTCAAAGTGGATCATCGCACAATGTTGATTAAATCTTATAAGGTAGCACTAAGTGTCTTGTTTGTGTGCCTTGGGAAAGTCTTTGTCTTCTTTTGTGTATTTTTAATGTCTTACTAATTTTTTTCTGTATTTTTGTATCTCTATCACAACCCACTAATTCACCTGCCCAAAATAGAAACCCTCCCACGTGAAAAATAAACACAGTCAAACACTGACATTAATTATATCTAAAAATGAATACCTCTTTCTACACCTCTACTCTCAGTAATCTGCCTAAGAACTCATCTGTGATGGCTTTGACACAGAGAAATAAGTAGAAGGAAAAACTCCCAAGACAAAGAAGAATCCTCAATAGCCCTAGGAAATCCTAATGCCATCTTTGACTACTTACTTAAGAGATGTATAAAGTTTGACCTTGAACAACTTTTGGCTTTGGGTTTTTAAACGAAGTTCTCATTGAAATGAAGTAAGAAAGGCCAGTTTTCTGATGCTATTATCCTTCTAGAACAAATATCTATCAACTTGAATGTACCATTTCTAAGGAGAAGAGAAAGGCTTTAATCTCATGATGTATGATCAATAGAAGGAAAAAAAAAACCTACATGTTCTACATAATATCTATAGCAGCTATCTTTGTGGTGGCCAAGAACTGGAAATTGATGGGATGCCCATCAACTGGGGAATGGCTGAACAAGTTGTGGTATAGGATTGTGATGGAATACTACTGTTCTATAAGAAATGAAGAGCTCAATGATCTTAGAAAAACATGGAAAGATTTACATGAAATAATGAAAACAGAAATGAGCAGAACCAACAGAATGTTGTATACAGTAACCGTAATTTTTTTTAAAAACAAATTTAAGTGAATGAATCATTTTGACTATTACACATACTCAAATAATATACAAAGGACCTATGAAGGAGGATGCTATCTACATCCAGAGAAAGAACGGATGAATAGAAGTATGTATAGAATGATTTTACACACACACACACACACACACACACACACACACACACATTTGTGTCTAATGGTAGCCATCTCTAGGGTGGGGGGGAGAAGGGAAAAAAGGGAAAAGAGAAATTTACATGATTATTTTATTATATATTTAAAAGAAATAGCAAGTTATATATAATAGCTTTGCAGTTTCATGTGTAATCATCTTTTAAGAAATCATACCATATTGTAGAAATCCTTGTTTTGTTCCATAAATTATTCCATGTGAGATTAAAGAACCTTGGTCTTTCTTCATCTTGGTCTCAGAACAAAGAACCAGGAACAATCGCTGGAAGATGCGAAGAGGTAACTGTAGAGTAGGGGGAAGCTCCTAACACTTAGAGCTATCCAAAACGGAATGGGCTGCCACAATAAGCACTAGGTTCTCTCTTATTGGGTACCTTTGACTAGAAGCTGAATAGCAGGTATATATGTTATAGGGGGAATTTCTTTTGGGTATTGGTTGTATTAGCTGGCTGCTTAATTCACTTTTAACTCTAAAATTCTGTTATTCTGTGCTCTTTGAAAAAAAGTTAATGAAGATATAGTTATTTTTGAATGAAAGTTTAATTGAGGTTTTGCTATGCCAAAAGTTGATTGAGCTTTTTCTCACTTTGATTTTACAGTATTATTCAATGGTGACCCTATCCCGGATCTATTTGGCTTTAACCATGTTTACAGAGGGGGTAGCATCATAGAAACTCCTGACTGGTGAAGTTCAATTGCCAAATAATTGTGCATGTAGCTTAGCCTTTAGAGGCAGACTAGCATAGGAGATCGAGTGCTGGACTGTGAATCAAGAAGGCTGTAATAACAACGCTGCTTGCTGCTACTGTGGCTGTGTAAGACCAACAACACCAGCACATAGAAGGGCTGCTAGCACAGGTTCTTTGATCTGCTTTTCTAAGGAAAGCAACTTTAAAGGGTTAACAATCTTACTTTAATTAAACACACATATATCTTTCACTTAGTTCAGGGGGAAAAAGTCAGCACCCTGAACTTCAGAGCAAATACAAACAGAAATTACAAACAGATCATATAAACAGATAGGCTTTTGTCTGATCAAGATACCACATACATAGTTACCAGAGAGAAGCACCAACATCTGGGTTTTTCAAAAATGGGGGGCTCCATGATGGCTACCCAGTCTCCTCTGGTCAAATCATAGCACACTCTTCCAATGAGTGAAAGCCCCAAACAAAATGCTAACCTCAGAGCATATATACCCTGTTTAGGGTCAGAGTGCTTCACACCTCTTGAGGGTTTCACACCTCTAGAGGGCCTCACACCTCCTGAGGGCTTCATACCTCTTGAGTGTTTCACTCTTCTCAAGGGCTTCACACCTCTCATGACCTAATTAGCAAAAGGGTATAGGCCTTCCTACAAAGAAGGCACTAGATTGCCTTAGTACTGAGAAGCACTCTAAAACAAAAGACAACAAAAAGTCCCACTTTTCTTGCCCTTACAAAGGTTTGGGTGCAGATTCTACCTCTGACACTAATAATATGCAGGGTGACTCTGGGTAAGCCAGTTAATTTCTGTGTGCCTCAGATAACTCCGTAAAGTCAATTTGTTTTGGTGGAGGAAGTTCCCTTGTGAAATGAAAGATCCTCTTCAGGGTTTGGTGCAAAAAATGATGTGCTTCTGACTGTAGACAAGACACTCTGTGGCATCTGGCCTGTAGAGTCTAAGACATATATGGTTATTGATGCTTAATATATTTTGGTTTTTGACTCTTCCATTTTGGGAAGCATGAAATGTCTTTCTCTTTTTCTACCAATATTTGGCAATTATTCAGTTTAATCACTGTCTTCATCTCCATTATGGATAACAAGTATAATAGTAATGCATGAGAGACAAAGAAGACAGACTAGTGACACAGAGACAGTGAGGTATAAACAATGGCCATTTCAAGTATGCTACTGTTATGGCAGGAGGAAGCAAGGGAAGCAATGAGAAGACTGGCCTGGACTTCTCGTAATGAATTGATGGGAAGATATGTAGGAAAGTAACATGAAAGAAGCATGGAGGGACTGCTATCTGCATGATTGGAGGGAAAAAACACGCATAAATGAGATCACAGGGGTAAGAAGTATCTGAGTATAATACTTGCTATGTCACTGTTAATAGTGTTATCTCATACCAATTCTGACACAGAAGGGCTTTTTATGCTTTGCTAAAAGTTCTCTCTTATTGGGCCCCCCAGGTTTGTTGTGAGGGGCAGCGCAGTAAACTTTCTAAACCAGTAAGCACTATTTGAACGTCCAGTGAGCTTTTCCTGAGTTTTTACTTAAATTACAACATCATGGGGAAAACAGCACTGTGGAAACCTAAGTCATGTTGGGAGGCCCACTGCTATTTAGATATGGAGACACAGAACGAGCATTTCCCAGAAACATACCAAAGCAAGATAATTGCAGAGCCGCTTCCCTAGAGCACCGCCAGTTAAAACTTGCCATCTGGGATGAAATGGCTTCTGTTTTCATTTGCAATATTGCATTGTAATGAAGTTCCTCTCCCTCTGCAGCAATAACATACGCCATAAGCACCTGCCAGGCACCCAGGGGGTTGCCAAATTTAATCTTTCATAGGATATGGGAAATAAAGATGGCATGGATCAATTCTCTTCTGGTGGGACTCGCTCCCACTTATCAATTCAAATCAACAAGCATTTATTAAATGTTTACTATATGCCAGCACTTGGTATCCTTTGGTACAACAAGTTAAGAACCATAATGACATTGACACGGAAGGATGATTTATTATTTATTATCATAGTTATATAAATTTTTACATAATATAAATAAATAATAATATATTTTATAATTCTGTATGTTTGCATAGAATTATAATTCTATATAAAATATAGGGCACCTAGGTAGCCCAGTAGATAGAGTAATGGGCCTCAAGTGTGGAAGACTCATCTTTCTGATTTATAATTTGGCTTAAAACATTTATTAGTTGTGTGACCCTGGGCAAGTGACCTAACTCTATTTGCCTCAGTTTCCTCATCTGTAAAATGACAAACCACTCTAGTATCTTTGCCAAGAAAATACCAAATGGGGTCATAAAGTTGGACATGACTGAAAAATGATTGAAAACAATGACAAATCCTCTAACATCACATGTTAAGAACCATAATGATTTTGACACTGGATGATTTATGATTTATGATTATAATTTAGCACAATGTGAGGCACTCGGCTTTGATTCTGATCTTTCTCGTTTTGTGTTCAGATTCAAATATTGGATGAATTTTCCATGTCATTACAAAATTGGGATTATACTTATTACCTTGTAATGACAGCACAAGGTTAACCTCAGGCGTGAATAATCACATGCATAATTATTTTATTATTACATTTATTATTATAATATTATTGCATTCTATAGAATGTAATCTTCTCAAGGGTAGGGACTGTATCACTTTGTGGTTATACACCTATACCTAGCACAGTTCCTGATAAATAGTAGTAAATGCAATAAGTGTTTCCTGATGGCTTGTTTGATTACTTTTCCCCTTCAAGCAAGAGTAGCTCCTCCTCTTCCTCCTATTTGCCTTCAACTTCTTTTTCTCCATAGATAAGACACTGGCAGTCCCTGTTCCTCACAGCAATGAGTATATTTTCTCCTTGATACACCAGCAAAGCTTGAAGGCTTTGAAAGAAATTTTACTAAGAAACTAAGGAAAATAAAACAATAAAATTACTAGGTGTGATTAAAAAAGGATAAAAACAGGGAAGAAATTTCTTGGACGCTAAACAAAAGTACACTCAGATGATGAGTTTAAGGTTTTGGAGTTGGCACAGTTTCCATACTGGTGCCATTTGTCAGCCTCTTTCAGAATCTGCTTCCTAGTTCTACCTATGGATGACTTTGATGGATATCTATGGATACAATTTGAGCTGTTGGCTTATTTCGGGCCTCCTCTGAGGCCTGGCTATGTGGAAAAAGTAAGATGCTTTCCTATTTGTACCTCAAAGATTCCACCTCTGAGTTTTAGGCTGACTGGAACACTAGAAGGAACCATCTCACTCAGTGATATCCTAGAATTTTTCTTAGTTCTGGGGCCCAGGTCCATTTGTCCCATTTCATTTTTCTATGGTGAATGAAGTTACCTCTTTTCCTAGCCAGGTGTTAAGAATTGAATTGTTAACAGTCACAGCAACATTATGTGATGATCGATGTGAAGCACTCAACTATGATATCCTTGGCTCTTCTCACCAATACAGTGGTCCAAGATAATTCCAAAAGATTCATAGTGGAAAATGCTATCCACATCCAGAGAAAGATCAATGGAGTCTGAATGCAGGTTCAAGTATACTATTTTCAATTTTTTCTCTTTCTTGTGGTTTTTCCTTTTTGTTCTGATTCTTTTTTCACAACATCTCTAATGTAGAAATATGATAAATATGATTGTACATGTATAACTCATATTAGATGGCTTGCTGTCTTGAGGATGGGGTGAGGGACAGAGGGAGGGAGAAAAATTTGCAACTCAGAATCTTACAAAAGTGAATCTTGAAAACTATCTTTACATGCAATTGGAAAAAAATAAAATACTATTAAGTAGAGAAAAAAACAGAGCTACTTAAATCTATGGAGAGATAGTTAAAAAAAAGAATTAGATTGTAAAATCACAGCACCTCAAAGAGACATCAGAAGCCATCTAGTCCAACCACTCGCTGAAGAGGAATCCACACTAGGGGTGATCCAGACTTTGAAGTCCTCCATTGAAGGAGAATGCACTTCCTCCTGAGGCTGCTCATTTCACTTTTAAGTAGTATTTATTGTTAGGGAGTTTCTGCTTTTTTGCTTTTATACAACTTCTACTTGAATCTCCAGAATCTGTGTAGGCTTGAGCTCATCTTCCTGGCAGTGGACATCTTATACTCTAAGAATTTGTTTCAGGGGTCTCTTTCTTCTGGGCAATCAGCACCCAGACCAGGAGCTTCCAGTCTCTTTAACTCACAATGTTTCCCATAAGGCTAGGAGCAGCCATCTCAGTATTGTTGTTTGATGATATATGCTCAGGAAAGGAAGCAAAAAGCAGAAGAGGCAGCCAGAGAATTGATGTCCAGTCTCAGGCTTACCTAAATAACACAGGCTCTTGCTAACACTTGTCAACAGACACCATAGCTGCTAAGGGGCAAGAAGGGAAGACATGTACCTTTATTTTCTGATGAAAGTCTAAGAGAGAGGCTCAGAAAGTTCCAATACACTCAACAGATGGGACGATAATAGAAAATGGAAGTTGTTTATCTTTTTAAAGTCTACTAGGGCAGCCAGATGGTGCAGTGGATAGAACACCAAACCTGGAGTCAGGAGAACCTGAGTTCAAATGCAGCCTCAGATACTTACTGGCTGTATGACCCTGAGCAAGTCACTTAACCCTGATTGCCTCCAAAAAAAAATAGTCTACTGAGTGGACAGATTTTCCTGACTCCATGGGCAATCCTATTTGGCTCAGCTTTCCTCTTCTGCTATCACAGGGACTGAGGGTCTAATCAGAGTTTGCTGGGCCATCCCCAAACACAAATTTTTCAGCACTAAGCTGGTGTACGTGTGGTCCACCAGAAGGGAACAGGGTACACATGTGATTAGAAGGAACCAGGATTTAGGGAAAGCACATGTGTTGGCTGGAAGTGATCCAGAGTTTATTTGGTACCAGAAAGGTTTCCGGTCTGGTCACACTTCTCTGAAAGAATGACTACAATTACACTTACGTAAAATTCTTTCTTTTTATTCCTACTGTTATTACCCTCGTTCAGGAACTCAAGACCTAAAATTATGGCATTCCAGCTATAATAGGAGCTTTAAACTTTTGTATCATTTCAGTTGTTAAACATTTTGGTTCTAATCCAGAAAACAAGCATTTACATTAAAAAAATGCCAGAGAGTATTTACCATTCTTCGGTGTAGCTCCCCCTCCATTCCCCATCCCTCCCCCAAGTGATCAGGTATAATGAAAGCTGATGTCCTTTGAAAGATAGTCTAGCCTTGCTTCCAGGCCTGAGACCTAGCTACAGGATGAACTAACACGTTCGTTAGGCCATCTGTCAGCTCCAAAAGGCTTGGCTGCGTATTGCTTCCTGGGTGTTATCTTGGTAACAGATTCTTAATTCCATGCAAAGTTATTCATTAATTTTGTTCGCCATATTCTCAGTGGGATGTAGTTTGTTTATTTCTCCACCTCTGAACACACCCATATCATTCAAAACAATTTGTTGATATGGCATCTTATTTGCAAATGCTCAGGTGGTTTCACAGTTTTGAGCTCATATCAGCTTCTCAGGATGACTTGATTAACTCTGGGTTTTCCTTCAGTCACACAAGTGCACATTTAATAAGTTCCCAAATTCATTAATGCAACCATATGCAGATTTATAGACGCTTACGATCTCTCTGGGCCAAATCAATTTAGATAAAAAAATAATTGAAGATGGAAAAAGGAAAATAGTAATTTAAAAAATTGTCACTTAAAGGGCCAATTAGAGAGCATTTTATATTAAATCTTACCCAGATCTCTCTTTTCAAGGCAAATTTTCAGTGAATGGGCTTATGAAACAAGGAATGCATATCAAATGAACTTGGTGCAAGTGTTCTATCCATGAAATTCTGTAGAAGTGAACTCAAGGGTTTCCAAATTTTCCTGACAAGTTTTATGATATTTTTGAGTGATATTGGGAAATGCTGACAATGAAGGTAATTAATAGGAAAGGGCTATATCTGAAGTAAGTGCCTTGCAGATGGATCTAGTAAAACTTAAAGACTAAACTGTGATGAGAGGTCATCTCTTCCGTCTTCTAACTGTTGGATACCTGTATTCCTGGCAAGTAGTTATTCAGGGTCTACTTGAATACCTCTAATAATTGGAAACTCACTACTTCTTTATGCAGCCCATTTTACTAATTGTAATTGTTCTAATTATAAGGAAGTTTGTCTTCATACTGAACCAAAACCTGCTTTTCTGGAATTTTTACCCATTGCCTTTAGATCTGTCCTCCAGAGCCAAACACGACAAGTCTAATTAATCCCTTTACCATATAACAGTCTTTTACTTGAAATCAGCTAACACTTTACTTTTAAGTCAGGGGTTCTTATTATTTTTTGTGTGTCAAAGACCCTAATGTGGCCTATCTAGAACAGAGTACAGCAGGATTATCACCTCCCTTGTTCTAAATACGATACTCCTCATATTCTTTGTGATCGCATTGGGGGTTTCTTGGTAGAGATGCTGAAGTGGTTTGCCATTTCTTTCTTAAGCTCGTTTGACAGATGAGGAAACTGAGGCAAACAGGGTTAAGTGACTTGCCTGGAGTCATACAGCTAATAAATGTTTGAGGCCAGATTTGAACTTAAGAAGATGAGTCTTCCTAACTCCAGGTCTCTAACCATCGCACCACCCAGCTGCCCCCAACACTACCATCACTACCACCGCAATCACACTACCACTACTACTACCACCATCAACGGCAATAACAACCACCTCCCTTGTTCTGAATATCATACATTTTGTGTAATTCTATCTGACATTCATATAGCTGTTTGAAATGCTTGATATACACTCGATACATAATTTGGTCTAAAATCATGTAAGTTTTAGCTATCATGTCACATTATGGACCCATGTTCATATTTTAGTCCTCCAAAACCCTAGGTATTTTGTACAAGAACTCTTAACAACTTACTTCTCCCCCACAATGCACAAATGAGATAATATTTGTAAAACAATTTTTGTAAATATTTGTAAAAAAAAGTTTGTAAAAATATGTAAAAATTTTTTTGTAAAAAGTGCTTAGAACAGTGCCTGGCACATTGTAGGCACTATATAAATGCTTATTCCATTTCTTACCCCACAGCCATGCTGAGAGGTAGTGTGATATAATGGAGAGGACACTGGCTATGAAGTTGGAGAATCTCAGTTAAGATCCTTGTAATTTGCAGTAAGACCTTTTGGAACTCAAGTGCAATGCTTCCCATTTGTTCCCATTAAATTTCATCTTGTTAGATTTATAATTGATTATTTTCCTATGGAGAGCTTTTTGAATACTAATTTTTATTCACTAACATGTCAGTTACTCTTCTTAGCTTTGTGTCCTCTGCAAATGTGATATGTATCCCATCTGCGTCTTCATCCGAATTGCTGACATAAAGGTTGGACAAAACAGGAACAAATACAAAGCCCAGAGACACTCTTATAGAGGCTTCTGTCCAGGCTACTGTCATTTCATTAGTAATTTTCTTTGGATTTGACTGTTCAACTAGTTTTAAGTTAGCCTATGTATACTCTTATCTCACCTACAGGCTCCATCTAGCCCAAGAGAATACAATAAAAAATTAAAATGCTTTCCTGAAATATAGATTTATTATGCCTGTGTCTATATAGCCTAGTTGCCCTTTTGAAAAAAGGAAATGAAGTTATTCTGCCACAAAATGTTCCTGATGTAGCCATCCCTCCTGACTGCTGCTTCCCTTTCTAAATTATCATAAACAATCTCTTTAATATTATTCTCTAGAATTTTGCTGGAAATTAAAGTCCAGGTTATTGCCTTTTAGCTAGAGATTCTTCCCTCTTTGGGGATTTTAAATTTGAAAATTGGGGTATTTTCCTATTTCTCATCTTATAGCAATCTATTACTCTGCACAGTTTTTCAAAAATCACTGACTCAGCAATCACATCTAGTAGTTCTTTCATAATACATAATTCATTTGTTGGGTACTTCTGGTATAGCTCCACCCTCAGTATAAATCAGTGAAATTTTGATTTTACTTTTTTCATTGCCTAGGTAACCCTCAGGAGGTTAGGATTAGCACTGAAATTACAATAATTTTTCCCCCCTTACATTGGTTCATTATTCTGGATATGCTTATCTTAGAAATGACTTCTCTTTTGTACTTCAGTGAAGTTGATATTAGTTCAAGTGTCTCCTGGGAGAAATGCTAGGTTGGGCTTAAGGGATTTTAGATATTCTCTTCTTTGGAGTGTTTTGTTCAGATCTTACTTAGTCACTGGTCTTCAGGGATTTGTGGACTCATCTGTTTAATCTGAGTTGAAACTTTATGGGCCTTGTGTATTTGGGGGAGAATTATCTTCAGTACTAAGTCATTAAAGACTGTTATTTAAAAATCTCTTTAGATTCCTCCAGAAAGGGGGTTTAAAGATAAATAATTCTCAAGAGTCATTTTATTTTTTATTTTTACTTTGATTTACTATGATTTATATCAGCCAGTCATCCTTATTATTACTGTGGATTTATTCTCTATTTATTCTCTATTAATTTTTTAGATTAGGCATGGGGATGGTTTCATAATTGCAAAATACCTCACTTTTATATAGACATTACATATGTGTGTATTCATACATAAATATATACATATATGTGTATACCTACACCCACACCCACACCCACCCATATACATACATATATATACATAGACATGTTTCTGAACACTTATAAGGTATATAGAAGAGAATTGAAGGAATTCTATAGATGAATCAAGAGAATGAACAAAAAGGGACAGGGAGAGGGGAGGGTTGAATCATCTGGGTTGACAGTCTAAATCAGGGATGGGGACCCTGCAGCCTTGAGGCCACTTTAGATCTCTAGGTCCTCAAGTGCAGCCCTTTGAATGAATCCAAACTTCCCAGAATAAATCTCCTTAATAAAAGGATTTGTTCTGTAAAACTTGGACTCAGTCAAAAGGCTGCACCTAAGGACCTAAACTGATTTTAACCTAAACTAATCGTAGTTGATGGTATTTTCTCCAATTATTAATTTAAATATATATATATATATATATACACATATATACACACATATATATATATGATGTTTCTTCATGTACAATATGTTTTGGATATAGCTGATTTATGAAGCATCTGGGGTACTCTACTCACAGTGTGCTTCCAGAAAAGATATCCTGGATGTGAGGTAGTATAGCCATCAGCACCCACTTAAAACCATAGGTCGCAAGCCCCACCAATAGGTTTACTCCTATCAGCCAGCCAGAAGATACATTAGCTCAAAAAAATACATTTCATTAGTCATTTTTATCAAATACAGTGACAAGAAATTATATAGGCTTGCATTTTCCAACAGGTTACCCTATGCCCAGTAGGGAAAGTTACAAATAGAGAACATATGAGGCTAAGGATTATAATCCTCATCCCAATCATGATTATTATTCATATGTGTGAAAGGGCAC
The DNA here is from genome assembly GCA_028646595.1 of Phalanger gymnotis. Taxonomy (NCBI): domain Eukaryota; kingdom Metazoa; phylum Chordata; class Mammalia; order Diprotodontia; family Phalangeridae; genus Phalanger; species Phalanger gymnotis. The sequence goes on from CM053627.1 coordinate 115,829,420, forward strand.
AAGCCTGGGACATGTGTGCCTATGACGCTTGCATACAGTGCACATACCTAAGGAACTGCACACACCTTAGGGAACCCATGTGACTATCCCACCTGCAAGACAATTACATTCATGTAGTCTTAGCTTATTTCAAGTCGGTAAAGCTTTTATTATGTGCCTACTGTATACCATGCACTGTGCTAAGTGCTGAGGATCCAAAGAAAAGCAAAAAAAAATCCTTCTTGAGGAACTCAGAGTCTAATGGTGGAGACAACATGCAAATAACTATATGCAAAAAAGGTACATATAGGATAAAGTGGAGCTATGCCTTAAGGGAAGGCAATGGACTTAAGGAGGGTTGGCAAAAGCTTCTTATTGTGGACTTTAGCTAAAACTTGAAGAAAGTTACAGAAACCAGGAGGTAGAGTGAAGAAGGAGAATATTCCAAGCCAGTGAAAAATACATTGATTTATGAAATTTTGAAATTATGAAATGTGAAAGGTTTTTTGGTGGGAAAAAGCCAGGAGAACAACATCACTGGATCATAAAACAACTTGAGGGAAGTAAGGCGTAAGAAGACTGGAAAGCTAAGGGGTCAGCTTGTGAAAGGCATTGAAAGTTAAACAGAGGGCTTTATATTTGATCTTGCAACTGCTCCAGTTTATTGAGTTGGGGTGTATGACACAGTCAGACCTGCTTCTTAAGAAGGTCATTTTGATAGCTGAGTGGATGATAAACTACAATGGAGAGAGACTTGAGGCAGGAAAACAAACCCGAAGGCTACTGCCCTTGTCCAGGTGTGAGGGGATGAGGGTCTGCACTAGGGTGGTGGCAGTGCCAGAGGAGAGAAGAAGATATGAATAAGAGATGTTGAGAAGTTTGAATCAACAGTACTTAGCAATAAATGGCACATGGGAGTGTGATGAGAAAACACGAAGGATCAAGGATAGCATCTTGTGAGCCCAGGTAGCTAGGAGATTTGAGGTGCCATTAACAAAGCCTGAGAAATTCAGAAGAGGTGAGGGTATGGGGGAAAAGATAATGACTTAAGTTGTGGACATGTTGAGGTTAAGATGTCTACAGGACATCCAGTTCAAGATGCCCCATGGGCAGTTGGACATTTGACACTAGATGTCAACATGGAGTTTAGGACTGAGTAAGCAGATGTGACACTCATCAGAGTCAATGTGAAACCATGCTTGTAACCAGGAGGGAATCAATCAATGGATAGGAGGAGATTAAAGATTAGTGAGAGAGTAGAGGTGATAGAGGGGACCATCTTTTGGAAAAGATGGGATGTAATAGGATCATTTGAGCATTTAGAAGTATTTGCCCTAGAAAGGAGAAGAGTCACCTCTTCATGTGAGATAAGTAAGGAGGGAATAGTGGAGGAGTGAGCATTTGACTGATGTGAGATGAGGAGGAGGGAAAAAAGACTCTTAGAAAATAGTCCCATTTTTTTTCAGAGCTTATATTGTAAGATCTATAGCTCCTACTTGGTAGGTAATATAATTAAGTTAAATATGTTTTCGTAATTTTCAAAAAACACACAATCATTATTGTCATCATTCATTCATCCATCTATTATCCAATCACCCATTTATCCATTTTTACTAACCTAATATCTACAGTGTTTTCAATTCTTTAAAAACAATTCTGTCTTGCGAAAGATCTCTGCGCCTTCCATTATGTATGATAGTGAGTTTAGACCTTGTTTTAGAATTTTTTAAAATTAGAAATACTTCATAAACTTTATTTCCTCTATATCAAACAGATCACTCCATTTTAGAATGTAATTATCTTTTCATCTAAAAATACTCTTCACTTAATGAAAATATTTAAATTATTTTTATTCAAGGAGCAAAGTACAATATACCATACCACAATCAATTTCCGATAAATGTTACATTTATATAATTCTGGTTATGAGCTTGGGAGCACAATTTCTTTGAACATTATAGCTTTGGGTTACTATTTTGGTATTATAATTTTCCCAAGCAATAAATATTCTGGTTCTACTGAGTTTAGAACACATTAAGTGTGTGCTGCACAGATAATTTAACACCTGTAAATTCCTAGGCTCTGCAATAAGAGATAACATCTCAAAAGCATGTCTGTACTATATTGCAAAAGTAATGACCTGAAGACTTATTTAAAATTCACTTTTATTGTGATTTTCACCAATTTTCCCTGTTGCATTGAATAGACGGGTCTTCAGGCTTGAGACAACTAACAAAACAATTGGGCTAGCTTTAACTGTTTTTATGAACTTTTGCAAAGTAACTCAAAATCCAGCTTGATTCTCCTCCCTTACATGGTAGAATGAGGCCTATGTTCATTCTACTACAGTACTAGTGTGGAACCTTGGATGTGTAATTTCCAGGATAGACACAGCTAGGGGTAAAGCAAAGGTCAGCAAGGCAGAGATAGGAAGCATGTATGAACACCAGCTGGCAGGAATTATAGGACTTGAGAGATGGAAAGGAACTGAGAAACCATCTAGTAGATGTCCCTGTTTTACAGATGAGGAAACAGATTCAGAGACATGAAGTAACTTGACAGGGTCATACACACAGTAGGTGGCTGTTGGTCAAGAACAAACCCAGAACTGAAAAAAAATAGAAAAAAAATTATTAAGTTGTCTGGTGGGGGTGGGCAGCCAAAATAGGTGGCCCTCTCCTCTGAACCTCTATGAGTTTTACATCATACAAAGTTCTAAGATGAGAACAAGGAAACAACTGATTGGCCAGCAAGGAGGTAGTTTCTGGATAAAATGTGTAGGTTGCTCAAGATGTATAATAAAAGGAGACTCCGTATAATCCTTGTATCAAGCTTCACATTCCCTGGAAGAGTGTTTTTGGGTCAGTGTAATGGGCCATCTTGAATTAAGCATCAAACAAATCCGGGCACTGAGCAACAAGGCTGGTCTCTCAGCCACACAGGGACTGGTTCAAACAATTCAGTAAAATTTTCCCACATGGCAGAATCAGGATCCTTGATTTCAAATCCAGCAATGTCTCACAGTAATGCAAAACACCTCTGATTTTTGACCTTTGAACCACAGAGTGCCCCCCTCCCTGCCAATTCCTCTATTTTACTCCCTATAGGGAAAGTGTAATTACAGAAGGGAATTACATCATAAAATATAAGAAAGCAAGCTGACTCGTAGTCATTTTCTACATTTGAATTATTTCAATTAGAAGACATATTTATGTGTCTTGCAAATATTTGTAATACAGCTAGAAAACTAGAGGGCCAGCCTCACTACTTGGGGCAGGCAGTACAATATTAACAGCTAACAGAGAGAAATGAAGCAAAAATACTCAAGCTCTGCGCTCTTTTTCTTTACCAAAGAAAGTGAATGTCTAAGTGGAAAACCCAGAATGGAAAAGGGAAATCCTTGAACCATAGCCTCACAAGCCTGATTTAATTCCTGATAAAACTCTAGATTGTATCATTACAGATTTGGCTTCTGAGCACTCAGGAAAGCCAAGAGGGGATTGTTGAGAGCCAGCAGATGGTTATCTAAAACAGGTCATGGCAAACTCATTCCTTTTTTGGCAGGGTTACCGGACTGATGTATCAGGGTAGAGAACATGTATAGTATATAGTGCTGGCCTTAGAGGTAGGAAGGCATGCTATGAGAGGACCGAGAATTATAGTTTTTATCCAAGCTATAACTGAAGAGGATGCCTTCTGCAACATGCATAACAAGTAGTCCTTCAGATTGTGCTTGAGGACCACCAGTAAAAGGAAGCTCTCTACTTCTAAGGACAACTCATTCTTGTTTTGGATAGCCCTAATTGTTAAAAACTTTTACTTTTATCACACCTAAGTCTTCTTCTATGAACCTTCCACTCATTCATCCTAGTTCCCTCCAAGTTCTGCTTCCACATAAAACCCACTTCAAATATTTTGGGACCCATAAGTCTTCTCATATCCAGACCAAATGTCACTAGTGGATGGAATTGGAAAGACCATTGGATCAGGAGTCAGAGGTTCTGGATTCACATCCTGACTCTGGTTGTTCATTAGTTGTGCGAGTTGGGCGAATCACTTAATCTCCATCAGCCTCAGTTTCCTCATATGTAAAATGAAGGAGTTGGACTAGGAGTCCCTTTCAGCTCTAAATCTTTGATATTATGAACCAAGTCACAATAACATTACTATTGCTATAAATTATGCTTTTTTAAAACTTGGATCAGAAAATAGATTCCAGAGGGTTTATAAATTCAGATGGGAAAAATTACATCTTTATTTTTTTACTAATCTTTGGTAATCCTGTATATTTTATTTTATGCTATTGAAATATAATTCTAGAAGAGATCTTTAAGCTTCACCTTTGTTGTTGTTTGTCCTTCAACAGATTTCCAAAGAAGACACACTCAAAAAAAGGTATAGAACCCCTGCTACCAATGAAGCTCTATGACATGAAGAAGGTCAGCCTAAATGGAAGGCTGGCTTACAGGTTCTCCATAGAAAAGCCAATAGAAAAGCTAACAGAGTTGATTTCATCAAGCGCCCAAAGGGAACAATAAATAGCATTTTATGAGATGCTTGACGAACTCTACTTGCACTGAGAATAAGCAATAATGCCACCGTGGCAAGAAAAACAGCACAAGCTGGGTGGCCATGCGGGAGCCAGTTTGTAACTGATCATTAGAGCCACTTCTTTAGTTTTCATTTGAAACACTTATAAATCTGAAATCATCAAAAATCAGGGTTTGATTTATTATTACTATTATTATTTATTTTGTATTGATTGTATTTAAGAAAGTGATGGAGAAAAATGTTACTAGTATAGATTAAATTTAAAAGTGTATTGTATGTTTTTTAGAGATCTGCCTGTTAAACATTTACTAGTGTACACCTGAGCACAGATGCTGAAATGCCTTTTGTAGAGGATGATAAGATAGAGAAATTCTTCAAATAGCCTGATGTGTGATCCTCCAAGGCAAGTCAATACAAACCTGGAAACTTAGTAATATCAACATGATAGCGTGTACAGATGAAGATAGTGAAAAATATATTGGAAAAAATGGTTTGGGAGCAGACTACTCAGAAGCCTCACTTTGTGCTTCAAGAAAGAAGTAGCAAGGCAATGGGTATGGTGAATCCTTAATAACACAACATAAAATGTGGAATTAACCATCTACCTTACGAGAAGAAAACAACTGATTACTGATGTGGGGAGTCATTTCTCAATCAGGTACCTACGCAGAGTTACACTTGATGCCATGGTTAACCAGTTGGACTACACATTATCCCCTAACCTTAAATCCCTTGCCCTATTACCAGTCACACATTGCCAGACTCCCAACTCTTCCTACTCATGTGTTCCTGAATGCTGTTGGAGGAAGTCACACAAATGTGCTGACTGGATTCCAAGCAAATTTATATAATTTAATCTCAACTGACTTTACAGCTTTAATCTTTTTATTATTTGACGAATAACCTTTTCATACTTTACACAAAATCTCATGCTCTTCAAACCTTCTATCTCCACATACACCTCCAATATTCTCTTTCCCCTCCTCCACAGGGGATCTTGCTTCTTTACTCAGAAAAGAGAGGCCATCTATTATGGGTTCTCTCCCTTTTCCTTTATTCCCCACCTCAAAATTCCTCTTTGTTACCATCTATTCTTGAGTGCTTTGCTAACATGTCCAAGGAAGAGCCAGGTCTTCTTGCCAAAGTCAGCTTTTCTACTTATACTTTTCAGTCCATCTTCAGACTTCTCTGGGAATTTATCCCTTCAGAAATTTTCCTTCTTCCTCTTATTTTCAATCTTTCCTGCACAATGGTTCCTTCTCTGTCTAAGTTTTTTCTCATTCTTGCAAAAATAGACCTAGTACACTCATGGACTTAAGTAACTCCCTTTCCTTTCCACTTCTTAATCCCTTGCAATCTAGCTTCCATCCCTACCACTCAATTACAACTGTTCAATCCAAAGTTACTCATCATCTCTCAAATGCTAAATCCAATGGCCTTTTTTCAGGTCCCATTCTCCTTGACCTCTCTTTGGATTCTGATACTATTGACAACTCCCCTTCTCCTAAATCCTTTTTTTTGTCCCTGATTTCTACGACACAAGTGTCTAACATGAGGTCCCATGGATGCATGTGTTCGAAATCACTTCTATGTACCTCTAGAACAAGACTAAAATATAATTGGGAAATATCCAACAAAATAAATAAAAATAGAATAAAACAAAATTAATATTGCATTTTAAAACTAAAGTTAATATAAAGATCTTGGGGATCCTTATGATCCCCATTTCTATTTGAATTTGATACTACTGCTCCTGATCCCCTAATCTCCACTTCTAGACACACAGTTTCTTGTGGTGGTACAGGCTGGTCTTGGAAATCTGTGGCTCTATCTTGAACCCGACATCAAGAATTTCCCCTATAATTTGAACAATTCTACAGAGCCATAGGGCAGGAACTCTTGACCTGAGGTCTATGAACATGTGTACAACATTTTTGAAAATGATATTTTAACATAAATGGCTTCCTTCATACCTATATATTTTATGCATTTTAAAGCATTATTCTGAGAATGGGCCCATGGATTTCACCAGACTGCGAAAAGGATCCGTGATGAAAATAGGATAAGGAACTCTTCCAAAGGGATAGAGTTACTGCCATATGTACCACATACTGTGGCCACAGAGTTTATTGGACCTGTCAAAAAGGAACGAAAAAGAATTTAGATGATGCTGCATGGAATCTTTCTCATTTAACCAACTACTAAAATTCCTCCCTCTTACATTCTCATTATATTCAGAAGCCAGAATCATCCAGCTATTCTCCAAGTGGACACTCATTTTACTTTCAGTTTATTGAAACTAAAAAAGGTGATTCTATAAATATTATTGTACATATGGGACATTTCCTTCTTTTTTGACCTTCTGCTAGATGAAATAATATATGTGGTATAGTGTTTTAAAATTTTTTAAAATTCATTTTGAATTTAAATACAAAAAGACAAGCAAAAACCATTTCCATATTCTAGCGCAACACAACACAAAAACAGGATTCAGTATAAAATAATGAATCTCCATTTCATACTATTTACTTCATTTGAAAAACTATGTAATAAATACTACACATTATTTTCAAAGCTACCCTGATATCCTGTCCTACCTTCTGAGGTTTTTTGTTATTATTGCTGTTCTCTGTTGTACACTTTTTATTTTTTTCTCCCTCCCTCCACACACTAGAGAAGGGCACCATTAAACACAGATATGTGTGTATTATGTATGTGTATATATATATGTATATAATATGTAAATCAATATGATACATATTTCTATTTATCAGGTCTTTCTCTGGAGGTGGACAGCATCTTCTTTCATAGGTCCTTTATAGTTGATTTGAGTATTTATAATACTCTAAATAACTTAGTCGTTCACAGTTGTTCTTTGAACAATGTTGCTGTTACTGTATACAGTGTTCTCTTGGTTCTGCTCATTTTAGCCTTTGTTATTTCTTGCAAGTCTTTCTACATTTTTCTAAAATCAACCTGCTCACCATTTATTATATCAAAGTAGCATTCATCACAATCACACGCCACAACTTGTTCAGCCATCCCTCAGTTGATGGGTAGCTCCTAAATTTCCAGTTCTTTGCCACCACAAAGAAAGCTGCTATAGATACTTTAGGACACATAAATCCTTTTCCCTTTTCCCTGATTACCTTGAGAAACAGACCTACTAATGGCATTGCTGGATCAAAGGGTATAACAGTTCTATAACTCTGGGCATAATTCCAGATTGCTCTCCAAAACTTTTGGATCAGTCCCACCAACACTGTATTACTGTCTAAACTTTTCCATTTTCCCTCTAACATTTGTCATTTGTGATGGATATAAAGTAGTATCTCAGAGTTTTTTTATTAATTGCATTTCTCTAATCAATAGCAATTTAGAATATTTTTTCATATGACTATGGATAATTTTGATTTCTTCTTCTGAATATTGCCTGTTTATGTCCTTTGACCATTCATCAATTGGAGAATGGCTCTTACTTTTATAAATTTGACTCAGTTCTATGCTTAGTATATAGTTGAGAAATTAGGCCTTTATCAGAGAAACTTGCTGTAGAAATTTTTTATATTATTTCATCATCTATAGTACCTTTTAGCAAAATGTAGTTTCCCTGATTATCTCTTTTAAATATGTGTATTTTTGCTTTTGCTTTGTCTGAAATCATGATTGCTACCTCTGCCTTTTTTTTAAACTTCAGCTGAAGCATAATAGATTCTGCTCCAGCCTTTTAGTTTAATTCCGTGTATGTTTTTCTGGTTCAAGCATGTCTCTTGTACACAACATATTGTTGGATTCTGGGTTCTAATCCAGTCTGCTGCCTGCTTCTGTTTTTTTGGTTAGCTCATCCCATTCAAATTCACGGTTACAATTAGTAACTACATCCAGTAGCAAAATGCATCCAGTTTCCTTCTGTTTTTCTTTCTCTTTCTCTTTTTGTCCTGTCCCTCCTCAAAAATCAGTTTTGCTTTTGACCACTGCTCTCCTTAACCTGTCCTCACTTTTATTATCTTCCCCCTTTCCCACCTCTTGTCCCCTTCTCCTCCTACTTTCCTACTGGGTAAGTTACATTTCTATATATGACTGAGTGTGTATATATATTATTGCCTTTTTCGACCAATTCTGATGAAAGTGAGGTTCAGGCACTACCTGCCACCCCTTCCCCATCTTCCCTTCATTGTAAAAATTCTTCCTTGCCTGACTCTTTTATGTCTTCCTCTTTCTCCCAGTGCATCCCTCTTTCTTATGCTTTATTTTTTTCACGTGATCACTCCAATATAATTGACTCACATCTATAGTGGCTGTCTATGTAAACTCCTTCTAATTGCCTTAATAATGGTAAAGTTCTTAGGAGTTACATGTATCATCTTCCCCACATAGAAATGTAAATACCGAGTCCCTTATGATTTCTCTTTCATGTTTACCTTTTCATGCTTCTCTTGAATCTTGTCTTTGACTGTCAAATTTTCTATTCAGTTTTGGTCTTTTCATCAGGAATTCTTGAAATTCCTCTATTTCATTAATTATGCATTTTTTGGTTGGATAGGTTATTCTTGGTTGTAATCCTAGCTCCTTTGTTTTCTGGGTTATCATATTCCAAACCTTCTGCTCCTTTAACATGGAAGCCACTAAATCTTGTGTGATTTGACTGTGGCTCCATGATATTTGAATCATTTCTTTCTGGCTGCTTGAACTACTTTCTCTTTAACATATAATATTCCTGGGAGTTTTCATTTTGGGATCTCTTTCATGAGGTCATTAGTGGATGCTTTCAAGATTTATTTTACCTGGATCTAAGATATTGGGGCAGTTTTCCTTGATACTTTCTTGAAATGTATTTTTAGGCTCTTTCTTTGATCATGATGTTCAGGTAGCTTAATAATTCTTAAATTATCTCTCCTTGATCTATTTTCCAGGTCACTAGCTTTTCCAATGAGATAGTTCACATTTTCTTTTATATTTTCTTTATTTAGACTTTGTTTTCTTGTTTCTCAATGTCTCATGGAATTATTGGCTTCCACTTGCCCATTTCTAATTTTTAAGGAACTTTATTCTTCAGTGAGTTTTTGTACCTCTTTTTCCATTAAGCCAATTCTGCTTTTTAAGGAATTCTTCTTTTCAGTGAATTTTTGTGCCTCTTTTACCATTTGGCCAATTCTATTTTATAAAATGTTATTTTCTTCAGTTTTTTTGTGTCTTTTTACCAAACTGTTAATTTTATTTTTATAATTTTCTCACATTAATCTTATTTCTTCCCAATTTTTCCTCTACCAATCTTAAGTTGTTGGACTTGGGTCCAATTAGCATTTTTCTTCAATTTTTTTTGGATAGCTTTTTTTAAATAAATTTTATTTAATACACACACACACACACACATATATATAGTTTTCAACATTGATTTTCACAGGAGTTTGAATTACAAATTTTCTCTCCATTTCTACCCTCTCCCCCCCACTCCAAGATGGTGTATATTCTGCTTGCCCTGTTCCCCAGTCTGCCCTCCCATCTGTCACCCCACTACTCTCCCATCCCCTTTTCCCTTCCTTTCTTTTAGGGCAACATAAATTTCTATGCCCCATTGCCTATGTATCTTATTTTCTTGTTGCCTGCAAAAATGTTTTTGTTTTTGTTTTTGAACATCTATTTTTTTTTAAATTTAAGTTCCAAATTCTCTCCCCTCTTCCCTTCCCACCCACCCTCCCTAAGAAGTCCAGCAATTCAACAGGGGCCACATGGATATCATTATGTATAATCCTTCCACAATACTCATGTTGTGAAAGACTAACTATACTTTGCTTCTTCCTAACCTATCCCCCTTTATTGAATTTTCTCCCTTGACCCTGTCCCTTTTCAAAAGTGTTTGTTTTTGATTACCTCGACCCCC
>CM053627.1:115840330-115861764 GCA_028646595.1 Phalanger gymnotis
TGTCTTCAAAGATCTTACATTTGATTGGGGGGTGATGGCACACACATGTATGTATGTAGGTATGTGTTCCAATAGTCATAAAGGCAACTGAAGCAGGCATTGTGGACTGATTAAAGCTTGGTCAGACATCAAAGATGTCAAGGTCATCTACTGCATCCTGGGCCATCACCAGGCATCTTGACTTTTGTCTTGCCACTGGAATTCAATGACTCTGGAAGAGAGAGTGAAGCTGATGACTTTGTGCTCCTCTGTCTCACTTAAATCCAATTCACATGCAAGTCAAGACATTCCCCCATGATGTCATTGGTCCTTTTCAAAAATAAAGGACGAAAAACAACAAACTTGCCCCTGTGCGTTTGAAGAGTTGATTAGATGATAGTAGAATGTAAGCTTATATATGCTTCATATGTCATATGTGTATGTATATATGTATATGTGTGGGCATATGTATGTAGTGTGTATACATATACATATGTAATATAGCATAGTTTAGGGAGAGAGGGCTCTAAGAATTGGGGGGGTGGTCAGGGAAGGCTTCTTGTAGAAGCTAGCCTTTGAACTAATTCTTGAAGGATACAGAGGACTGGACAAGGAGGGGAGGTAGAGGGAGTTCATTCCAGGGACCAGAGAGAGAGACGAAGCAAAGGAAGTGGAGCTGTGTGATAGGAATAGGAAGAAGGTCAGTTTAGCTAGATTGTAGAGCATGGGAGGAGTAGTCATATATAATGAGGCTGGAAATGGGTCAGATTGTAAAAGGCTTTAAAAACTAAATGGTCAAATTTATATTTTATTCTTTAAACAAGAAGACACCACTAGAACTGAAGTTAGAAAGGTAGGTTGGAACCAGTCCCATATGGTAAAATGTAAAGAACATTGTATTTAGAGTTAGAGGGCCTCAGTTCAAATCCTGGCTCTGTTATTTGTTACCTTTGTGACCTAGGGTAAGTCAATTAACATCTCTGGGCTCTATTTTCCTCAACTGTAAATGAAGGAGTTGGACTAGATTCTAGATTACCTTTAAAGTCTTTTCCAGATTATGTTTGGAATATATAATATAAAGTCTTTTCCTGATTATGTGGGTCTATGATATTTCTAAAGCACTCTTCTGACTGACTGACGTGACTTCTTTGATCTATGACCTCCAATGGCTGTCATTAGGATCAAATGCAAATTACTTTGGCATTTTCTCACCTACCTTTCCAAGCTCAATAGCGCCTTACACACACATACACACACACACACACACACACACACACACACTCTAGAGTAGTGCTCATAACCTTTTTGTGTGTGTCATGAACCTATAAGAGAATTTTTGACAACTTTCTTGCCACCACTAACTTAAGATGAACAAGTCATAACTAAAGACTGCAGAATTAAGCCGAGACATTAAATTTTAGCTTAGGTGATTAAATGATTAGTTTGCAAATTCCATCTATAATCTTGGTGTTTACTGACTAGTTTATTATTTAACCTGATCCAGATCTTCCCCCTCTGGTCTCTATTCTTTCATGTGTAAATCTTTTTCTTCTCTTTCTGCCTTCTGTAAAATTCCCTTGCACCCATCCTGCCTAGGTAACCTATATCAGGTTGCTGAAAATGCTACTGAGGTCCCGCAAGTTTTTGTATACTGTGGGTTTATGCTTAGAGTAAATAATACATGATAAGTATGTTTGGCAGCAGTACCTAGCAATGAATCCTTGGACAATTTCTGTCAAAGTCAGTCTGGTGAAGCCTCTGGATCTCTTCTCAGAATAATGTTTGTAAGAGTATAAAGTTAAGGCCATAGAATTTTGAAGAAAAACCAATTAAAGTCTTAAAAAATCCAGGTTCACAGACTTCAAGTTAAAAGCCACAGCTCTAACCAAACTGTCCTTTCTCCATTGTTTTGCCCAGGCTGCCCCTACCCTCTAAACCACTCATACCTTGAATGTACTTCCTCCTTACCTCCACTTCTCAGAATCCCTAGCTTCCTTCAAAACTCAGCTCAAATTCTCCATCTTCTCTGAGACCTTTCCTGATGCGTCAGCAGCTGTATTGTGGCAGCTAGGTGGCCAAGTGGATAGAGCACTGGCCCTAGAGTCAGGAGGACCTGAGTTCAAATGAAGCCTCAGACACTGACACTTACTAGCTGTGTGACCCTGGGCAAGTGGCTTAACCCTATTGCCTCCCCCAGCAAAATTCACTTCTTAACCAGGCCTATTTACTAAATGAGCATTACCTCACTCAAAGTGAGAACGTGAAAGGGCCAGGGTCTCCTGATGCATCCTGTGTCATCTCCAGTTATCCTGGTGAATATCAGGCCACTGATATTTCTCCTCCAGATTGCTCTGGAGGAGAAAGTAAGGCTATGCACCTCTGTCCGGTGACCTTGCACAGCCCTCCCTTACTCAAATCAAAAGTCAACTTCAAGTCATGTCATCATTTCCCTGATGTCATGGTCCTCTTCAAGAACAAAGGACAAATACACACACACACACACACATCAGCAGCTATATTGCTTCTTCCACAAAATTAGCTGTGTGACCCTGGGCAAGTCACTTCACCCTGTTTGCCTCAGTTTCCTCATCCATAAAATGATCTGGAGAAGGAAATGGCAAACCAATCCAGTATCTTGGCCAAGAAAGGTATGAATGAGGTCACAAAGATTTAGACATGGCTGAACAACAAAAATATGCTTTCCATTTACTTACCTGTTGCTTCACCCTATAGGAACTAAGTTCCTTTGAAGAAAGGGCTTGCTTCATTTTTCCTAGGGCCTAGTATAGTGCCTAGCACATAAGAAGTGCTAAATAAATATTTGTGGATTGATTAAATATGAAAGGCCTTTGGCAGCTAGGTGGCAAAGTTACTAGAATGTACAAGGAATGTAACTTGGGAACTCAGGAAGACCTGAGTTCAAATTCTGACTCAGAAACTTATCAGCTGTGTGACTCTGGGCAGGTGACTTTGACTTCTCTCAGCCTCAGTTTCTTTACCTATAAAATAGGTATAGGATAGGATTATCGTGGGGATCAAATGACATAAGCACTTTGCTGACCTTAAAGTGCTACACAGAGGCAAGTTATTAAAATGTTAGACAGGAGTTTACATTTTGTATTGCAAATCATAGAGAGCTCTCGGAGATTTTTGAGTAGACAGGTGACATGATTAGAACATTGCTAGGCAGCATGTTCAGCTTGTCTTAGTCAGAGTGTCTTAGAGTGAAGAGAGAATATGACAGAGGAACAACCAGGAAAGCGGCAGAGTGCTTCAATCCAGGAGCTGAGAATGTGAACCGTCATGGCGCCCATTAGTTTAGCCAAACTAAATTGAAGGAACAATTTGCCATTTAGAAACAGGACACATCTCCACTGCATCAGCACTAGGATCCAACATAAAACACTCTGTTTGCCTTTTCAAGTCCATCCTAACCTCTCTCTTCCCTAACCCCTAAGCCCCCAGTCTTCTTCCATCTTACTGCATTACGCTTGCTCTTTGATCCAAAGATCCAAAGACACTGCTCCTCGTGTGAGGAACTAAGGGTTCCCCCACACCAGACACTCCTATTGTGACTCCAAGCACTTTCACTGACTTCACTTTCCCCTCATTCCCACCTCTTAGTTTCTCTGACTTCCTTCAAGTGAAGTGAAAGTCATTTCTACAAGGAGTGTTTCTCTATCCCTCTTTATCTTAAGGCCTTCTCTGTGAAATTACCCCCCACCCTCATCCCCTGAGGCCATCTCCATTGGATCCAGATGCCCCTGGAGGAGAAGGTGAGGCTGGTGACTTTGCACAGCCCTCTCTCACTTAAATCCAATTCACAGCAAGTCATGGTATCACCTTCCTGTTGTCATGGTCTTCTTCGAGAATGAAGGACAAACAGCAACAACCCCCTCCCCCATTTATCCTGTATTTATCTTATTTGAATATAGTTGTGTCTTCCATTGTACTATGAGTTCCTTTAAAGAAGGGAATGTCTTTTGTTTTTCTTTGTATCGCTAGTACTTAGCATTGTACTTCGCACATAATAAGGGATTAATAAATTCTTGTTGATTAAGAACAACAGCTAGGTGGCATAGTGGATAGAATGCTGCGCCAAGAGTCAGAAAGACTCATCTTCCTGAGTTCAAATCCAGCCTCAGATACTTAACTAGCTGTGTGACCGTGGACAAGTCACTTAACCCTGTGTCCCTCACTTTCCTCATCTGTCAAATGAGCTGGAGAAGGAAGTGGCAAACCACTCACTTTTTTTTTTGCCAATAAAACTCTAAATGGGGTCAGGGAGAGTTGGACACAACTGAAATGACTAAACAACAAATAGACATAACCCAAATATCATATTGAAGCATCCATAGACAATGACGGATTAGCAAAAGCAAGTAAGACTTTACGATTAGCTTAGTGGGACTTTCTTTCTTGAAAATAAGGGTCTCAAAATGAATTAGCTGAGCCTGGGGGAAACACCTTATTATAAGTCAATCTTTTCTGTTCTCTTTGTTAATAATCACTTTTATTGGTAAGCTTAAACCACACTGAAAGTGTTGGATGTGAATTTCACATTAAGCAAGATCTCACACTATCCTTTTAGCTTTGATGAATTGAAATTAGATCAAGCCAACCAAGAGTTGAATGAAAAATGTCAAATAGCTGTTTGAGTTTCCACTAGGGAGCTATTTCCTAAGAAGAAATAATTTTTTTGAAAAAGCTAGGGCCAGTTGAAGTTTGACATTTTGGCCTTGAAAGATTACTCAAAGTAGATGGACTGATTTTTTTCCCTTTTTCAATCTAAAACCCCAAGATGTAATTATTTGAGTTCTCTCTCCACAGAAGTAGACTGTCTGAATATAAGATTACTTTTAGTGTTCAAGTTGTTAAAATTGACTTGATTTTCAAAATTAATTTTATGGAACATTACTCTCCAATATAACCTAATTGCTTTGGCCGTAATAACCAAGATACTTTCTTTTTAAAATGTAAGTGGTGTGTGTAGCCTTCTAGTATGCGTTTGCCTGACAGGCAGCTGTGAAATTAGGATGTCATTCCAGAATTCTTTTATGCACCTGTTTGAAACTGAGTTCAATTTCTCCCTTGTATTTATGCACATACTCTAGAGTCAAACCAAATGGAAACAAGAGACAAAAAATATTAGCTTCCATGGGGAAGTATAATGAAATTCCCTTTTAACCTGATTTATTGTTCAACAGATACACAACTGATCAAATCACTGTTTCTGAAACCTCTCAAATTCAAAGCCAAGAAAACACATCAGGCCTGACCCCAATGCTAGCTTCTTGAAGAATTTCAGGGTTGCCTTTTGCCTCTTACAGGTTAGCACTCTTAAAGAAACAAAATAAAACAGAGGAAAATCAGATTGTGATAGGCTAGTGAAAAGATAAATCTTCCCTAAGGTTTCATACAATTCAGTGGAAATGACTGGCATGGAAATAAAAATTGTAGTAAATGAATTCTGGAGGCTTTGATAATGATAGTGCTAGGTTCTTCCCATCCTTAAAGGCTCATCCTAGATCCAACAGTTAGTGTGGCCACAGTTTGACTGCATGGGGAAATTGAATAATTCTCCTCTGGGTCTGCCTTAGAAAAACCACTCTGGTTTTATGACTCCTGCTAGCTAGGTATGTTGTTCACACCTTTGTGATCAGGGCTCTTTGCCAAATGGGGTGCTGTTTTACACAAAAGGTGATAAGGCTGAAGAATGTCAACTTCTATTTTTTTAGGGGGCAGGGGAGGCAGGAGAGAAATAGGGCTGAGAGAACCACTTTAATTTGCTCTCTATTCATCTCTAAGGAAAGGAATGCAAATTAAGTACAAAAAAAAACCCACTTTGGGTTATATGTATAAACTGTATTCTTGTGGTCTCTGCTCAGAGAATAGAGATATTTCTGACTTCCCTAAAAATATGTGCACTTTACCTAAAGCTACCTGCCTTATCTATTAAGAGGTATGAGAAATAGGCAACAATTTTTGTTTTAAGGGAAAAATTATTTTCTCATTTATATTTTGAAAATTCAATAGACATCTTATAAATGTAGTATTTGGTATGGTGTACTATGGTAGGCCCTAGAAGATGTATGAAATTTATATGACACAATACCTGCTATTAGTCTAGTAAGGAGATAAGGCAGATAAAACACTGTGTAACATAAGTCTATCATAGAAGTACAGGCAACCTGATAGGTAGACAGATTTCTGAGCTTGGAAGACAGAGGTTCAAACTTTACCTCTGACACCTCCTAACTATATGATGTTGGACAATGTGCTTAGTCCCTATGTGACTCAGACAACTTTCTGGGATCACAGATTTAGATGTGGAAGGGTCTCTAGAGGCCATCTGGTCAATTTCATTTTTATCAGTGAGTAAAATAAGACTTGGAGAGGAGGTAAAATGTTGCCCACAGTCAGAGGGAAGTTAGTTTGATCCAGGCCTGGTCTATAATTCAAGAAGTTGAGCAGATAAGGAAGTTGGTAGTTCAAATCATGATCATAATTTTGTGTTGAAAACATGCAGACCACCTCCTAAATTGTCTTTATGTTTGTGTTATTCATTTATTTCGTCAGATAATTTATTATCATAATAATGAAGTTGGCAATTTCTCTACAATTAGAGAAAAATTTTTAAAAATTCAAAAAATAAAAGAAAAAGAAAAATTCTTTACTCAGCCAAAACCACATACACTGAGAAAACATTGTTCTCAGCAAGTAACCATTTTTAAATTAATAATTAATTTATTTTTAGTTTTCAACATTCACTTCCATAAGATTTTGAGTTCCAAACATTTTTTTCCTCAGGAGGTCCATAAGCTTTTTAAGGGCAGAAACTCTTCTGTTTTTATCTGTGTCTCCAGTACTCCCTAGCACATAGTAGATGCTTCTTAAATGCTTTTTTATAATTGGATTTCAGGTACCAAATATATTTATTGCTATTTTGGTATAGAATTGTCTCATTGGCTAGTATTATTGGCTATTTTCTATATATAGCTGCTTAGGTCTAGGTTATCAATTCAGCTTCTGAGGCCCCTGAAGTCAACTACTAAATCAAAGTAGTACAGATGAGTGATGTTAAATAATAGCAGATTGTAGTCCCTTATACCTAGAATACTATCCTCTACCACCTCTCTCCTTGTTGAAATTTTACCCATCTGTTAAAGTCCAACCAAAATGCCATTTCCTTTCTGAAGCCTTCTTTGACATTCCCCAGGTGGTAATGAGTTTTCTTTTCTTATAGCTAACATAGCAGTTGTATTACCTTTCTCATTCATATCAAGTAATATTGGTTTTTGAATTTATTACATTTTTTCTGCTGTACTGAGAGCTCCATGAGGTCAGGATTGACGTTTTGTTGTTGTTTTTGCATTTTAAAAAAATCTTAATTGATGCTTTCTGTTTTTATATCAGTCATTGCCTGATACACCTTACTCAGTGAGCCTTGCTTTATAGCAGAAAAACAAACAGCTAAGTTAAACCAAGTGACACAACTATATTTGATAGTGTATGTGACATTCTGTACCCATGACCCCCTACTTCTCCAAAAAAGTACATTTCCTGTTTTCTTCTCTGGGGCATAGATTAGTCATTATAATTACACAGTAATTTGTTTTATTTTTGTCTTCTTTTCACTTATATTACTATAGTTATTGCAATTATATTGTTTTCTCAGTTGTCTTTGCTTTGCTCTGCATCACTTCAAGGAATCAGTTCCCTAAATTCCTTATATTTTCTGTTTCTCATTTGACAATAATATTCCATTAGATTCCCATGCCACAGTTTGTTCAACCGCTTCCTAATCAATGGGTGCCCACTTTGTTTCTGATTCTTAACTATCGTTTTAAAAATGCTACTATCTCTTCATAGTGAAATCTAATATACCACTTCTTGTTTGTATTAGCAAATGAGCAGTTTTTTGCATTTAATTATAGAAAATTAGTTTGCAAATAGTTTTTCCTTTTGGTATTATGGTTTGTTGTATGCCTAGATTAATATCATAATTTCAGCTTATGCTGAAGCTGACCATGTGTCATCATTTTTATTATGTTATAGTTGTACCATGAGCAATGAATGCTCTCTACCTTCCGCACTCAACCCCTCCCACCCCCCAAACACATACATACTTACTGACTGTCCTCTCTGCTTCTGACAAGAGTGTTTTACAGTTGTATTCATGCAAGTCCTAGACATATCCCGGCAGGACAGTTCCCGGATATGCCACACCTCTTGGCAGCCACCTTGAATTTGATTTCAATCAGCCATTTCCCTCTGGTTCCAATCATTGCTATACAGAAAGGCTGATGATTCCTACGATTCCTCTCAATGTAGCCTGAATTCTGATAGTTAACTGAAGATACCACTTGTTTCAACTAGTTTTGTTACTGATCTTCTGGGGAGTCAAAATAAATCATCATGTCATCTGGGACAGTTTTATCAATTCCTTACCAATGTATTTTTTTTTCCTCTTTCTTCTCTTTTTTTGGAGGGAGGAAGATAGGGCAATTGGGGTTAAGTGACTTGCCAAAGGTCACACAGCTAGCGTGTCAAGTGTCTGATGCCCAATTGGAACTCAGGTCCTTCTGACTCCAGGGCCGACGTTCTACTCACTGCACCGCCTAGCTGCCCCCTCCTTACCAAGATTTATACCTTTGACTTATTGTTCTTGTCTTACTCATATCACTAACACTTCTAGAAGTATGTCAAACAATAGCGGGAAGAAAGGGAAATCCTTGTTTGATCCCTGTATTTATTAAGAATGCTGACAATATTTCTCCATGTCAAACAATACTAGCCCTTAAGGCCAGACATATCTATTCTATTACAGAAAAAGTTCCATTTTATGGTTTTGCCCATTGGGATGATAATAATAGTTAGCACTTACACAATGCTTTAAGATTTGTAAAGCACTTTATGAATATTATCTCATTTCAACCTTACAACATTAATGCTATACCTTAACAAAGGCTTCTGTTACATTCATGGATATGATAATGGGGTTTTTTAAAGGCACTTTTGATTTTAGTATGTTTAATCACCCCAATTTTTCCATTGTTGTACCACTCAAATTTCTGCTGTAAGTCTAAGTAGATCATATAGTAAATGTAAAAAATATTTTCCTGTACTTTTTTTTTAAACTAGGATTTTATTGAATTTTCTGTAGGAATATTCAATAGTGCAATTGGTCTATAGTGCTCTTTCTTTGCTTTATCCTTCTCTGATGTAGGTATTAGGACAATGTTTGGTTTGTAAAGAAAGTTTGATAGAGTGTTACCTTTCTCAATTATTGAGAGTAATTATTGTAAGATAGGTGTTAATTTCTTTTTCGACTTTTGACAAAATTCAGTTGGAGAGTAGAATTTTTTTGTAGTTCCTTTAAAGCTTGTTAGGTTCTATTTTCAGACAAGTGGGTTGTTTAATATCTCTATTTCCTGTTTTCTTAATTTGGGTATTTTATGTTTTTCTAGGTAATTATCATCTCATTTAAATTATTAGTGTTGTTAGCATAATAAATATCTCTATTATATTCCCAATAATTATTTTTATTTCTTCTCTTATAAATTTATTCATTTTTAAACTAAAAACAAGAATATTCATCTGAAGGAATATAAGATCAAGAAATTCAAGGGAAATAATAAAAAAATGAAGAACACCTTGCATTTCATGATATTAAACTGTGTTGCAAAACAGAAATCATCTAAATTATTTGGCTCTGGTTAAAAAATAGAAAAGTGAATCAGTGGAACACAAGACACAGAAACCAATGAATATAATAGCACACTGTTCAGTAAACACAGAGACCATAACTACTGGGGAGAAGGTAGGTAACATAATGAGTAGAGTAAGACCTGGGTTCAAATTCAATCTCAGGCACTTACTAGCTGTGTGACCCTGGGCAAGTCCTCATCTGTAAAATGAGCTGGAGAAGGAAATGGCTAACCACTCTAGTATCATTGTCAAGAAGATCCCAAATGGGGTCATGAAGAGTCATACAGGACTGAAAAACGACTAAACAACGATAGCAACATAACTACTGTATAAAGACTCACTATTCAACACCAACAGTTATAAAAACTGGAATGAAGTTTTGCAGAATTTGGGCTTAGACTAACATCTCATATCATATACCAAGAAAAACTGCCTATTTTCAACTTACTTAGGTACTTGACTTAAGTATAAAGAGAGTTCATAAACAAGGAGGAAATAATTTTGACAACTTGGATGAGGAAAAAAATCATTTTCAAACAAGGGATAGAGGATCAGAGAAGTTAAAAATAAATGATTTCATAAAATTTAGATACAAATAGTAATACAATTTTAAAAATCAAATAATATAGGAAACTGTATAATAGTGTAAAAATAAAATTGATTTCATAAAATTTAAAAGTTTTTAGACCAACAATCTCAATGCAGTTAAAATTAGAAGGAAAATTGTTAACTGAAAAGCTTTTCTGTAGCAACCTCTTCTGATAAAAGTCTACTATCCAAGATATATGGTAAGTCAAGTCACTAAGCATTTGCTAAATGCTTATATGTTAGACACTGTGGGAAGCACTAAGTATACAAAGAAAGGGAAAAACAGTGGCTAAAGAAGGCCCTATTTTAATGGGAGAGATGACATGCAAACCACTATGTACATACAAAAAAAAAAACAAACATAGAGAGCAAATTTGAGTCATCCTGTAACCTTCCCCCCCTGCTAGGGCCTTCCTGTAAACAATCACTCACCAATCCTAATCCTAACTGTCTGCTTTCCTGCAGCCTCTCCCTAGGTTCTGAAAGCCCTTGCAGTTCTCAGAGCCCTTGCAATCTCCTGGATTCTCTGGAGTCTCAGTTCTCCAATCTCTGATGCTGTAGATTCTCAGCTTTTTGATCTCCAAAACTCTATAGTCTGCACTCTCTGCTCTGCAGTCTCTGATGATGGCTCTCTCAATGTCTGCTCCTCAATGTCTTCTTGATGTCGGCATCTCAATTCTGCTGTTTTCTCAGTCTGTCCATTTCAGAAACCACAATGTCTGTGAAGCACAATAAAGTAAACCACAAAAAAATGAAGTATTCTTGCATATATTTTTATTTTGCTTTGCTCAAATGCTTGATTTCAACTCCTGCATTTTTAGAATCACCTTTTATTATCATGGGGCCTCTCATTTTCAGTGTGTGTGTGTGTGTGTGTGTGTGTGTGTGTGTGTGTGTGTATCTTTACTTTTTAGTTGTGTTTCTTATATGCAGCAAACTGTTAGATTTTGGGCTTTTTTGGTTTTTAATTTAAGATTAACATAGGTAGGTTTGTGTTTTCTCCAATTATATTACCTTCTATAGACTTTTACTTCTTTCATCTTTTAACTAAGTACTATGTCACTTTTATTAGTTTTGCTTATAGTCATTTAATCCTACTGTATCCTTAACAGCCTCCTCCCACCACAACAATCCTCACTTAAAAATGCTGCCACACGTTTCTTAGACTGTTTCAAATTTTTAATTTATTTCTCAAAATTGATTCATTAATTCCACACCTTTAAAAAAAAACAACCATATCCCCAGTCCTTCCTTCTGCCCACTCACTAAGTGTGTAGTTCAAAATTCCATCTCCCCTACTCCTACCCATCTAACTTTGTAACATAAGTAGCATTATTTTGTAGCAGTCTTTTCCAAGAATCAATGAAGAAAGCAGTTATAAAGCACTTATTATGTGCTAAGCATCGAGGATACAAATAGAAACATAAGCTAGTCCATGCTGTCAAGGGGCTGACATTCTAATGGGGTTTCCCAACAAATGTGGAAGATTTCCAGCTGAAAGACAGATTAAAAAGATCCCATAGTATGGTATGGCTGGCAAAGCAGCTGATAATGACTCTTCTTTAATGTTATTTCTACTGACAAAATCATATCTACTTTTGATGTTCAATGACCTGACAATGCCAAAGATTTTGTTGACAAGAACTTTCTCTTTTGGGTCTTTGGCAGTTGCGGCTGCAGTACCATCTCCAAAGTGGCTGTTCTCCAGGATGAGGGTCACAGGGACTGGCCTGGAAGCACTGCCACTCCCAAGGCTCTTGGACAGTTTCCATCCCTAATGGTCAGGGTGGTAGTGGTGGTGGTGGTGGTGGCCCAACCAGCCTGATACATGCCATTGCTTGTCTCTCCCTCAGGGCAACCACTGCCTCAGCTAGGCTGACTTACCCATACTATGGTGGGCACCTGGCTGGCCATTGCTGGGGATGGCTTCCAGTTCTTTCGCTTTTTAAATTATTTCCTTTTTTATTTTCTATATAGCTTGCTTTGTGCATATTTGTTTTCATGTTTTCATTAGATTGTAAATTCTTTGAGGGCAGGGGCTATCTTTTGCCTCTTTTTGTAACCCCAGTGCTTATCACAGTGCCTGGCACATAGTAGTTATTTAATAAATGTGGATTGATTGGTTAATTGAAATAACCTGAATTCAAATTGGTTCTCTGAGACAAGGAACTGTGGAGCTGGAGGATCCCATTTCCTAAGGGTTGCACTATGCTCACAAACTAAACATATGTCAGCCATGGCAGAACTGAGAACATATGCTCAACAAATACTTTTCAATGAAATATTTTTTTCTTTCTTTTTAAAAATTATTTTGATTTTTTTTTTACCACATGGCTGGATTATATTAGATTTAGTAATTCCCAAAGGAATTGAAAGCCCTTTACCATCTGGCTCCAGCCTATCTTTCTAGACCAATTTCATAACGTTCTTTCTCATACACTCTATATTCCATCCAATCTAGCCCATTTGCCTTTGCCCAGGCTATCTGACATGCCTGGGATGATCTGCTTCCTTCCTCTGTCTCCTGGAATCCTTACCTCCATTCAAGATTCAACTCAAATGCTACTTCCTACATAAGGCCTTTCTTTATCTTCCCAACTACTGGGAATTTGACCCTAGCCCTGAGGTTATTTTGTATTTTCGTGGTATATAGTCTCTATTTCCTTATCTATGTAAATGTCATTTCCTTTTTATAGACTATGATAAGCTCTTTGAGGGCAGATAGCTTTTATTCTTTATCTCAGTCTCCATTGTCCCGGCCCATAGTAGGTACTCAAGAAATATGTGTTGAATTAAGTTGTATTTAATCATATATCTACAGTTTAACTAATAAGCGCAAGCTGAATGAAACAGTACATGGTTCATTTGGAGAAATTACTAAAATTTAATATAAAAAACAACCAACAACCATGGAACTCTGTGCACCAATATTCTTACATGAGCTAGTATGCTCTCTGTTCCTTTACAAGCCAAACAATTATACATTCTAGCCCTAGAAACATCAGAACTCACGAAATCTGCATTTCATTAGGTGTGTGGCTAAGCACTCAAGGTGTGATTCATATAAGCTCAAATAAACACTTTTAATGTGCTTGATCTAATGATCGGGAGTTGTTGCATTTATTTAATATTAGCTAACCGGTATTTTATTCTACTATATATCCTTACAAGGCTTATTTATTTCTCTTTTTAGTTTCTGAACTCTTAATACTCAGGTTTGGACATCTAAGTAGATTTTTATTTCTTGTAACTTTAATTTGGGGGAAGGCATTTGGTTTAATCCTCACCTTTTTATTACATGGCAATTTACCCTTGTTCATGCAGGGCAATTTGATGTGAGTTTGTATTTGATTCTGTAGCTACTGCAGTTAGCTATCTCTCAGTGTGCTCTAATCTTTATTCTAAGCTTGATTTTAATTATAAAAGCAGTTACAATTCCATTTGTCCCTTCAATGAGCAGTTTTGGGGGTCCGTATCCACTTATTCTTCTATGGTTATCTTTGTATAGCACCTAATCGTCACAGCTCTAGGTGTTTTATTAAGACACCCAAAGGCTGGCCAGATTGGAATACACTGTAATGTACACAGACAACACTATATCAGAGGGAGACACACATCATTAATCACCCACAATCATGGCAGCAAGAGCAGAAAAAGAATTTTCTCCTGCTCTTTTGTACTTATTTGGCTTTCTGTCAACTACAAAAATGAACTGAACAGAAACATTATTCTGTCCTTAAACATCTGCCATATTTCTCTTAGAATAGTTACGATAATGTGACTATTACCCATTTAAAGGATATCTGTACTCATAAAAGTTCTTCATGGAGGATGCCCAGCCCAGAATACCAATGGAAGAGGCATTTTCTATGGTTGGTGATGTCCTTCAGATAGCCTTGTTCACAGATGACATTGCACAGATTACATCAAACCCCAGGTCATTACAGAGCCTTTTAAATGAAATAAAGAACCACATGGAGTTATCCTATCAATATACATAAAAAAAATAGCTGAAGAATAGAAAGCCTATTGCCTACCATGGGTTCATGTTGTCCACAGGACCTCAAAGAAGTGCATGGTAGATTTCCTGGTGGTTTGGGAACATTTTTTTTTTAAAGTAGGGGAAGGCAATAAGCATTTACATAGAGCCTACTATGTGCCAGACACTCTATTAAGTGTTTCATCGATATCATCTCACTTGGTCCTCACGACAACCCTGTGAGAAAGATGTTGTTATCAGCCCATTTTATAGTTGAAGAAACTGAGGCAAACAGAGGTTGAGTGATTTACTCAAGGTCAGAAACCTAGTAAGTGTCTAAGACCAAATTCGAACTCAGGTCTTCTAACTCCAGCCCCAAAGCTCTAGTCATTATACCACCTAATTATCTAAAACTATTATTATCCTCATTTTACAGATGAGGAAATTGAGGCAGACAAAGTTTAAGTAACTTGCCTAGGGTCACACAACTAGTAAGTGTCTGAGGCTTTATTTGGACCCTGGCCTTTCTGACTCCAGGCCTGGTGCTCTATCCACCGTACCACCCAGCTGCCTCTATTATATTTACTATTTTGATAACAATAGTTTGATCTTTACGTTATACATTGAAAGGCTTTTTTCTGAGGAATCCATATTGCCAACGGGGTTCACAATGTACAAAAAGCTGAAAACCTCTATTGGACAGGCAGCCCATATGGTTGGTCTGCCAATGCATAGGTATTTGACAAAATGAAGTGACTTGGGTCCTGCTTCAAATTGGAAGAAGAGAGCAGGATGGCTTAAATTTAGGAAGGTGTACTGTTCGATGACTCCAAGCTTTTCTATAATAGCATTAAAACAATAACCAAAAAATCACAGAAAAGAGAACAAAAAACTTTTTCCTACTGATTTCCTCCCAGAGCTGCTTTATCACTGGGAATCATGGACCACCACAAATCTCAAAGACTCAGAATAACAGATTACCTCATAGGCAGTGGAGAGATATATAGTGGTTGTATATGGGCTCCAGCACATTACCAATGATGACTCACATGCAAGAGTTGTATAAAAGATATCAGCAAACATGTGCGGAAAAGGAAGTGGGTTAGTCATGTAGTAAGAGTGAAGGATGAAAGTTGTACAGTCTGAATGCTTCACCAAAATGTTAACAAACAAACAAAAGGATCAAAGAAGACCCTCAGGACCAGGTGGACCCCCTAGGGAAAATTTCTGGTATGACAGATGAAAATCAAACAAGAAAGTTTGAATGGTTTGGTATCTGTACCTATAGAGGACATAGTGTAATGGCAAGTAAAGTGGGACTTTTCGTTGTCTTTTGTTTTGGTGTGCTTTTCAGCACTAAGGCAATCAAGGGCCTTTGAGGCTTGCCTTTGCTTTAATCAAGAGTCTTTGATTGAATTGGGAGTCTTTGATAATCTGCTTAAGTCACAAGAAAGCCTAGGTCACATAGGTTTGAGTTGCCGGGTTGTGATGCCCTCTGACCCTGAAGAAGTGTGTGTGTGTGTGTGTGTGTGTGTGTGTGTGTGTGTGTGTGTGTGTGTGTGCATTATCAGGAAGGATTATGGAATTTTAAACCAGAAGGAACCTTAGGCCAGCTCTCTCATTTTACAGGTGAGGAAACCAAGGACCTTTGAGTTTAAATAGCATGATCAAGGTCACACAGCTAATATGTAGCAGAAATAAGAGTTGGACTTAAATATTCTGACTGCAAGTAAGTTGTATTTGTATCTCAGCCACAGCATTCTTTAACTGAATATAACATGAAATTTTATAATAATGGAAAGGATCCTGGGCAATGAAAATGAAATAAACTCTCATCGTATCCTACTAGGATTGTTGTGTATCATTGATTCACATTGGGCCTGCCTCATGGTTTGGAGGCCCTACAGTGTATGCATTTTCTGGAAATTTTAAAGCCATCATTTCCAGGGTAGAAAATAATATTTTTTCTCTTAAATTACCAGAAAATTTTGGGGGAAAATAGGTGCAATATTTACTTTGAAATGCTTTAATAATGTATGAGCTTATCACATTTGATTTATCAAGTATTATTTCTTCAAGCTAATTGAATTTACTCTTAAATGTTTTACATTATTGTTTCAAATGGAGCTATAGACTGCTGAATTTTAAGGAACTGAGCATCTCTTAGTTTTTGCCTTTCCATGAAAAACAGAATAGAGGAAAATATCAATTTTGTAATAGAACAGAGACAGTTGTTAAATTTAAAACATGCAAAGCAAAATTCATTATCTTTCCCTCAAGACCCAAAACTCTTTTCTGGTCTTCCCTTTTTCTGTCTCATCCACCACCGTCCATTGGGTCTCCCAGTTTCTTAATCATGGCATTATTCTTGATTCCTCATTCACTCTCAGTCCACATCATCTAGTCAGTTGCCAAATCTTGCCATTTCTACATCCTACAACATCTCTTGCATCTGTCCCCTTCTCACTACTCACACTGCTGGCTTTCCCCTTTGTTCAGCTCCTGACCACTTCTAGACTATAGCATAGCTTCCTAATTGGTCTCTCTGCCTCAAGTCTCCCCCTTTCTCCCCTCTTCCCCCAAATCGTATCCATCGTCCACATGACTTCCAAAGTGACTTTTCTTAAGCATTGTTCTGATCATCATCACATCTCACTCTCCTACTCAATAAACTCCAGTAACCCCATATTGCCTCTAAAATAAACTACAAATTCCTTTGTTTTTTAAAGCCCTTCATAACCTTCACAACCTGGTACCAACCTGTCTTTCCAATCTCATTTTAAAATATTTTCCTTCTCACTCTCTATAGTCTAGCCAATTCCTCACATACCATAATGCCCTCTGTATCTTTGCACAAACTATTCCTTCTGCCTGAAATTCATGTCTCTCCTCATATACCCCTAGTGTAGGGATTCTTAACCTTTTTTTGTGGCATAGACGCCTTTGATACTCTGATGAATTCCATGGAGCCCTTCTCAGAAAATGTTTTTAAATGCGTAAAATATAATACATAGGATTACAGAGGAAACCAATTACATTAAAAGAGTTATCAATGAAAAACTAAACACCTTCTTGGACCCCAAGTTAAGAACTTCCACCCTAGTAGAGAATCTTTCACTTCCTTCAAGACTCAGTTTAAGTACCGTACTTAATATGAAAAATTTCCTGATCCTTTCAGCTACTAAGGGCCTTCTTCCCTAACTGCCTTGTTTATTCATTCTTTCTGTATTTTGTTGTTGTTGTTTGTCCTTCATTCTCTAAGAGGACCGTGACATCATGGAGGTGATGCCAGGACGTGCAAGTGAATCAGATTTAAGTGGGGGAGAGCTGTGCAAAGTCACCAGCCTCACTCTCTATTCCAGAGCCATCTGGATCCTGTGACCAGATAACCCAAATCACTGTGGCTCTCACTGATTGGCCAACAATAGGTCCCGTATGTATCAGTAATTAAGGTGGGAGGTGGGACTTTCTTTTACTGTTTTCCCCTTTAACACTTATTTAATCAAGTGCCCTTGAAGAGTCTGGCCTTTTCTTTCTTTGATTAGATCAGGAGTCTCTGATGACCTTCTTGCCTCAAGGGAAAGCCTGGTTTGAGTCACATGTTTTTTGATGCCTGAGGCTTTTAGGCCAGGTGGGTTTGAGTCCAATGTTTTTGATGCTTTTAGGTTATGTGGGTGAGTCTTAGGTTGTGATGCCCTTTGACCCTGAATAGAATATATAAAACCAGAGGGTTCTCGCTCACTGAAAGAGTGGCCTGTGACTGCTCAAGTGGTTGTAACTCCCCCTGCCCCAGCCCCCCTCCTCCTTGTTGCCAACCCAGATGTTGGTTTGTATTTGGTGTGTTTATAATGTATGTTTGTAATTTGTATGTCTTTGCTCTGAAGTTCAGGTTGCTGGCTTTTCCTCCCAAACTAAGTGAGTTTATATATGTGTATGTGTGTGTGTGTGTGTGTATGTACATATATATACATATGTTTGATTAAAGTAAGATTGTTAACCCCTTAAAGTTACTTTCATTAGTAAAACAGATCAAAAGAACCTATGCTGGCAGCTCTTGTTGCTGGTCTTGTTGAGTCTTACACCCCTACAGCTACTGCTAGCTGAATTGTTGTTACACCAGGCCAAGTCCCACTTGGTCGTTGTTTGGGCCCTGATTGACTCAGAGGGCATGAAAATAGGAATATACTTATGTATGTAGATGCTGTATCCTCTAATACAATGTAAGTTCCTTGAGAATAAGGACAATTTCATTTTTATCTTTGTATCACCAACCAATCAATAAACATTTATTAAGCATCTACTATATGCCAGGCTTTGAGCTAAGAGCAGGGGCTACAAAAAGAGGCAAAAGAAAGTCCCTGACCTCAAGGAGCTTACAGTCTAACAAGGAAGACAATATGCAAATATATACACAGCAAGCTGTATACATAGTAGACACTTAAAAATGCTTATTGATTTATTGATTAACTTAGGATCTTCTATAATGTCAAGTAGAGATGCTCATTTTCAGGAAAGAATTTTTTTTTAAGGTAAATATAATTTTTGTTGCATGAGATTTTCAATCTATTTTCTTAGCTATCCCTATTAGTTTCTGCTTGTCATTTTTAATCCTCATGCACTTCTGAAAACTGAAGATAGGCTCTGAATTGAAGATTCTGTGCTTTAATTCATATTTTTATTTCACTGGAGTCTCCAGCATCCTTGACTACTTGTAGTTCTTGGCTACTGCCTACCCAGTCCTTCCTGAACTTTAGTTAAGTCCAATATCTCAATTCTTGTTTTATAAATTAGGTAAAAAATGATCCAGAGAGGTTAAGTCACACAAATCGTTGGTGGCAAAGTCACAACTAGAAATTGTATCTTTTCCTTCCCTGTCCAATATCCTTTCTGTCCTACCATGATTAAATGCTACTTGTTGTTCCGTCATTTTCAGTCACATCCAACTTTTTATAGCCCCCCTTTTGGGGTTTTCTTGGCAAAGATACTGAAGTTGTTTTCCATTTCCTTTTCCAGTTCCTTTGACAGATGAGGAAACTGAGGCAAACAGGGTGAAGTGACTTGTCTAGGGTCACATAGCTAGTGAGTATCTAAGGCTGGATTTGAACTCAGATCTTCCTGACTCTTGATCCAACACTGTGATACCTCCTTTGCTGAACTAGCTGAAATACCACTCAATTAGCAGTTTGATTCCTTTGAGTTTATTCCTCTTCCTTTAAAAATGTGAGTGCCTCTAGTTAGTTACTGGATTATCAGTCATATACACATTAGTTTAAATTAGTTCAATTAGATTGCTTCCTTCCTAACACTTATCTGAAATAAGGTACACTGAAATATTGAGAGTTTTGATAGGTGAGGGAGTCTGGGAAAGGAGAAAAGATGTAGTTTAGGAGCATGGAGTACTTGGTGATGTACGACAGGCCTGGGTTAAATATTTTACTATTGGCTTTAGGTCAGTTTCAGGGCCTAGCATCTTCAGGAGAGAAGGAGGACTAGGATACAGAAGAGCAGCATGGAGCAAGGGAGGCAGAAAAGCGGCAAAGATAAATTTTATCTGCTTAGAAATTTTTTTCATGCCTCCCTACTCAAAGGCTCCAGGGCTTAAGCTAGTGCTATCATCACTAGAATTCAGTTACATTATGGGTCAAATGGACTTCTGTGTGCTAGCCTGGGAATCTAACTACTAATCCTTGTAACATCATTTCTATGGGAAAATTCATTTGCAGTTTTTAAAACATCCGTATTAACACAGAAACTTTGGGAACACAACCCACTAATATGTTGGGAACTGTCTTTATCTGAGAAGCCACTTGTCTGCTTTTGTTTCTAAATTTCAAAGTTCACTTTTAAAACAAAGGTGATTTCTCCATGGAATTCTAAAGGCTTTGCTTTCATGTGAAGGAATAACTTCAGGTTTTAGAAATTTACTTTGGAACCTTCTGGTTATAGCTATGCCAGGAAATCCCGTTGAAATTCAAAAGCTATCTGAACTGTTCTTTGGGAGAGATTAGAGCTGCCTGTTTCACAAATGCCCTAAAATTATACTTGACACCTACATTTATTTTGTTGTTCTAAGATGTTTCTGAATCAAATCTAGGTTTTGGCTCTGGTGGGATAATAAAGCGGTAGGAGACAAAGATAAATTTCGTGAAAAACCCTTTAGTGATAACTAAGTAATCACTGTTGGCAAGTCTCAAAGGCCTCTTATCAGGGCTTCTAAGACAGCTTTCCTCCACCACGGAGAAAAGTATTCTCTGGGTTATAGTATGATCTGTGGTCAGCATAATATTACCTCTTATGGCAATTCAGATTAAGCTGTAAGACCTGACATTCTTCCAACCAGCTTTCGATTCTATTACTTATCAAATATTTCTCAACTATTCAGTATTAAAGTTCAAATAGTCAAAACACATGTTATCCATAGGTTCATCAGTTCTGTACTCTCACACTCACAGACCCCAATTCAAATTCTGGGGACCTACAACAATAATTTATCCTTCTGGCTCACTAACCACCTCTTTGTTTGAAAACTGGTACTATCTGAAGTTAGCTTGCTTCTAGTGGCTCACTGTGCTAACAGACCCAGGCAATGAACAGTGTTGAAGTACTCTGGCATGTTACTGTGGATATTAGTAAATGGTAAATAGTAGAAAATGTTATAAATCCCACTCCTAAATGAATTTTGTGTCCTCATTTTCATTCCCACCCATCCCTACCACAACCCTATTGGCTTAAGAAATGAGATCTTCCAAGAAAATACTACTTTAAAAATTATACTGGAGCAAGTGGAAGCTAATGACTTGATGAGAAATCAAGAAATTATAAAACAGAACCAAAGGAATGAAAAAAATGGAAGACAATGTGAAATATTTCATTGGAAAAACCACTGACCTGGAAAATACATCCAGGAGAGAGAATTTAAAAATTATTGGACTACCTGAAAGCCATGATCAAAAAAAGAGCCTAGATATCATCTTTCAAGAAATTATCAAGGAGAATTGCCCTGATATTCTAGAGCCACAGGCCAAAATAGAAATTGAAAGAATCCACAGATAGCCTCCTCAAATAGATCCCAAAAGGAAATCTCCTAGGAATATTGTCGCCAAATTCCAGAATTTCCAGGTCAAGGAGAAAATACTGCAAGCAGCCAGAAAGAAACAATTTGAGTATTGTGGAAACA
>CM053627.1:115862264-115884988 GCA_028646595.1 Phalanger gymnotis
GCTGTTTTCATGCGGCCATCTTGGCTCCGCCCCCCTGTTTCATGATGTTTGTAATTTTATCACTCTTTGTACGTTTAGTGGCCTTACAATGACTATAATGTACTCTCTCCACTTCTGTAACTGCTGACACACTTTTCTTCCTTCAAGTCCCAGCTCAAATGATATCTCCTTTATGAAGCCTTCTTTAGTCTTGTCAATAGAAAGTAGTCTATGTTTACTCAGCATTTTTGAGGCCCATAGGATCACAATTTTAGAGCTGGAAGGGACTTTGGAGGCCGTCTAGTCCAACCCCCTCGTTTTAAAGGTGAGAAAAATGAAGTCCGGGGAAGTTGTGACTCGTCCAAGACCACACAGAAGTGCCATTTGTAGCCAAGACCTGTTACTCCAGAGTTAATGATCTTTTGCCTACTTTATCTCCTCCTTTATCTCCTCTCTTCTCAAAATTTCTTGGCATAATTTGCCTGAATCAAAGTTCCATTAGTCCTTTTACATTCTGCCTTTTATTATTCTTATTTGTCCATCAACCAATAGACATTTATTAAGTGCCTACTATGAGCCAAGAACTATCCAAAGTGCTGGGGAGACTAAAAATAAAAACCAAAAGACAGTCAAAGAGATCACAGTCTAATGAGGGACACCACATGTAAACAAATGTCTGTAAATATGTAGATAATCAATAGAGGAAAGAAGACGAGATTTTAGCTGGGACTTGAAAGAAGCCAGGGAAGCCACAAAAGAGAATTGAACTATTTTATTTGAGGAATTGCAAATATGTCCATCACTGGATCTCAAGAGTACATGGGAAGGGAGTGAGAAAGGAATGGATTGGAGGGGTGGAAATAGTTCTCAGCCCAAAATAGAAGATGAAAGCACTTATCATCTGCCTGGGGAGTCAAAATATTCTTTTCTCATGAACAGCAGGGACCAACACCTTAGAAGATGAGAAAAAAGAATGAGGCAGTATGGCACAGACAAATTTGCCAGATTTGGAATAGGAGGGCTTTAGCCCAAATACCAGCTCTGGCACTTATAACCAGCATGAATTTGGACAATCTCTGGGGCTCAGTTTCCTCATCCATAAAAAAGGTATTTAGATTAGATGACATATGAAGTCTTTTTGCACCTCTAGTTTCTGGTCCCATTAGAATCAGGTCACCTGTTATAGGTAGAAATATTTGAGAGGTGGAGAATAGGGGAGATTTGGGAGAGGATTGGAACAAGGTTTCCTTTAAGGGCCTTGGCTCTGAAAGTAGGTAATCTAGAGGCAGCATGCTTCCATGTATACTGTGATAGACTTGGAATCAAAAAGGTTCAAATCCTATCTCGGGTACTTAATAGATGTGAGGCCCAGGTAAATCAGTGAAGTCTCTGAGCTTCAGTTTGCTTAGTTATAAATTGGGAATAATTTGCACTTATTTCATAGGGTTGTTGAGAGAATCAAAAAAAATGTTTGTAATTCTTTTCAAACCTTAAAGTACTGTATAAATGTAAACTATCATTATAGAGAAAAGTACAGTACCAGTTAAGAGCTTCATCAAGCTTATTTCATGAGGACTGTGTTTGATGAGACTACTGGAAAGCTCTTTTCTCCATCTGTAGTATCACTCCCTCCTGTAGAGGGTATTTGGAGTGAAGAAAGAACCTGAAGACTACAGGAGCCCCTTTTCCAAAAAGGATAACTGTCAAGCTGACCCCTAGCTATGAATGCAGATAGATACCTATTGTCTTAATTTTTAACACCCCTGTCCTCTCAATTTTTCCTTTCTTCTTTCTCCCACCTCCTACTTTAGGTTCCTACCATTCCTTTTTTTAGTTCAGGGACCCAAGGCACAAGTAATAGAAATGAATTGAGGGTATAGGTGGAGGTAAGATTTTATTTTGTATTAATATGGTGACTTTTCTTTGCTAACTTTAATATTTGTATATGTAAAGTTCATAACTTTAATGGTCATATTCTTAGGCATTCTCCAGGGAACTTATTCAGTGGAAACAAATATGTTCCCCACCCCCTCCCCCTTTAATTAGTTACCATTCTTATGCTATACTGTAAGATATATTACAGGTGGGTCATTTCTTCTCTTAAACTTTATGACTACCTCACAGATCAATGAAGTGTATTTAATAGTGGATTTATCGAGATGGTTGTCTCTATTAAACAAAAGCCAAGTAATTAAGAGATTTCAGAATTTTTCCCTAAGTGGAATTTCCCATGCTTCTGTTAGGCAGCTAAGTGGCAAAGTGAATGGAGAACTGGGCCTGGGGTCAGGAAGACCTGAGTTCAAATTTGACCTTAGACACCTAATAACTGAGTAACCTTAGTCAAGTCCTTAACCTCTTCCTGCCTGTTTAATCATCTGTAAGGTGATAATAATAATAGCATCTACCTTCTAGGTTGTTGAGAGGACAAAATAAGATTATATTCTTATAGATTATATTAGATGGTGAACCCCTTGGGGGCAGAGAGTGTCTTTTGCATTTCTTCATATCACCAGCATTTAGCATAGTACTTGGCACATAGTAGGCATTTAATAAATGATTATTGACTGCCAATTGTAAAACATTATACAAACCTTTAACTGCTATGTAAGTATTAGCTTTTTTTAAATTATATCTATTATTTTACTCTGTTCCCCCACTATTTTTTATGCTATTAATCTTTTAAATCAGTGGTGTCAACCTCAAAAAGAAACAAGGCCACAAAACTATATATAAGGATCCCTGTGGGCACACGTTGATTTAGGAAACCACATATTAACATAATCTATGTTTTACAGTATTTTTATTTATTTTGTTAGATATTTCCCAATTCTATTTTAATCTGGTTCTGGTCCCACTAGGGTGTGTTGTAGGCTACCTGCAGCCTGGCCTGCCTGGCCACTGGCACTTCTGTTTTAAATGATTCTCCTTGAATTCTTCTTTTAACTTACCAACTTCAACATTTTAGACCTGAGTGTCATAGAGAAGCCTCTGCCAGGCAACCAGGTTTCATTCCCCTGAATTCATGATCTTGCCAGCTATTCCCAGTTATCACCACCTCTAAGCCAGTCTTCCTTGGAATTCACTCAGAGAAACTGGAATTCCCTGCTAACATGAGGAGATCAAGCAGTCAAAGTTCCTAGGCCCTTTCCTTGTTACCACAGGCCTGGTTTTTGCCTGCCTTCTACCATTTTCTCAGTTCCTAACCAGTTCTTGGTCACTGACCCTTTGGCCCTCTCGCTCCATTGCTCTTTACCCATATTATCTTTTTTGCTACAATAAAGTCAGACACCCTGCCACATTTTTTAAGTGACCAAGCACATGAACACAAAGAAAAATATGTGATTTAAACCATAACCTCAATCCCTACTTCACGTTCAAATATGTAAACATTAGACTAAGTAAATACTAAAGTGGTCAATACACATTTTAGAAATTTTATAATTACCGAAAGGTGACATTGAATAGTAGATAGAAGGCAAACCTCGGAGTCAGAAAGATCTGGATTCAAGTCTTGCCTTTGACACAAACTAGCTGGGTGACCTTGGACAAGTCACTTCACCTCTGTGAGTCTCAGTTTCTACATCTACCTAATGAGGACGTTGGACTAGATGACCCATGAGGACTTGTCTAGCTCTAAAGCTGTGATATTGATCCTCTCATCCATTTTCTTTTTCTTATTCCAACTTAGTGACAAATTTATTCCAACTTAGTAATATTCATTCCAACTTAATAACAGTCTAAGGAAAAAGCCAAGACTGGGACAATGAGCTGGGGGTTGCACTAAGAGGCGGAAGAAGGTATCATGGTATTCTAACAGATTAACTTGAGGATCTAACTTTAAAGAAACAGCATAATTATAAGATTTGGAAGAGCTAAAAAAATTAGTCATACTCCCTGGCACCCATCACCAAATGAACTGAGAATTTGAGGTACATGTTGGGAGTGATATTAAGCAGATTTCCAAGCTGAAATAAATTATGTGGAAAGCTGGTGTTTTCAGTTTCAAGATACATAGTCAGGAAAATGAAATGTCAGTTTCCTCATCTGTAAAATGGGGATGATAATATTAGCACTTAGTACAAAAGGTTGTGATAGTCAAAACCTTAAAGCACTATATAAAGTACTCCTTTACACACACACACACACACACACACACACACACACACACACACACACACATGCAGGAGCTGGGAGCGGGAGCCGGGAGCGTGCACACAATGTCCTAGAAAATTTAACCCTTTCATGCCTGGAACTTTTAACCTGGAACCCTGGTGAGTGCTTTACATGGCCCTTTACATCTAAGGAGGCTCCAGACATGCTTGATTCTGCTCCTTTTTGCTTGCCACCTTGAATATTCCTTCTGCTCTCCTCTCTATGTGCTCCAGTTATGGAACCAAATCTAATCCAATCAATATTGTCATTGCTATCTGAAAGGATGGTTCCACTCCCACTAGAGTTTTGCCCACCTGCATGCTGCCCAAGAGCCTTGAGTTTGACATCTCTAAATTCTAGTCAAATCCCACCATTTTTACAGATGAGAAAATTGAGGGACATAGTTGTGCATCTTGTGCAGACAGACAGAGCCAAGTTTTATAAGAAGAGGCAGACATCCCATTTCGTGATTCTGTAATTTCAATGCAAAAGAATTCATTTTGGCAGAAAGAGTAAAAAGAATCTTGTTGAAGGATCATTAAATCATAAATCATGAGTATGAAATAAAAAGGTACACCTGGACCTAGTTACCTAGCAATAAGACTCTACCTCTCAGAGGTCCGTATAGTCTTCCTGACTAGTAGTACCAGGCTGGGTATACCCTCCCCAAGAGGAAAGCACTTGGGGCTCAATAGTAAAACACCTTCTCATGGACCTGCACAGTTCATATGACCCACCAAACTGTTATAGGAAACACATTAATTGGCTGCCTGATGACCCTCTTCACCTACAATTCCCACTAGAACTAAGAATTTCTCCACTGGGTACTATTCACTTGGTATTGGTTATTTGATCAGATAGTTCCCTGGAAGAGCCTCATGGATGCACAAGCCTCCTTACAGTGAATTAATTTTAACTATATACTCCCTCTCTTCTATATCCTTGGTACCTGGGGTATCTGGGTAACTGGGGCTTTCCAAATTTGAACCTCTCTCTGTGCCCCTTTTAAAGTTCAAGTATGATTCAAGTGTGTGGATTGCCTCTAAATCAATCATCAGTAATAATTAACTTTGTTTCAAGGCTGCAAGTACCCACAGAAAGACAAAGAATTCACACCTTATCCAGGAGATAAAACCAATACCAGAGAAAAGTCCTCAACAGTGAGAGCAAGAAGACTTTAAACTCCATCAAGAAGTTAGTTCTATCAATGGAATTTCACACTTTATCAAGCAGATGATTGTCAAGACCAAAATAAAGTCCTAATCAGCGAAGCCATGAGTGCTTTTCACCACATAAGTGAGACTTCTGCAATAATAGAACAAAGGGTCAAGTAGGTGGGAGGAAAAAGGTCAAGGTAAATGATTGGACATACTCACTCCCGGTACATACAGATAATAAATACTGTGGGAGAAAGGATGGAGCCCTATGGATCACAATTCTTCAGAGAGGAGGAGTAACCAGGGCAGGTTTCTTGAAACCTATGGGATTTGATTTCAGTTACTGTGTAAGATTTGAAGAAGGAGAAGATATGCTAGAGGGAATGATGTACACAGTGAATCATTACCAATGTGGAGAATGAAGTATGTTAACTAAAGCCTGATTTTGGGGGGAAGAGAAGATATGGCAAGGAAATTTCTGACCAATAAAGGGAAAGGTAGTAACTGGGGAGCAAAAAAGAAAAGGCAAGATTTGAGAAGGAAGGTAAGTGCCAATTCAGTTATATAGTAGATGCTGATGAAAAGATGAGAAAAGTATGTTTCATTATAGTACTGTAATGGAAAGGAAGTGTGGTACGGTAGAAAGTTCTTGGGATCTGGAGCTGGAGAACCAGGATTCAAAACTTGTCTGATATTCACTAAAACCTGTGTGAACTTGACTAAATAGTTTTACCTTTCTGGAGCTCAATTTCCTTATTTGCAAAATTAGAGGGTTGAATCAGATAGCTTCTGAGGTTCTCCCAGTTCTAGATCTTTAATCCTATAATGCATGTCTAGATACATGGATGGGACACTTGGTAAAAGAAAAAAATAGATTATAAGATTTAGGACTGGAAGGGACCTTAAAGATTACCTAGTCTTATACCCTCATTTTAAAGATAAAGAAACAGACCTTGGGTAAGTAGTAAGGGGTTGAATTGAGAATAGAACCAAAGTCTTTTGATTGCAAATTCTGTATTCTTTTACCTACATTGAAGCTTAACTGAATTTCACATTCCATCTCATCTTCTTACATAGATTCCCAAAGTGGGGGGTACTGCCCCCTGGTGGCACTGGAATGATGGTGTGTATGTGTGTGTGGGTGTGGGTGTGTATTTTTTTTGAAATGATGCAAATCTCAAAAAAAATAAATAAATAAAGGGTTAAAGGAAGTAGATTTCCAGGGGGTGCTGAGTAATTTTTTTTTTTCTTGAAAAGGAGGCAGTAGGCCAAATAAGTTTGGGAACCTCTGTAAAGGAGTTGAAACTTGTTCCAAATTATGTGACAAACCAATCAGACCTCACAGTATTGTAGATATAGAGTTGGAAGGGACCTCAGAGGCATAAAAGGGGAAACTGAAGTTCGAGAAGGTTAAGTGACTTACCCAAGGTTACATAGGTGATAACCATCTGAGATGGCTTTCAATTTGAGTCCTCTGGCTCCAAAGTCAGGGTTCCTTCCTTGGAAAGATATGCTGGAGTGAAGTCTTCTAGTTTACACCTATTAGAAATAATGCTACTTTTCATTTTAAGGAGAGCTCCATTTATTCCTATGCTCTCTAGTGTTTTTAATACAAAGGGATGCTGTATTTTGTCAAAGGTTTTTTTCTGCATTTATTGAGATAATCACTTGATTTCTGATGGTTTTGTTATTGATGTGGTCAATTATGCTGTTAGTTTTCCTAATATTGAACCAGCCCTGCATCCCTGGTATAAATCCCACCTGGTCATAGTGCATGATCATTGTGTGCTATAATCTCTTTGCTAGTATTTTATTTAAAAGTTTTGCATCAATATTCGTTAGGGAAATTGGTCTATAATTTTCTTTCTCTGTTTTGGCTCCTCCTGTTTTGGGTATTAGCTCTATATTTTTGTTGGAAAAGGAATTGGGTAGGATTCATTTTTCACCTATCTTTTCAAATAGTTTATATAACATTGGGATTAATTGTTCTTTAAATATTTGGTAGAATTCACTTTTGAACCCATCTGGTCCTGGTAATTTTTTCTTAGGAAGTTCATTGATGACTTGTTCAATTTCTTTTACTGAGATTGAGTTATTTAAGCATTTTATTTTTGTTTCTGCTAATCTGGGTAATTTATATTTTTGCAGCTATTCGTTCATGTCATTTAGATTGTCAAATTTGTTGGTATATAATTTGGACAAAATAGCTCCTAACAACTCTCTTAATTTCCTCTTCATTGATGGTGAATTTTAGCCTTTCATTTTTGATACTAGTAATTTGGTTTTCTTATTTCCTTTTTTTAAATCAAATAAAATAATGCTTTATCTATTTTATTCATTTTTTTCATAAAGCCAGTTTCTAGGCTTATTTATTAGTTCAATGATTTTCTTACTTTCAATTTTATTAATCTCTCCTTTATTTTTCAGGAGTTCTCAATTTGGTATTTAATTGGATATTTTTAATTTCTTTTTTTGTGTTTTTTTTTAGTTCCATGCCTAATTCATTGATTTACTTTTTCTCTATTTTATTGATGTAAGCAATTAGAGATATAAATTTTCCCCTAAGTACCACTTTGACCACATCCCATAAATTTTGGCATGTTGTCTCATTATTGTCATTTGTTCTTTGAGTTACTTGTTTTTTAGGATTAAATTATTTAATTTCCAATTAATTTTTAATCTTCCTCTACATTGTCCATTGCATTGTCCGTGCAATTTTTATTGCATCATGATCTGAAAAGGATGCATTTAACTATTTCTGCTTTTCAGCATTTGGTTGTGAGCTTTTTATATCCTAATACATGGCCAATTTTTGTGTAGGTGTCATGTACCACTGAGAAAAAAAGGTATAATTCTTTCTATTCCCATTCGATTTTCTCCAGAGAGCTATCATACCTAAATTTTCCAGAATTTTATTCACCTCCTTCACTTTTTTCTTGTTTATTTTTTGTTTAGATGTGTCTAGTTCTGAGAGGCTAAAGTTGAGGTCCCCCCACTAAGTACAGTTTTATTATCTCTTTCCACTTGTAACTCATTCAACTTCTCCAAAAATTTAAATGCTATACCATTTGGTGTACATATATTTAGTATTGATATGACTTCATTGTCTACAGTACCTTTCAATAAGACATAGTTTCCTTCTTTATCTGTTTTAATTAGATCTGTTTTTGTTTTTGCTTTGTCTGAGATCAGGATTGTCATCTCTGTTTTCTTTACTCCAGCTGAAGCATAATTGATTCTGCTCCGGCTGCTTACCTTTGGCCTGTGTGTATCTCTCTGTTTCAAATGTGTTTCTTGTAAATAACATATTGTAGGATTCTGGTTTTTAATCCATTCTGCTATCTGTTTCCATTTTATGGGTGAGTTCATCCCATTCACATTTATAGTTATGATGACTAAGTGTGTATTTCCTTCCATATTATTTTTCACTTGTTTATTCCCCACTCTCTTAACCCCCACCCTTTCTTTCCCCACCAGTGTTTTACTTCTGATCACCACCTTCCCCAATATCCCCTCCCTGATCAGTCTCCCCTCCCCCTATTTATTATCCCCATCCATTTTAACTTCCTTATAAGGTAAGATAGATTCCTGTATACAACTGAATGTGCATATTATTCCTCCTTTGAGCCGATTTTGAAGAGAGTAAGGTTTAAGCTTTGCCCACCAACTCCCATTTTCCCCTTCATTAGAATAGCTCTTTCATGCCTCCTTTATGTGGTATAATTTACCCCATGCAATCTCCCTTCTTCTCCTTCTTCCAGTGTAATTTTCTTTCTTACCCCTTTATTTTGTTTTTTTGGGATATCATCCCATCAAAGTCAACTTATGTCCACATCCTCTGTCTACACATATTCCTTCTAATTTCTCTTATAGTAATAAAATTGTTGAGAGTCACAAATATTATCTTGCCATATAGAAATGTAAGCACTTTGACCTTATTGAATATATTTTTTTCTTTCTTGTTTCTTTTTTTACCTTTTAATGCTTTCCTTGAGTCTTGTATTTGGAGGTCAAATATTTTATTCAGCTTCGATCTTTTAACTAGAAATGCTTGAAACCCCTCTTTTTTGTTAAATGTCCATTTTTTCCCCTAAAAGATTATATTCAGTTTTGCTGGGTAGGTGATTCTTGGTTGTAATCCTAACTCCTTTGCCTTCTGGTATATAATATTCCAAGCCCTCCAATTCTTTATTGTGCAGGCTGCCAAATCTTGTGTAATCCTGAATGTAGCTCCACAATTTTTGACTGCTTGCAATACTTTCTCCTTGATTTGTGAACTCTGGAATTTGGCTGTGATAGTCCTGGAAGTTTTCATTTTGGGATCTCTTTCAGGCAGTGATTGGTAGATTCTTTCAATTTCTATTTTGCCCTCCAGCTCTAATATATCAGGACAGTTTTCTTTGATAATTTCTTGAAGGGTGTTTTCCAGATTTTTTTTAATCATCGCTTTCAGGTAGTCTAATAATTCTTACATTATTTCTCCTAGATCTATTTTCTAGGTTAGTTGTTTTTCCAATAAGAAATTTCACATTTTCTCCTACTTTTTGTACTTTTTTGATTTTATTTTATGGTGTCTTGATGTCTCATCACATCGTTAGTTTCCACTTGTCCAGTTCTAATTTTTAAGGAATTTTTTTCTTCAGGGAGCTTTTAGACTTCCTTTTCTATTTGTCCATTTCTATTTTTAGGGAGTTTTTTTTTTCTAGGTAAATTTTTGTATATCTTTCTCCATGCTATTGACTCTTTTCATGATTCTCTTGCATTACTCTCATTTCTTTTCCCAATTTTTCTTCTACTTCTCTAATTTGCTTTTTAAATCCTTTTTAAGCTCTTCTAGGAATTCTTTTTAGGCCTGAGACCAAATTACATTTTTCTTTGAAGCTTCACATGTAGCCATTTTGACCCTATTGTTCTCCTCTAAGTTTATGCCTTAATCCTCACTATCACCATAGAAACTTGCTATGGTCAAGCTCTTTTTTTGTTTTTTGCTCATTTTCTTCTTCAGTGACTTGGTGTTTTTATGTGAGAGTTGGAGTCTGGTCCTGCACTGTTCCAAGCTATTTGTGCTGGGGCTGTGGGTCTTT
This sequence comes from Phalanger gymnotis, assembly GCA_028646595.1. Classification (NCBI taxonomy): domain Eukaryota; kingdom Metazoa; phylum Chordata; class Mammalia; order Diprotodontia; family Phalangeridae; genus Phalanger; species Phalanger gymnotis. Next base: position 115,872,637 of record CM053627.1, read on the forward strand.
CTGCTGGCTTTTACTGGGTTTCAGGGCTTAGCTACTAGCTTTCTCTGGAGCGCAGGCTTCCCTTTGGCCTTGTATTGAGTGTTGGGGCCTCCCTGTTGACCTCCCTTGGGTATGGAGTTTAGCTGCTGGCCTGCTCTAGGAGTGGGGCCTTGCTGCTGGGTTGCTATGGTAACAGAGTCTGGTAGCTGGCCTTGAAGGAGGGATCTTATTGCTGGGTTGCTATGGAAAGAGGGTCTCTACTGCTAGTACCCTGGGATAGGGCTTCACTACTGGTCAGCAATGGGGTCAAGGCCTTGCTGGTAGCTTGTGCTGGGAGGTGGGGTTGCTGGGGTGGGGTCTTGCTGCCCTGCACAAGGCTGCTCACTTGCCTAGTGGGGCTTCTGGTGGGGACCAGCTGGTGGATTGCTCCAGGCTAGGAGCCTTGCTGCAGGCCCCATGCCCTGAGACTAGCTGCTACTCCCGCTGCTGCTGCTGCTGCTGCTGCTCTTGAACCTTACTCCCCTGCCATCCTAATGAGACAGGCCTTTCCTACTGGGCTGGTAAGCTGCTTCTCTGCTCCTAGATGAAGTCTGAGGTGATTTATTCTGAGGCAGTTTTCTACTTGTTTGGAGTGGAATTTGAGAGAGCTTCAGAGGGTTCCTTCCTTACTCTACCATCTTGGCACCAGAAGTCTCAAGACTTTCCTGCTACAGAGACCCAGGTCATGTCACTGAAACTATTATTGCCTCCAAGCAACTAAGAGTAATTGGAAATTATGAATTAATTTCCAGTCAACATCAGTGAAGGATGCTTCCACAGCAGGGAGATATCTACAACTAATGAATTCGTAGGTCCCAATCAATTTCCCTCTAATTTGTTCTGTTCCCTTCTAGCTTTCCCATGGGTTGTTAAATACATATGCTAAATATTCTCCCTCTGCTTTAGGTTTATTTGGCTATTATATTCCTTAGCCTGTCTGATTTTAATTGGGTAAAGTTGTCTTAGTATTTAGTACAGGTTTCCTTTATCAAACTATAAGTTAACCAATAAGCACTTGCAACCACCTATGGTTACTCTCAGTCTCCAGAAATTTTGCTGTACAGTAGTTCTGTTTGTTTTGTTTCACTTTAAAGCCTTCAGAAATAAAACTACTTTCTTTTACGATCTTCAAACCTTAGCAAAATGTCTTTAGAACTCCTGAGAACTGTTGAGCACTTTCATGCCTACTCGTGAAGTTACCTAGTACAGCTAACTTCTAATATTTTCTAGGGGTATGGCTGGTTTGTTGGTTGCTTTTGTTGTGGTTTTTCTTAAAATATGGAATTTCATAAATGGAGTTTTATTCTGTATTTGTAAGACTAATTCTCTGATCTTATCCATTTACTTATATTTTTGCTATGCCCTTGTAATTTCTCCCCAAAACAACTAACTGCATTTTTCCTAAAGGTTTCAGACAGAATGTGAATATCAGGAGCTATGTGGGGCAAAGCTAAAGATAAAGGATTTTCAAATGTTCATTTTATTTACTTTTATATTCAACTTTCCAACCTTCTCTCTAAACCTAAAAAAAAAAAACTTTAAACAGGATTGTAAGGAAAGTATCTTCTGCTTTGCATACCTTTTTATCTTAGAGGTTTGGAGGATTTTTTTTTAGTTCTACTCTTCACAAGGAAGCAAGAAGTGTGACAGGAAGGTGTGATTTTTAATTTACACCAGAGCTCTCAGCAAATAATGACTTTTCACACCCTGTTATTGCTGCTTAGCCTAGGGGAGGAATTGGGGGCTACTGTTGTCATATCAAATTAAATCCACTGTTGTCATGCAGAAGGACATTCTTCTTCATTTAACCGTTATATTAAAAATTTTCAAACTTCATGTTTGTGAATACTTTATGAGGATGTGGTATATTATTACTTTGAAATGTACTTGATTTCTAGGAAATGGTTATTGGAGACTTAGTTTTTCATTTTGTCAAGCATGAAAAACATGTTTTCCTCCTGATCCTCACATTGACCAGACAAGTAGGAAATAGTGGCATATTTAGACAATAGCCGAAAATATGTTCGTATTTATTTTTCAGAACTTCTGGGCAAAAGGAGTTTAAGAAAATTAAATTAAAGAATGTGTTTGTTGTTTCCTAATGTTTTCCCCACTGGTTAGCCAGAAGGCAATTTCTTCCAAGTTTCCAGGGAAGAGTTAGTTGATGATAGCACTGTCAAAACTTGGTTACTTAAAGTGCCAGTTGAAATTTTCTAATTAAAAAAACTGTCAAGGAATATTTTAAAGATTAAAATTCTGGAATATTTTCATGATTTACCCATTGTACTTTTTAAATTTGGTTTGTAAGTTATTTATTTCCTAGTTCAAAGATTATCTTCACAATGCAGATCAGCAACTCATCCATGATTTCTTAGTCATAGAGGGCTGTACCGTTAAGGCATCTACCAATAATCACAAAACTAGCAAGTGTCCACAGCAATGTTTGAATTCAAGTCTTCTTAACTCTGGAAGTTAGGATGTTAAGTGACTTGTGCCTGGTCACACAGTAGGATTTTTTGTATATGTTAACAAGCAAGACTTGCTGATCCCAAGGTTGGCCTATTCAATAGATTCAGCTGTGCCCCCCCTTCTATTAAATACTTGATTCCATGACATATTAAGGTCAGCTGAAGGAAATGGTGATATTATCCTGGGGAAGAGAGTACTGTGGAATAGGATGAAGAAAAGGGATTAGGCTTATTCTGACTGGTCCAAGAGAACAGAACCAGGAGCAACTTACAAAGAGTTGGTTTAGACTTGATGTCAGAAAATGATCTCCTAGCAGAAGTTTCCAAAAGCAGATGGAGTTGTAGGAATGGAATTAGGGAAGGGTAAGGAGGATAGTGGGGTTTTCCTCACTAGATATCTTTGAGCAAAGGCTGACTGATCATTGGTTAGGTAAATTGTGATGATGATGTTTGGGGGATTATGGGTTGAACTATATTACCCTAAGGTCCCTTCAAACTTAAAATTCTGTGACTTTGAAATTAATCATAAAAATATGGTCCAAACTGCCTTTGGGAAACAAGGACTAGAATTAAAACTAAAGCCAATGGATTCACATAACAATTTCAAAGCAAATTCAAGAGAATTGTGGCAAGTAGAAATAGCTAAGTAAATATCTTAGAACTCTTTCTATCCACTTCTTTCATGGAAGTATCTCACAGTAAAAAAAAATAGACATGGGCAATGTGTTGATTTGTTTTGTTTAAATATATGTGTGTTGTGTGTTCCTCTGTGTGTGTATACATATCTGTGTGTGTGTGTGTGTGTGTGTGTGTTTAGTGCTTCTATTTGGTTGATTTAGTGGTTAGTGATAGCCATTCAAAAAAAGCATCAATAAAACATTTTCTAATGCACAGAATAAAAATTCTTAAAGAACAGAAGGGGACATAAAATTTTGTTACCACTAGTAAATTTATGAAACATTTTTCTTTTCAAAAACAAACCATATATAGGTCTACATTTTTGTATATAATCCTCTTTATCATTATACTTTGTATATTGAAATGTTTGTATTTATTGATATTGCTAAGGTCACAACCAAAAGAATTTCCAAAAAATAAATCATCTTAAACAAATTAGAAGCACATTAACCCAGGTAATTTTGCCTGGAATGATATTGCTTATTCCTGCTGGTTTTTTGTCTGGAAAATGGTGTTAAATTCTGACAGGGGTGGGAGTAAGAGAAAAAAGCAAAAATATTCAAGATCTCCCACTGTAAACTTCATATGGGTTTGCACTGTCACAAGCCACTCTTCTCCTAAAGGGACTGAATCTCCATACTAGCTGAAGACAACAACGGGTTAACTATGCTTGGTTTACAATAAACATCTCTGGCAGACTTTTATCTTATCCTTCCTAAGTTCTCCCCCCTCCTCAACTCCCCCTCTGTAAATGTCAACCACTTCCTGATGAGTCTGGTAGTGGTGAATTTCGCACCTTTCGTTTCTTTGTGAAGAAACCTGGGTGTTAATGGTAAGGAATTGGGTACCATTGTATGTCTGAGGCTGTCTGTTAGAAGAGCTGAGGGATGCCAGTGGAGGGAAAAGTAAAAAGAGGGAAGAAGATACTGAAGAAATTAGAACTGGAGAGAGGTTAAGAAATTAGTGATTTTGTTTTCTATGAGCCTATTATTTTATTAGTCTATGAATATGTCTTTCAAAACAGTTTTCTAAAATATAAACCTAAAGGGAGCTTAATATTTAGACGGGCAGGACCAGATAAACATAAAAGGAATTTGAGTTTGCAGCACTGGGCATTTGAAAAAAATCGACCAAGCCAAGAACCTCCTTCTTGTGTTCTACAGGTGCACGTCTAATACAGCTATGGAAACTTGGTCAGTTGATCAGGTCTGCAGTTGGTTGGTGCAGAAAAATTTAGGAGAACTAGTTCATAGGTTTCGAGGTGAGTTGTGTATATCTATTCTTGCATGTCTATACTGAGTAACTTACACTTTCTGCTCTCCAGGCTGTTTTCATTTTGACTTAATTGTCCTACTTTTTTGAGTGTAACTGCTTTGGAACAAGGTAAGAAAAGTTCACTTTCTTTGTTGAATGGAACATAGTTTGAATCTGACACATTAATCCTGGTGAGATATGGGGTATTTCAGAAAAATCTAAGTCAAAAATTAGATTCCTAAGCATTATTGAAGATTGTTGTCTGCTGGGGCGGGGGGAGGATTTTGTGTTGCTTTAAATTTTTTTTAACAATGCAGGACCAATGGGTGCAGTGTTATAGTGCTGGGGGTATGGGAGTACCACTTGCCAGTTTGGGAGCAAGCTAGCAGATTGCCTCGCTAATTTCCCAGGAGTGGGCTTTTTTCTCCACTCACAAATGTCTATTAGTAGAGAAATTCAGGCTACTGCAGTTTTTAAAACAGAAAAGTAACAATCCTTACAGTAACCCTCTGGTCTGACATTCTTCTAGGGGAAGGAAATAGGTTTGGGATTAGATAAGGTTAAAGTTTCCCAACTGAAATGAAAAATGTAATTTTCATATAATCGTCCATCAAGGACATTTCGGATGAACTTGAGGTGGCTTTGTCTCTGGGAATCACACAGGCAATGTCTTTGCCTTTTGAGTATGCCTCTGTTTTATATGCCTGATTCTTTATTGTACTGTCATGTAAAAAACTGAAATGATTTTCTTTTTCCCTAGAGGAAGAAGTGAGTGGGGCTGCTCTCCTTGCACTGAATGATCGAATGGTTCAGCAACTGGTAAAGAAGATTGGACATCAGGCAGTTCTGATGGACCTAATTAAAAAATACAAGCAAAAAACCAACGAACTGCCGCAATCTACTGCAAATTCCGGAGTGATAACCCCATCATCGCTAGCAGAAACGATCCACCAGTAAGTGTGATGCTGAAAAGATTCTTGTTTGGCATGCAGGTTATCTGCAGTGGCCCTGTACAGCCAGAGGAAAGCTTTCTAGTGGGCTTCCTTCAGTTTGCAGACCACAAACTTCTTCAGTCATATTGGGAGTGTTTTTGTAACATTCTTTGCCAAAGGTAATTTCTCAAAGATTATTTAAGAATAGTGAAGATACTCTATGTTACTTGCCTAGTGTTCACTAACAGCTGCTACTGAAACGTTGAAACTAATGGTCGCAAGAGTCATAAATACAGATAAATTCCTACTAAGAGTAATTTCTCCCTGACAATTGAAACATGTGCAGGAGGAGTCGTAACACCCTCAGAGAGCTCATGATTTAAAAGTGGTTGTTTATGTCGTGCTCTTTATTGGTCTTTACTCAGGGTTCCCAAACTTTTTGCCAGGGACTCCATCTCCTATCTAACTCACACTCTCCCCTAGAGGTCTCCACTTTATAATTTGTGAAAGCACAGCTGAAACTGAGGGGTTTTAAAAACTGTTTCCTTTAGAACCCTAAGCTTCTATGGCAGCATTCCAGGGAGATCCTAGGGAGAAATACACGGTGCCAGCTCAATGCTTTTGATTTTTTGTTTGTTTGTTTCTATTTATGTTTGGAGTATAAAATTACACAGTGAAAAAAAAAGGAGCAATAGGAGTTTTTGCCTGCAAGATTCACCTTAAAAAAGATATTACCTGATGATAGTTTCAGGCATATAGGTTTGGTTGGAGTTTTATGGAACTGTGACATTCAGAAGGTGTTTGCTCATTTGGAAAGGGTGAAAAAAAACTTCTGGTATATTTCCTGTTTCTCTTTTCAAATTCCTACGGGCTTGATGCAGTCTATTCTATACTGGGTGCTCTGATTTTCAGTGTATTTCTACTTCTGTCTTTGCTTTTTCCCCCACAATTCAATCTAGTTTATTATCTGCTTGAGTTTGGGCAAGTCGTTTAAATGTGATCTGTGGAGAGTGATTTCTTTCTGGATCTTTGATACATGATCCTATATTTACAAACCCTACCCCTTTTAAAAAAGTTTCTTCTAGAGCAGAGGTTCTTAATTTGAGGTTATGGATAGACAGATTTCAAGGGGTCTGTGAACTTCTGAGGGAAAAATTACTGCTTTGTTTTTTACTCACCTTAGTTTCTTTTGTAATCTTATGTATTTTATTTTATGCATTTTTCAATGCATAATTCTGTGCCAGGGTCTATAGGCTTCACCAGATGGATACACATTAAAAAAAAAGGTTAAGAACTATTCTAGAGTATTCAAAATGTTTTGAGGGAAATGTGAATAAATACACACACTGGGAAACATCACAGATCAAAGGACACAGACCTAAAGATGGAAAGGATCTTAGATTCCATCTAGTCCCATGCCCTTGTTATATAAATGAGGAAACTGAGGTCCAGAGAAGTGTACTGAATTGTCTAGGATCACACAAGGAGTAAGAGATGACCTCTGCTTGAGCTAATGGTAGGGGGCTTTGTGAAGTTAGACTTTAAGGATTTTTCTTTATTTATTTCATTCAAAGTAAAAAGAAAATTATGGCTTTTAATGTGCATAGAATTGTATCAATCGTGATGAAATCCAGCATCCCTTACAGTAATACTTTTCAGCAAAGGGTTTACAAAGGGAATGCATATGGTCAGATCAGAAGACTTCGAAGTCTTCCTAGGTAGAGCCGGGGTCTAGGCATTATTGCACACTCCCTGAGAAGTTTGAAAATCTCCATCGCCTCACCTAGGCCAGAAATGGTTTTGAGTCTTCCATGTTACAGGTATAATTTCACTTAATTCGAAATAAATATCAGCATGTCATGAAAAGCAAAATTTTCTACAATAACAGAAACCAGAGTTTCTAACAGCTTTGGTCAGTAGACTCAGCTTGTTGGCATCATGAAGACCTGGATTTAAATCCTATCCCTGATACCCACTAACTGTGTGACCTTGGGAAAGCTTGTAACTTCTCAATATTCTAGGCAACAACTAAGACTATAAGTGACCAGGAAATTACTGACAAAAATTGACAACGGTTCCCCATCTGAGAGTTCTCTATACTTAACAAATCACATCTGTCCCCAAACGTATCCTGTTCAGTCTGTAGCTCAGAAAGTTGGAAATGGTTCATGTTGACACTGAGCAGGGATAGGGGTAGTAGGGATAGACAACTATCAGTCTCTCGTTGCACTTCTGCCCCTTCCATGTTGTGCCGTGGCAACTGCCTACCTTGCCTGCCTGCCAGTCTCTACTCAGTGCTGGCATTCTCCATTTGTGTGGAATCTTGCTCCCTTAGGCACAATTCAGGTGACATTGAGGCAGCTTTGTTCTTACTGCAAGTTACTTTAGAATGTTCCGCAGTTGATGAGTTGGGCTCATTTAGGCTGGGCTACTCAAAGACCACTGACTCCATTTAATACCTTTGTGGCTTTGGGCAAGTCACTTTCCTCTTTCTAAGCCTTGGTTTCTTTATCTGATAAATGAGGGGAGCTAAACTACATGAGCTGTAAGGACCCTTCTAGCTCTAAATCTGTGGTCCTTTAACTCCACTGATTTGATCACTTAGTCTCAGTGCCCTAGTTTCTGCATCTATGAATTTGGAAAACACAAAGGACTCCCATTCATTTCACATATATATTGCAGCTATTCATGAGAATATCAGTCAACAAGCATTTGTTGTTTCTTTGGTCATTTCAGTCATGTCCCACTCTTCATGAGAGAAGTAACCTCATTTCACGATTTTCTTGGCAAAGATTTAGGAGTGGTTTGCCATTTCCTTCTCCAGCTCATTTTACAGATGAGGAAACTGAGGCAAAAGAGTTAAATGACTTACCCAGGGTGACACAACTAGTAAGTGTCTGAGGCCAGATTTAAACTTAGGCAAATTAAGTCTTCCTGATTCCAAGAGCAGCACACTCTCCACTGAGTCACTTAGCTGCTCCTTAATCAGTACCTACCGTGAAAGAGGTACTTGGTCCAATATTTTCAAAGATCTCTGATTGACTACCCCCTCCAGTGATGCCAAGCAACCCTCCAAGTCTTAGTAGACAGTTTTTATGAATTACAAAAAATATATATGTTCCCACTGATAACCAGCTGGGGACACAAACACAAAGAATCTCAGGGAAGTCTGTATAATTCCTTAGGAACCCTACTCCCAAGATACTATCTCATTAAATATGAGGCTGTGTCATGGTATGGACTGGATTTGTGATGTAGAGGAACTCCCACAGTAAGGAAACTCCCTCCACCAATACAGAGCTAGTTGCAAATTACAGTCTTACTTCAAGCAATGGGAGGTTAAGTGTAGTGCCTAAGGTCACTCAACCAGTATGTATTACAGGGAAGACTTGTACCCAGATTTTCCTCTCTCTAAACCCAACTCTCTAGTCTTTGTAAAACTTAAATTAGTCAATTTCATGCCTACCCAAGAATTCAAACACAATTGACTGGAAAAGGAGTTGTGTTCAGTGAATCAGCAACTATGCATAAGAAGGAACTATGAACAAACCTAGAGATAAAAGATTAAGAGGCAAACATCCCTATTAGGTAAACAGATAGGTAAACTGTTGGGTCACACAAAAAAATATATCTCTTGTGTATGCAGAGTGCAAATGCACAGCTTTACAAGGGATGTAGATTGCTTTTTGTAAAGCAGCCATTTGTAGGTAACCAGATTGCATACTGAATACTCTGCCTGGGATTAGAGTTTTAAAGAGCTAAGCAAAGCCACTATTTTATTTTTAAGGGAAGGCTCTAAAGTTTGTACCAGCACTTAGTACAGTGCACACGTAGTAATGAATAAAGTAATAATAATAATAATATTTAATTAATTACAATAATTAATAATAATTAATTCATGCTTATTGATGGGTTGATTGTTCATCTATTGAATATGAAGACCTTGTTGAGGTCTTCATATTCTGGCACATATATTATAGAATATATATTGAGGCATACATATCATAGAATATTCTCTATATTGAGGCATATATTTTATAGAAACAGCTGTGGTAACTTTTTTTAAATTTCCATTGGGTAAGAAAGAGCCTGGTATGAGATGAAGACAATCATGGCCATCTCTGAGTCGACAGCCACACCATAGCAATAAGAAGTCAGCAGATAAAGTCCCACTTAGCGGCTTTGTATGAAACCAGTCTTTCAGCAGCTATTTTGCTAATCTGTTAAAGGAATTACTTATGTTATTCTATCCATGAATGTACTTCTTTCCTAGCAGCATTGATGAGGACTTCTATAATTCCATCAGCAACTCGCAGCTGGAGCCATCTTTTCATCCAAAAGAAAACCTTGATGTTGGATTAGTTGACCAAAGGGTGCTGAAACAAAGGTGGGTTGGTAGGATATTTTCTGAATTTGCTGATTGGATTTAAAAATGAGTAATTGCTATTTCATTCAAAGATGTTCCATGCTAAAAAAAAAAAAAAAGGGCAGGTGGAGGAGTTCCTTAAATGTTTGACATTTTAGTAAGCCTCCCTTGCATTCTTTCTTCAGAAAAGGAACTATCATCAAATGTATTTGAAACTAGTATTTGACTGAGAGAGTATTTGGTTGGAGGATTTCATTTTCCAGCTTTATTCTTCTGCATATTAGCTGTGGCTTCCCAAACTAAGTGAAGCGGGGAGTAGAGGCAATTGTCAAGGCCATTCAGAAACAAATCATCCACTCATAAGAATGATCTGTATTGTGAGGATTAACCGAGTACACTGGGCTGTACTCTTTGCCCGTGGAGTAGACAGGTGTTATTGAGACTTTTTGACTTTCTGGATATGAGAGAGGTACTTGTTCCAATATTTCAAAAGATCTGTGGTTGACTACTCCTTCCAGTGATGCAGAGCATCTCTCAAATCTTAGTAGACAGTTTTTGTGAATTACCAAAAACAAAAAAATTCCAACTAGTAGCCAACATTTAATGATGAGCCTCTGAATTTAACTAGGCTGTGCCCCTAGATGACAGATATATACATTACAATGCTGGGCCTGTATGCAAAGCTTCTCCAGCATGGCAGCACTACCTGAGGGTGTGTTCCACTGACATAGCCATCAAGAGCCCATGAGTGCTTTTATGACCAGTGAATCATTGGAAGAGGGCTAAAATGGAGGAAAAACTTAGTACATTTTATTCTTTTTCAGTTTTGTGCTTTGATTTAGATGTTGGGCCGTTTCAACCCTCAAGACAGGTTGAGAGGGAAAAGTCAATAGGTCTATCAATCTAAGCACAATTATACTGGGCTAGATGCTGAGAACAACTAAAATGCTGAAGAGGATTGCAGGTAGCACAAAACCGTTATGTGTCAATTAAGGGTGAAAGCCTAAGGGTGAAGAGTTGCTCTCTCCTAGGTCATTGCCATTTAGGATATATACTAGCTATATCACTGTTGGCCTCAAGTGTCCCAAGGGCGTGAATCCTCCTCTCTACAGATCTTGTCTTAGATGGACAGGGAGCCTTTCAGTTTAGATCTATAATACTGTAATTCCCCCACGGAAACAGGCATTAGAGTAGGCAGACAGCACCAGATGGAGTCAGGCAAGGTAGATTGCCAAGTTGGTAGGGAGTGCCATTTGAGTTACTATATTCAGGAAGACTAGGTGGGGCTCTAGGTTAAAGGCTTGAGATCAGCAGCCAGGCTAGTAGGCACATAGGCAGGGCTGCCTATGATACTCAGAGTCTTTGGGATAGCACTTATTTAGAAAAGTATCCTCTGCAACCTGACTTGGAACTTTTGTTCAGTGGATCCTGCCTTCAGGCAGAATCATAAGTTTTAAGGGGCCAGGATCAGATAGAGTATATCTAAGGAGGAAGAATCTTTATCTAGGTAGGTTTTCTGCTATTGTTATTTTAGGGGAGGGCTGTGTCCTCTGTGTGATTTGAGGTTCTTCTAAAGTGCCTGTTTCCTTAGAGATGTGATGGGATTGGCTCCCAGAGGAAAACAGTAGTGGGTTTATTAAATCAGCCCCAGAGAATCACAGGCTTTAATCCAACTCGTACATAAAAAGATTCCTCAGTATAATATATGTGAAGTTGTCCATCTTGTGCTTAAATTCTTCCTAGGAGGGGGAGCTCACTACCACTTAATAAACTTTGAAACTCTTTTTGTTAGAAAGCTGTTTTTTTCCTGACATCAAGTCTAATTCTTTTTTTTTTTTTGCCACTTCCCTCTATTACTTCTGGTTCTACCTTGTGGGACCAAACAGAACCCAAATGAAAGCCTTTCAAATACTTGAAGACATTTATCATGTTCCCACTGAGTCTTCTCCAGACTAAACACGCCCGATTCCTTGAAGGGATATCATGTAACCAGGATTCAGAACCCTTCACATCCTGCCTGGGTTCCTTTGAACACTCTCCAGATTATCAGTATCCTTAAATTGTGGCACCCAGAACTGAACACAGTATTCCAGGTGAGATCTGATAAGGACAAAGTCAAGTGGGACTCTTTCCTGGAGACAAGGTTGCTCAAGATTATATTAGCTTTTGTGGGGGCAGCCCTGTCATATTGATGACTCATTGAACTTGGAGGCCACTATTCATGGTTAATCTTGCCTCTCTCATTTTATATTTTGTACCCAAATGTAGTACTATATTTATCCCTGTTGGAGTTTGTCTTATTAGATTCAGCCCAATGCATTAGTCTGTCAAGATCCATTTGGATCTTTTTTTTTTTTACTAACCCCTTCTTTATTATTTAATATATTTCGTTTTCAGCATTGATTTTCACAGGAGTTTGAATTACAAATTTTCTCCCCATTTCTACCTGTAGTAGGAAGGCCGAATTTATGATCTCAAAAAGGATCATATAAATATCTGAATGGTACGAAATCGTTGGGTATACAGAATTCTCCAAGCAGAAGGCATCAAAAAATTTATTCAGGGCCCAGAGCAACAAATTAGTGAACCAACCTCCCCATTCCAGTATTGTGAACACAAGCCTCCAGGCCCAGTAG
>CM053627.1:115885488-115904914 GCA_028646595.1 Phalanger gymnotis
CCTGGGGCCAGAAACAACTGCAGCTGTAGTTCTAAAGCTGCCCCACCTCCCCTGCCCCCTGAGGTGGTGGCTGAACCACAAACTCTATCCCGTCCCCAGCAGCTTCTCCCTCTAACCTACTCTGTTTTCCTTGGTGTTTGTGGGTTGAGAAGTCTGGTAACTGCCGCAGCTCACTGATTCAGGGTGCTAGGGCATGCTCCACCATGCTCCTGGTCTGGTCAGTCTGCTCCGCCCATGCTGGGCTCCACTATGCTCCCCTCTGCTCCCAGCTCCGTACGGGATAGACCTTACCCAGAGACCATCCAGGCTGTCCTGGGCTAGAGCCCTGCTTCCCTATGCTATTTTGTGGGTTCTGCAGTTCTAGAATTGGTTCAGAGACATTTTTAATAGGTTTTTGGAGGGACTTGGAGGGGAGCTCATGCTAGTCCATGCTTTCCAGCCACCATCTTGGCTCCACCCCCTCGATCCATTTGGATCTTAACTCTGTCATCCAATGTATTAAGCACCCTCTCTCAGCTTTCTGTCATCTACAAATCTGATGTGTAGGTGTTTATCCAAGCCAGTGATTAAAATGTTAAACAACACAGAGCCAAAAGCAGATCCCTATTGATTTTTCACTGGAGACCACCTGCCATGTTGAAATTGGACCATTACTAATCACTCTTTGAGTCTAGTCATACAACCATAGGTAGTTTAGTTGTAAATCTAAGTGTATTGTCATTTATACCAGTGCTGTCAAACTCAGATAGAAACAAATACCACTAAATCATACAGTAGGATCCCTGCAAGCTGCATATTGACTTGGAAAACCATATATTAATGTTATTTATATTTTATGTTTTCATTTTTTGTTAAATACTTTCCAATTGCATTTTAATCTGGTTTGGGCTACACTTATGCATAGTATGAACCACATGTTTGACATCCCTGATTTAGACCATATTTCTCCACCATCTCTACAAGAATAATAAGAGATACTTTATCAAATATATTACCAAAATATAGTTAAATTATATCTATGGCATTCCCCCTCAGTTACTAGTTTGGTTATTCAGTTTTTTAAAAAAATCAAATAAGGTTAGTATGAAATAACCTGTTTTTGGTAAAGCTGTGCTGGCTCTTTGAAATCACCACTTAGCAGATTTCCAGGTCATATTACCAACAAAGTATACACACACACACACACACACACACACACACACACACACACACACAGTGGTTGTTGAGTCATTTTTCAGTCATATCTGATTCTTCATGACTCTATTTGGGGTTTTCTTGACAAAGATATTAGAGTGGTTTGCATTTCCTCCTTTTTACATGTGAGGAAACAGGCAAACAGGGTTAAGTGCTTTGCCCAGGATCACATAACTGGTAAATATCTGAGGCTACATTTGAACCCAGGAAAATGAATCTTCCTGACTTCAGGCCAGGCATTCTGTCTATTGCACCACCTATGTATACACATACACAAACGTACATATATACTATATATGCATGTGTATATGCAGAAATGAAGTAACTGAAGCCAACATACCAGTAAGGGTATGTTGAATTAATAGTAAAAAAAAAAAAAACCTAATCCTTAACATGATTGCTTAGCATTGTCCCCCACAAGTCCCACAGGTTTTTACTGTGGAATCCACTCATCAATTTCATTGCGGCCTCTGTCAGCACAATCTGATCCTGCACTCACCTCTCTATTCTGTGGTAGCAAACAGCAGAATTCAATTCTGACCACCCTCCCAAACCCACCCCCTACCCCTGTGCAAAAGAGGTGTAGCTATAAAAAACAAGAAGCTTTCTCCGATTGGGGTAGCAGCATGCCCAGAGAACAAAAATATCAGAGAACTAACTGGAGAAGGGGCAGGTACATATGTGTGGAAGAGAACCACACCAGACCTGAAAGAAAGGGGACTGGAATCCATCTGTGGATAGCTCTTCATCTCCCTCCAATGTCTTTTGGGGTAGAGAGTGAGGTCAGTGAAAAAAGGAAGGGTACTGAGATAGCTTTGAAGTCTAGCCCTGGGAAATTAAATCTGTCATTAAAGGGGCGAGAAGTCAGAAAGTGAGCAATAAGGGAATATAAGGGGAAAAAAATTGAAATTACCAAAGATCTCATGATGAAAAAAAAAACCTTGGTAAAATAAGCATAGATAAATTGAAAACAGAAGTGAAGTAGCTACCAATACAAATAAACAAGACCAAACAAATCCAATTTCCAAATAAATATTGCGACAATATAAATTAAATCAACATCTGATGAGACGAAACACCTTGCAGATTTCCAGAGCACAGAAGCACAGCAGGATATTCCCAAATGGTTCAAAAGAAAAATAAGAATTGTGAAAGTAGAATATATGACCTACAAAGCCAAAATAGTTGGCAAAATAGAAAAACTTGAATCCACAATAGCAAATCTCTCCAAAAAACTGAAAGAAAGAAAAAATTGATTGAGAATAAAAATATACAGAAGTGAAAGACTTCTGGAGAAAGTGAAGCAAATAAACCCATATTGAAATATTTACAGTATCACTTTTATGTTAGTGAAGAATTGGAAACAAAAGTAGATTGGAAAATGGCTAAGCACATTGTGGTACACAAATGTAATGGAATATGACTGTGCTGTAAGAAACGACATATGTGATAAAAACAGAGAAACATGGAAAGAATTGATGCAGAATAAAGTAAGTGAATCCAAGAAACAGCATAAATGATAATGACAACAATGTAAATAGAAAGAATAACCACATACAAAAGAAATCAAAAGTGAATGTAACAAAATTATAAAGATCAAGCATGAGTCTAATGAAAAGACATGAGAAGACACCTTGAAACTACCCCTTTGTTGTGTTAGGAGGCCCACGGGTGTTACATATTGCATGTATTATTATATTTTTTCAATGTATTCATTAGTTGTGCATTCCTCCTTTTTCTTTTCTTTTTATGTTTTCAGACAATACTAATGGTCACATTGGGATGGCTCTCTGGGATGCAAAGAGGGGTGGATACTGAAAATAATGATAATATAAAAAACAAGACATCAATAAAAACTTTTTTAAAAAGAAGAGAAGCAAACAGCAATAATACTTTTAAAAATCTCTTTGTAAGCAAAAAACACATACTGATCTTGATGACAGAATGCATAAACTTAAGAATCATGAATCTCCCAAGACACTAAAAGTCAAAGAAGCTGAACATGATAATTAAGTGAATAATACAAGAAATGGCCTGGAATTTCTGAACATAGAAAATAGAGTGCTTTTATAAGGATCCACAGATTGCAAGGCAAACTTAACTAAATTTAGTAATTCTAATGGCAAACCAGAAATTTTGCAAGTGACTAGGGGGAAGAACTTCAATTAAAAAGGAAAAAAAAATAAAACAAGATATTCTGCACTCACCAGAAATTACCGCTTCCCTTTCCCTTTCACCAAAGATCTTCTTAATGATCTCTTCTAGAATTTCCCCAAAAATTGAAATCGAGATCACTGACCTATAGTTTACAGATTCTATTCTTACCCTGTTTTTTTCTCTGTAAATTTGCCCTTCTCCAATTTTGAGGGACCTCTCCCCTTTTCCGTAATCTTTCAAAAAGCACTGACAGTAGCTCAAATTACACCAAGCCAATTCTCTCAGGACCCTAGATTGCAACTTGTCTGAGACAGGTGATTTGAATTATAAAATAAAATCTCCTCAAAGGCAACTAGGTTCTCTCTTAAAATCTACTTATTTCTCTCAGGTATCAACTCCTTGATTTGGTTTCCTCCTAGAGCTTGGGCCACATAAATTTGAAGTATACAAGGCTATTTGAGTTTTGTGTCAGGAAGATGAAAAAAGGTTTTAGGACTTTAGGTGACTAAAAAGAAGGGAACCATATGAAATTGTGTTACTTCTTTGCATTTCTAGTACAGGTTCAGGAACAAACCTAGCCAGACCTATTCTAAAAAAAATATAATGCTGGTACTAATTCACATAGGATGAAATTCCCCAATAATGTAGGTTGTTTTGATTCGCATGTGTTAACGGCACATTACTGGTATTTAAAATGGTATGGACAGCAATCAAGTGAATAATTTCAGAGGCCAAAACCAGTCGTTATTCCTATAGATCCCTATATATGTATATTGCTCTTCCATTAAAGCTGTAGAATTAGTGAAAGGAAGATCTCAAGATAGGAATGAGAAATGAGAGCTCTCTGGGAATGACTTGACAGTCATCAGTAATTCAGTTTAATTCAACTATTAATTATATGCCTACTGTGTGCCAGAAACTATACTAGGCACTGGGGAAAGGAAGATAAAAATAAGCTCCTTGAGGAGCTCACATTCTAGTACAGATGTTCTTTACAGCTTTGAGCCTCTATTTTCTTTTCATCCTTTCCCAATTAAAGTTTTTAAATTCTCCTTCACTTGATCTCAGGGAGTAGGAATAGTTGGGGGAAGGAGGGAAGATGAGGGGGAATAAGTATATTCTTCTCCCCACCCCGAGGGCAACACATAACTATTTTGGAAGATAAGCAGCCTCTTCATCCTTTGCTTACTAACTAGTAGATAATAAAACTTAAGATATTCAGTATGATATATGATTTCCTCACTGTGGTCACTGCCTCTGCCAATTTAGATTACAAAACCTCTGTGGCTTCCCATTCTGTGCAATTGTTAGCTAGATACTGCCATAAAACCTTCCTGGAGGATCTACTCAATTTATTTCTTCTCGTTTTTTGTAATATGTTAGAGATAACGATGTAGCACTGGTACATTGTTGACATTAGCCTCCTTGTTGTTCCACGTACAAGGTAATCTGTCTCCGGAATCTAGACATAGTCACTGGCTGTTCCTCTTGCCTGGAATGCTCTTTCATCTCTGTCTCTTGGCTTCTCTGGGTTCCTTCTAGTCCCAGCTAATATCCCATCTCCTATGAGAAGCCTTTCCTGAGCCTCTTTAATGCTTGTGCCTTCCCTCTATTGATTATCTAATTATTTTGTATATATTTTGTTTGCACATGATTGTTTTCATGTTATCTCTCCCCTCATATTGTAAATTTCTTGAGGGCATGGACCATCTTTTTCCTTTCTTTGTATCCCCAGCACATAAATACAGTGCCTGGCATATAGTGGATGCTTCATAAATGCTACTGCATGCTGAGGGACATAAGGAAACGTCTTGAGTCTGAATTCTAAACTAACAACTAAGTTTTATCTTCAAGGGCAACTCAAATGAGAGACATCAAGCAGAGGTAGAACATTACCAAGTCCAAGTCAGCATCATTTGTCCACGGTATGGGATGAGGAATTTGGGAATAACATGCTGGGAAGATCAGACCAGGAACATTAACCAGTTTTCCAGGCTAGTTAGTGTCAAACCACCATGAGAGATCCAGCAGAGTTTTTAAAGTGGAAACAGTATTAAGAGATACTTGTTTACCAAAAGGTTGTTTGAAGCCATCTGTTCTTCAAGTCTTTCTCACCTAAATAGGACTGATTGGATCCAGCTAGCACTGACACTATGTCACTGGGTGAGATCTTGAATTTGTATTTCACGGGGAGATGTTGTGCTTTTTTAAGTTGATAACTAAATGGGCTCTTTCCATTAGGAAGCAGTTGAGCTGCTATTTCAGTAGTTTTCTAGAAATTACTTAAGGGAAGTAGGTTGTAATTAGTGCTAGCCATAGCATCTGTCCCAGACAAAGCTCATTCCTTTATATACTATTTAATCACAACTCCTTTCTATTCTTTTGGTGCCCAGTTAGGGGAGGGAATGAAGTAAAATAAATTTGTAGATGCTTCTTTTTTCTAAAAAGAAAAGACTCACTGTAAACTTTATTAAATGACAATAAAACCAATTAAACTTTCATTCTAACTCTGAACATTAGAGTGAACATTACTATATCACTACTTGTCAGGCAGTCTTTTTGACTCGACTTCTATTATCTGTCCATCCATTCCCTTTCCGTTTGCCTTTTATATGACTACAATCGGTATATATTTAGTTTGTCTGGTTCTGCTTTTTTTCCCCCATCGCATTGGATCTTTCTAGATTTCTTTATACTCCTCATGTTTATCCATCTCAATTGTATTAGACTATTTCATTAACTGGGTAGAGGTTCCTTAAAGAATAGATAGAAAATTACCTGAGTGTTAGAAAAGTCTTTTAGAGGAAACTGGTAAGATGACTTCAGCCCCAACTTCATCAGATTTTTAAATGAACACACATTTTCTTTCCAGAGCAAGACATAATTGCATATTAGCTTTGACTTAGCAAATACTTTCTCTAATATTTTATGGGAAATGATGGGGCAGTGATGGATGACCTGAGAGTCAGAAAGTCCTAGCTCTGATACATACCAGTTACACGATGTTAGAGCATGTTTTCTTCACCATTAGATTATGAGTAGCTACATGATGCAGTGGAAGTAGCACTGGGTGGGGAGGCAAGAAGTCATGATGTTCAAATCCAGCCTCAGACACTCACTAATTGTATGACCCTGGGCAAGTCATGTAACCCTGTATGCCTTTGTTTCTTCATCTGGAAAATGAGTTGGAGAAGGAAATAGCAAACCACTCCAGTGTCTTTGTCTTTTTTTTGAGGGGGGGAGGTGAGGCAATCAGGGTTAAGTGGCGTGCCCAAGGTCACACAGCTAATAAGTATTAAGTGTCAAGTGTCTGAGGCTGGATTTGAACTCAGGTCCTCCTGACTCCAGGGCCTGTGCTCTATTCACCGAGCCACCTAGCTGCCCCTCCAGTATCTTTGTCAAGAAAGCCCCAAAGGGGGTCACAAAAAGTCAGACACTAATAAAAAATGACTAAATAATAGCAAGCCACAAGATTATCAGCTACTTGAGATTAGGGACTCTTTTCACCCTTTTTTGTAAAAACAGGTCTTAGCACAATGCCTAGAACACAGCAAGTGCTTTAAAAAAGCTTGTTGACTTGACAGGAGTGGAAAATGAGGGAAACAATTTATTTTGTGCTTCGATTTCACTTTTAGACACATTAGTTGTATACAAGACACAAAACTCACCATGGGCTAACCCATCTAACACCTAGGTAGTAGCGGGAAAGAATGGAGCTAAATCTGGTCCTACTGTAAGATCACATCTCAGGAAAGACCATCTGCCTCCCAACAAAGGCCAAACCTCACCTAAACACAAGATTAAACTGAGGACACAGCCAATGAAAACAGTTGAAACATGAGGAATGGAGAGAACACAGGAAAACGTAGCTTGGAGTCTGAGTACCTTTAAAGGGTTAAAAGAAGTCAAGGCATTTTCATGATCCTTCCCCCTTCTTTCTCTTGGTTCCTGGGAGATTAGAGATCCTCCCTACAGTAGAGGGGTATATCCAAACAAATATCATAGGGGCATGAAAGGGCCTAGGTTCTTAGCAAGTGTGCCAAAGTACAAATAATCCCCACCCTGGAAGGCCCCTTGATCAATCCTTGGGCTTCTTTTCTGCTATTTACTCATTTTCAAATCCCAGGGCAGTCATTGATGGTCCGTTTCCCTCAACTCTGGTTGAGCTAGATCTTCAAAGGCTCTCCTAGCTCTTCTAAAATGTTTATTTCCAACCTTATGCAATGAAAAGAGTACGAGCTCATCGCATTATCTCTGCTTCATCAAAATAACAAATCTCATGGTGTTTTTTCCATCATATTTTTTGACTCATTTGGACACGTGTACTATAATATACATGGAACACAGATGGACTGACATGATCACATTTGCATCATTTCCTGGCATATGCCAAAGGCAAGAATTATTAAAGTATTTGGCTAAGGAACAGTGTGTCATAATGGAAAGAGTAGTGGGCTAGGAATCGTGAGACATTGTTCTACCACTAAGAAGCCGTGACCCTACCCAAGTGATTTAACTCCCCTGGACCAGAGTTGCCTGATCTGTCAATCAGTTTTCTAAAGTAAGGAAGCAGCAAAAGAGTTCTTTATATCTCTAATAATCTATGAGGGTTTTTTTGAAGGTTTAAAGGTAGCTTGTGGTACAGTGAATAGAGCGCTGGACGGTGATGTCAGAGAGACCTCAATTTAACTCCTGCCTTAGATACTAGTTGTGACTCTGGGCAAGTCACATGACTTTTGTTTGACTTCGTTTCTTCACATGTAAAATGCTAATGATAATAGCACCCACTTCCCAGGGTTGTTCTGAGTATAAAATGAGATGATATTTGTAAAGTACCTTGCAAACCTTAAAGTGCTATATAAATGCAAGCTATTATTATTTTTACAGAGGTTGAATTAATACAACTACTGGTCATGAGCTTGTCCACATAAATTGATGGGTGGTTAAGTATTGTCTATTCTTAGAATTCTATAAGTTTCATTAAATGTTAATTGAATTGAACACACATTGAATAGAATGAGGAATAAAAGAGTCCTGTGGGACTTTTCAGGGTGAACCATCCTTTGATTGCTATCTGCTCCCATTAATTTTCATACCTAAGTAGCATCAAGGTTCATAGCATGCTGATGGATTCAATAGTAACATTGATGTATCCCCCCCCCCCAAATTTCAATTTCTATGCTGAAAGCCTAGCTGCGTGGGGCAGAAGAAAATTAAAGAAGTCCAGACACAAGTAAAATTGCTCTGTAATTTCCCTTATCAATTGAAATTTCTAAAAAGAGAACAACCAACTAGGATCAGTCTAGATAGCAGAGGTAATCAATGCAACATTAAAAGTAGATGGCCAAATGCTGAGCCTAAGTAAGAATCCATCCATTTTAGAATATCTCTGACAATCTGATCTCTAACTGAAGACTTCTAGAGAGGGAGAAACTCCCACCTCCCAAGGCAGTCCATTCCATTTTGGTAAAGCTCTAATTGTTAAGAAATGTTTCTTTAGATCAAGCCGAAATCTGGACAACATGGATATGTATTGCCCTTAATTCTGAAGCCTGGACATTAGCTCAAAATGGAGATCCTAGCTATTCTGAGAGGTAGCATGGCCTAGAGCATGGGTTCTTAACCCAGGGTCTATAAACTTGTTTTTGAAAATATTTTGATAATTGCATTTCAATATAATTGATTTCCTTTGTAATCTTATGTATTTTATTTTATTAACCTAAAATCATTATTCCAAGGAGTCCATAGACCCCACCAGATTATGAGAGGGCCCTATGACAACACACAAAAATGTTAAGAACTCTGGTCTAGTACATAAAAAGCCAACCTCCAAATGAGGAAGAATTGACATAGACAGGTTCTAATCTTGACTATGACTCAAAGTTGGGTGACCTTAAGGAAGACACTTAACCTTTCACTACCCCAGATAACTTCCTAAGACTATAAGTTACAGAACACTGCTGATTTGGTTTATCAAAATAGTTTCCTCAGTAGGAGTTTTCTAAACCAACAAAATTACAGATTCACCTTCCTCCAAACACATAGTTTCATGAGTTCTTTTTGATTTTAAAAAGGAGGCACCACATAGATGGCTGTTTTGAGTTGTACTCCTTTGGGAAAATGTAACCTAAATGATCCCTTTTTTGAGCTGAGATTATCATTAAAGTTTTGCCTAAAGCTTCAGCATTGTATACTATTTAGAATTACAAAATTCATTCAATCTCTGAACAAATGACTAGTCAATGACAAGTCAGGTCACTTGAATTCCTTACACTGAGAGATCATTTGGTTGGGGACCAATAATGAAATCCACTACCCAATACATAATCTGAAAACTCAACACTTATTTCCCCTCCATTCTTAAATTTTCTCACTTACTAGATATGAGACTGATAAATTCATAGAATCTGAATCCTTTGAACTCGGGATCCTGGGCAGCAAGTTGGTCAAAGGTCAGTACCCACTGCTTAATCTAAATATGGAGAGACAAGGTCATATAGCACCAGCTTGACCTGGTCTTATGGGACCAATCTATATACAACCAAATTATCTTATGACTGTAGGGAAAAGTTATCATATAGTCAGGTTACAGGTTACAGGTTATAGATAAAGTCACTGAAATCTATGTATGATAATGCACTTGAAACACAAGAAGTATTTTGGACCCCAGTTTGAGCTACAAGAAAAGTGACAATATAGTTAAAAAATGGCCTTTTATCCCTCACAGGCTTTTGAAACTTGCCATTAGAGAGGCAGATAAAAACAAAAACCAAAGTGAATTTTCTTAGCTCAAGCTCACTCAGACTGCAAAAGAATAGTGTTGTACCCCCTTTTCAATGTTAGGACAGGCAGTTTCTAGATTTATGCCCTCACTAAGGGTGATGGGAAATTATTATTGATGCTTCGTTTTCTATATTGCATTGAGACCTAGAGAAAGCTCATCAGTACTTATCCTACTGTGTATTTACATCTCCTAGTTGCAAAGGCATCAGGAGATTTAAATGAGTTCTATTTGTGATCACTCAGTACTTTGCCTATTGGTTGTCCACATGTTCTTCCCTCCTTTTTCTTCTTCTCTATGCTTAAATAGTCATATGTACCCTTAAACATGCATTTCATTGACTTAAGCCTCTGTGAGTCTTATAAACAGACAGATATGGGGGCCAAAGGCTGTAAAATAGTAAATAGCAAAAAAAAAAATCCTGAGAACTCAAAGCATTTGTGTTATGCATCAAAGTGACATGTACTAACAGCTGGATTAAAAAAAGAGATCATCTTCCCTAAACACCATTCAAGCCATGCAAGAAATGATTATTTATCTTATTTGAAGACTGTCACTTACCTGGCCCACGACCAGCCTGTCTCTTCGATCTAGACTATCTGTGAACCTACTGAATTGTACATCTTCTCTTGTTTAGTTGCCAAAGTGCAAAAATATTGGCATAATAATGCAAAACCAGTCTTTCCTGAATAATATACATGGCTATATGCTAAACATTCTTGCCCAGTTCGTAATTCTGAAGAATTAGTTCATATCTCAGAGGCCTCTGTTTTTCTATCTCAGGTTTAAATGAGTAGAAATTATAACCATGTTCCCAACCCCTCAAGCATCCTTCTGATCTCACTCACTAGATGTCACACTAATCCATTGGTAGCTGTCCTTAAATAAATTTCTTCATGTTCTCATACCTTCCTCCATGCCTCCTTTTTTCCTTAACGTCTTAAACCTCTAGATGTTGCCATGCCATTTATTTTTATAGTTACTCGAGTGGTATCCCACTCCCTATGGATCTAAATGCCTGATCCCTGAGTTTTAGGAATATAAAGGAGTATGTAATTAGGAGTACAATTATGAAATGGAAGGGCCAGGTCTGGTGAAGTTGGGAATTTCTTTAATGTGGCTATTCTGCCTGGCAGGTCATGAACATTTTACTTGGTCCCCATGTAGTGCCTGTCACTTTTCACCTTTCTCTTTTTAGCAATGGACCTAGTCTGAGCAGTGCTTTTAAAGCGAAGAGCAGATATGGAAAAACAGCAAAGAGAACTCAATCCCCATCCTCCACTCTCCTTTCTAGAGAACCACTCTGTCATACAAAAGTGAGGACAGTAATACAAACTCCTTCCCCTTAGTAGAAAACTGTTCATAGTAAGGACACTCTTGGAAAATGTGTTTACATGATTCAGGAAGTCAGGGCAAACAGTGTTTATTAAGCATCCACTGTTCCAGGTGCTGGGGAAGGTATAAAGCTTCATTGAGACATAGTCCCTGCCCTCATGTAACTCACAGTCCAGAAAAAACAGAGGTAATTAGAACACATAGCACAATACAATGTAACATAATGTTATTATAATGTAGCATAACAAAGCATAACATAATACAACATAACAAATATAACTGCATTAAGGAGATACAGAACAATGTGCTATGTGGAGTCCCAAAAGTTTGGATGTATTCAGTTTGGTAGTATTTGAAACCTGTCTATAACATTGTAAAGTCACAACGGGGTGACATTGAGACTAGCTGAAATGCTAAGAGATATCTTTTGGCTAATGATACCGATGGTTGAGTAACACCAAGAACCTTAAGGTCTCTGTTCAGTTATTACCCTATTTTATGTGCTCATTATGTCAATTACAATACCCAAATGGCACATACTCCAATGCCTGAAGTTGCCTCAGTTGGGAATCCCTTGATCTGATTCAGGCCACAAATACAACGTCCAAATAAAAAGTGAACTTTCCTTTAAAGAAACTCTTAGATTGAATACACAGCCTATCATCCATATTGGCCATTGAATCTTGTACTGTGGCTTATGTATTCCTTCATACAATTTCTCTGAGTTTTAAAGATGGTGGTGCTTTGGTGATGGCTTTATGGAAATAAAGATAGTCTTAATATAGTGTGGATCATTCATTTTATTTATTTAATTTTCTTCATGCTTGAACGTCGCTTACCTGTCTCCACATCATCTTAAGCTTTCGTTACATTAAGCAAGGATGCAAAAGCAGTCAAAACAGATTTAATCAATACATGAGTATTTAGTGAACATGTTTTGCATATTCAATTCTGTTCTAGGCCTTAGAAATCATCTCATTCACCTCTCTAATTTCACAAATGGAGAAACATGGTCTTTTTAAAAATTCATGTTGTCTGTGTTGGAGGCATGAGATGGAGGAAAAGTGTCTGGGAAGGATACATGTGGGGATGGAGTGGGCCATTTTAGTGAAAAGAGGTCAACCAGAATATTAAGCATGACACCATGGTGAGAGGTGGAGGTGGTCAACGACAGTGTTCAGGGAAATGCTCTTCACCTCTGGACATGGCCACAGAATACTTCGCAAGCACAAACATCAGCAGATGTTTTGTAGTCTCCTGTGACCTATTGAATAGATGCCCCAAGCTGTTTTAGCAGGATAGCTATAATTATGTTTTATTTGGCCCTGAGAGATATTTTTAATGCTGCATTTTGTTCTATTGCACTGAATGTTCTTTATAACCAACAAATAATAAATTCAATGAGATCTTATCTTCTCTGCACCTTTCAGTTTTGTGGTAGTCAAGATGTCACTGGCTGTAGAATGTTGGTTGCAAAATCTTGTCTTTTCCTTTTTCATCAAGTATACCCTTTGCAGGGGAGGAGTGGGAGTGGGGATTGGGCAGGGCAGCCAGGTGATGCAGTGGATAGAGAATAGAGTACCAGGCCTGGCGTCAGGAAGACATCTCCCTGAATTCAAATCTAGCCTCAGACACTTACTATCTATGTGACCCTGGGCAAGTCACTTAACCCTGTTGGCTTCAAGAAATAGCAAACCACTCCAGTATCTTTGCCAAGAAAACCTCAAATGGTGTTTCAAAGAGTCAGAAAAGACTGAAAATGACTGAACAACAATCCTTTTTGCATGTAGATAAATCCCATATTTAACAGAGATTAGAGTAGGTATGGTAGATTTTATGTCCATGTAATTGCCTTTTTGGCATCTCTCCCTCTTTCAGATATCTTGAGACTCAATGACTCAGTGCCTTCAAAACTGAGTTACCTCCAGCATGGATATCATCAATGTGTTATTTGATCTCTCTCTCTCTCTCTCTCTCTCCCTGTCTCTCTCCCTGTCTCTCTCCCTGTCTCTCTCCCTCCCTCCCTCCATCCCTCCCTCCCTTTCTCTCTCTCTTTCTCTCTCTTTCTCCTTTTCTTTTTTGCTCTCTCTCCCCATCCCACATTTTCATGTTTTTCTTCTTTCATTCCTTCCTCTCCTGGAGCAATAGGAAAACATAACCTAGCACCCATTCCCAAAGAGCATAAACTCCCAGTTCCTACCATGGTACCAGAGTAGCTGAAGAACCCAGATAATCCAGATAATCTACGATGCATACCTCAAAAACAAGGGATGAGGAGAACATTTTAGCCACTGGGCACGTGGACCCACAGCTAGACCAAGACTGCTGAGCTTCTCCAGCATAGAGTCTGGGTCTCCACCCAGATCTGTCCTAAGCCTTGTCACCATTCAACAACCTGGAGATGTCCTAATTATATATTATGGGATCTCAGGAACATGCTAGGATTCTTGAGTTCTTAGACACTACTAACAGAGCCTTGAACTTTCCTCACTTAGAACCTAAATACTGGCTTCATTTATTTTTCTTTTTCAGTATTTTATTGATGCTTTTACATTGTTGTCACTTCACAATACTTCCTCCTCTAATAGAATCCTTCCTTATAATAAAGTACAGTTAAACAAACAGAAACATTGACCATGTCTGATGTCATGTGCCTCATTCCTCTCATGGAGTACAACACATCTTTATCAGAGAAGGGATGCATATTTCATCATCTGGAGTTGAAATTCATCATTAAATTGATCTGAGTTTGTCAACTTTGGTGTTTCCATTTACATTAATGTGGATATTAAGTACATTTTTATCTTGGTTCTGCTTGCCCCTCTCTATATCAGCTTGTATAAGTCTTCACAAGTTTCTCTGAATTCATCATATTTGTCTTTTCCTATAGTACAGTAATATTCCATTACATTATGAACTATAATTTGTTCAGATATGTCCCAATTGATGGCAACTTGCTTTACTTCCATTTTTTTGCAGCACAAAAAGTGCTACTATAAATATTTTTTGTGTATATAGGACCTTTTCTGGTGTCTATAACTTCATTGAGCAATATGCCTGGTAGCAATATTACTGGAACACACTGTATGTACAAGTTAGTCATTTTTTCTACAAAGAGAACAATCATTTTAAATGTGGGTCATGCCTCTCTGAATGATGCAGGTCAGAGAGGTGGAGATGACCTCAAAATAGGAATGCTTTAATTTTGCCCATTGGCAAACTCAATAATGGATATGACTAGTCCTAGTATTTAGTTTCACTGTGAAGCTTTATTTATTATTAATCTATCTATTTATTTATTTATTTTTACCTTGGGCAGGACAAATATCATCTGCATGTTGTGTATGAGTGTTTAAAGTTATGACTGCCAGCATCTGCTGCCAAAGTAGGATTTATTTTTAATTCTTGATGAGTCACTTGTCTTGTGTAATATTAGATTGAATTTGTGTTAGTTGGCATAGCTTGGAATCTACTCTGCCCCCAGAACATCATTAAGTCATTTTTGCTGCCTTTCAAAGCCTTGTAATTGTACACAAAGGGAAAATTCAATTCCTCTGATCTGCACAGCAAGGCTACTATCTGAATAATATTTACTGACAGTTCACATATACATGATGCAGTTCTAGGTATTGGACAGAAATGCTGGAACTACCCTTCATAATCCCTCCTTTGGTGTCACTGATATGAGAAATAAGATAAGGACATCTTGCTGAAAGCAGGGAAGAGAGAGCAAATGAGCAGTAATCATGCAAGATTCTGGGGTTGAGGGAGAGAGGATTGTGTTGTATGTTGTTGTTGTCTGGCTTTTATTTGAGTTATTTTTCATCTACAAGGGAGTTTCACGGTAGCTTCCTATTTACTTGGTTCTCCTTTTCCCTTCAGGGACCCCCCCGCCAAATGTTCTCTAAATCCCAGGCCCAATTTCCATCATTCTTCTGCCCCTTCCCTAGTTAGAATCCTTCCCTCTGTTAGGAGAGCTTTGTCTCATTGGGAATCCTTGGGCCATGGTCTCTGCTCCTCCAGAATTTTGCTCCAAGTGAGAGCCTAACAAGAATCTACATCATATTGGTGTCTTTCGATGCAGACAGATTGGGGAAAGGGATGGGAAGGAAAGACATAGCATGAATAGAAGAGCCCAGATACAGTGAAGAATTGTGCCAGCAGAGCCAGCCCTGCTATATAGGCAAAGATTAATAGAATATCACATACCCAAGTGAATTCCCAATCAGAAGACCCCCAGAAAACAATTGACATCATTGTTGCTTACAGCAAAGATAATGAATGAATGAAATTTATAATGAGATGAAAATACCTATTTTAGTTTATTATTTTTTTGTTTTGCTTTGATTTGGTTTGGTTGACAGGAAAAATGTGAAACATCTTGTAGCAAAGAACAAGGCACTACAATGGACAAAATCCTATATTTTACCAGACTTCCCATATGATGTCAAATGCATGTTAACTGAGCAAAAATGTCCAGATCACAGCATGAGGATAAGGATCATTGAGTTTTTACAGGCAGACATGACAAAGTATCTGGAAGGATCATTGTAAGTATGAATTTTCTGGATATATTGCTTAAGGGGAGCGTCTGTTCGTAATATAGGCTCTAAATCACAGAGACTTGGCTCTTTTCAGTGTTTAAATGATGAATTGCTGAAGCATTCAACAGCGCCTGTTATTCAAATGTCTATTCCCATTTGTTCCTAATGGAACTATAAGGAGAGAAATTTGAAGAAACATAATCACAATCCATCTGCTATTATGCAAATCCCAATTTTGCTAAAAAGGAATACAAGCTTATTTCTGTTAATGACGTCTTTGTAGAAAGGGTTCTTGCTCAGGTTAGTCTAGATCAGAAGTATCAAGATTGGGGAACTCCCATGCAGAACCAGATTAAAATCTAATTGGGAATTGTTTAACAAAAATAAATAAAATACAATATAAAGTAGATAATGTTAATTTGTGGTGTTCTAAGCCAGTATGTGGTTGCAGGTATCTATTCTTGAGTTTGACACCACTGTTCTAGATGACCTTTGTGCTTCCTGCTAACTCAGTGATTCTTTGAAATCATTTCTCTTTGTCATCTTGTTTGAGCAGGTACCCAACTACCCAACAGTACAATGATGTTGTCAATGCCCTTCTTCAGGCATACCCATTCCTTGATGAAGATGGCAGTGGTTTTGTAAGTATTCTCAATGATATAACTTCTTAACCTTACTTGTTGTTCAGTCATTTTCCAGTAGTATCTGACTCTGTGACCCCATTTGGAGGTTTTTTGGCAAAGATACTGGAGTTGTTTGCCTCTTACTTTTCTAGCTCATTTTACAGATGAGGAAACTGAGGCAAACAGGGTTAAGTGATTCATAAGGTCACACAGCTAGTAAAAATCTGAGGTCAGATTTGAACTCAGGTCCTCTTGACTCCAGGCCTGGTGCTCTATCCCCTGAACCACCTAGCTACCCCTAACCTTATTTAACTTTAAGTAATTCTGTGCCTATGGGTAAGAATTTAGTGGAGATATATATAACAGTCCTGACTCAGACACACACTGGTTGGGTGATGCTGGACAAATCATTTGACTTCCCAGCTGCTTTAAGCAATTTTCTAACAGAAGGAGCCAACCTGCATTGATAGAAGGAGTTTCCTTCCCTGGGAGTCTCCTATGCCAATGAAATCACAGGTCTCATTCCTCTGCCTATGTTCCTATAATAAATAGTAGAGTTAGTAGAGAAAATTTGGGAGATACACATAGAAAAAGAAAACTATCCTTCCTATTTAAAAAATACTAATTTTGCATTATTTTCATCATTTCTCTGTCTTTATCAGGTTTTCTTGGCCTCTTGATCTTTTTTCTTGCCTTCTAATTGGCCTCCAACGTAAATGTTTCCTTCAGACTAGAATGCTGCCCTTGGAGTAAGGAACTCCTGCATTCAAATCCTGCCTCAGACAATCACAAACTGGTTAAGTCACTTAACCTCTTGCAACCTCAGTTTCTTCATCTTGCAATGGGGATAATAACAGCATCTACCACAAGGGGGTCATTGTAAAGACTAAATGAGATAACAAATCTTGGAGTGCTATATAAATGCTAGCTCTTATAATTCCTTTTCTTCCTCCACCTCTGAGCTTTAAATATTAGTTTGTATACTCATTAAAAAAAAGAGGAGGGAAGCCTGAGGACCTAGAAAGTTCTACACTAACCATTATAGTCTAGTTCAGATTCCTAGATCTAGAATCCTAGAGTCCTGATAGTCATTGTTTTTACGTGTGACCAAAATGGCCTGTGATGAGGAAAGAGAAAGGGACTTGAAATCAGACAATCTGGCCCTGTTACTTAGCCCCATGACATTTAAAATTTTTTCAATTAATGCTAGAAGGACCAACAGTATCAACTGACATAACAATGTTATTAAACTTTTTACTCAGAATTCAAAATTTTCCTTCTATTTCTATTTTCTTTGTCTCATAGATTTCAAAAAAAATGCCCTGCCTCAATTGACAAAGGTTGTTCTTTCAAGATATTCTTAAATTCTGGGCCTTCTTTAACAAGCATGTGTCTTCTCTCACTCTCATCTCCTTAAAACAAATGTAGCAAAGCAAAACAAATTACCTCATTAGCCATGTCCAAAATGGTATGTTTCATTTTGCCATTTAAGTCCATCGCTGCTCCATCAGAAGCTAACAATATACTTCATCATTGGTCCTCCAGAATTGTGACTGGTCATGGCATTGAGCAAAATTGTCAGGTCTTTCACAGCTGTTTGTCTTCACGGTGTTGCTGTTATTCTATAGATTGCTGTCCTCGCTTCACTCTACATAAGTTCACACAAGTCTTCCCTCATTTCTTCTGAAACTGTCTCATCGTTTCTTATGGCCCAACAAATAGTACATTGATTTTAAGCAAATCACTTTCTTAGGCTTCAATTGAACATGCATAAAATGGGAATAATGATACTTAGAATCGTAGGATTCGATTTTAAAGGGACCATCAAGGCCATGTCACCCAAACCCCTTTATTTTACAGATGAGGAAACTAAGGCCAGAGAGTTTAAATGATTTGCCTAAGGTCACACCAGTAGGAAGTGGCAGGGATGATATTTAAACCCTGGTCCTCTGACCTGAAATTCATTGTATTCTCTCAGTTATTCCTTCTACCTTGGGGATGCAGAATTCTTTCCATCCTAGGAACCTAAATAGTAACCCTTGGTCTGAAGTGGTGGCCGTTGTTTGTATAACGTTTTAAGGCTCAACTCCTGCTTGGTTTAATGAATATCAAAGTAAGATTTCATTTAAAAATAATGTTGTTATTCAGTTGTGTCTGAATCTTTATGAACCCATTAAGGGTTTTCTTGGCAAAGGCACTGGAGTGGTTTGCCATTTCCTTCTCTGGCTCATTTTACAGATGAGGAAATGAGACAAACAGAGTTAAGTGACTTGCCCACAGTCACACAGCTAGAAAGTGTCTGAATCTGGATTTGAACACAGGTCTTCCTGACTCTAACCCTGGTGGTCTATCCACTGCACCACTTAATTTCCAGTTAAAAAGCATAACTGAGGGTTATTTATTATGGAGTCCATTTTGCCCATTTGTGCCTTCAAAAACTTTGCTGGTGAAGAGATGAACAAAATTGTTTAATGAACTATAGTCCAAACATGGGCATAAATGTTGCAAATTGAAACATGCACAAGTGGATAGTTGCCAAAAATCATTCTGTAAATGGGTCCAAATTTCTATCATCTTTTTTTTGCTGAGACTGGAGGCAGTAGAAATGCTCTGAGACTAGCAATAATGTGAAAACTTTTCTGAATGTTCAGTGGCATGGATCATTTCAATGTGCTTAGAGAATGCATGGAAAAGTTCCATGGGAGATCTTCATATACCTTCTCTAGTAGAACAATATGGAGATGGAGAAGTCATGAGACACTAGCAGGATAGCTCCCAATTGGTCAATTTGC
>CM053627.1:115905014-115952881 GCA_028646595.1 Phalanger gymnotis
CAACACTTAGCACAGTGCCTGGCACACAGTAAGTGTGCTTATTAAGTGCTTGTTGACTTGATAGGTTCGTGGCACTTCTTCAGGATTTCATAAGATCTCTAATCTAATCAGTGGGAAAACTCGTGCTAGGACAGATCACCACCTCTATATACCTTAGTAGACAGTGTTTGTGAGTTGCTGCAGTCAGAAATAGGTATCATCCTGCTGATTTACCTTTTACCAATTAAATTCTCTGCCCTTGCTTAGGGATACAAGCACATGGTTTGTCACCAGGCCCATACTCAAAGACTTTCCAACTTGGTAGGAATTACCAGAGCTTGTGATTGTCTAAACCTAAGACTACCTCTATGATGAAGAATCATAGAATCATAGATTTAGAGCAAGAAGGCACCTTAAGAGGTGACACAATGGAAAAAGCACTGGTCCTAAAGTCAGGAAGACCTGAGTTCAAATCCAGCCTCAGACGTTTACTAGCTGTGTGACTCTAGGCGAGTCACAACCACTGTTTGCCTCAGTTTCTTCAAAATGGGGGTAATAATAGTACCTACCTTGCAGGGTCGTTGTAAGGATCAAATTAGATAATTGAATAGCACTTAGCCCAGCATCTGGGACATAATGTTGTGTAAATGTTAGCTATTTTCTTATTATTCCTACTATTATGTCATCTAGACTGGTAATTTTAGAGATGAGGAATAGGAGACACAGAGAAGTTAAATGAGTTAGCCAAGGTCACACAGCTAATAAAGGTCTAAAGCAGAATTTGAACATGGTGTCTTCCTGACTCCAAGTCTAGCACCCTATCTACTATGTCATACTGCCTTTAATGAAGACAGGCAGCCAGTCAACAAGTATTTATTGAGCAATTAATTAATCAAGCAATTACTTTGTATTCCTAAGTACTGTGCTGGGGATATAAAGAAAGATAAAACCAATCCCTGACCTTAAAGAGTTTACATTCTAATGGACATTTACCAAATACTTGTTGACAAATTCTTAATGCCAATCAATCAATAAACATTTATTATGCACCTGCTATATATTAGGTATTGTTTTAAGCACTGGAGATACAGAAAAAGGCAAAAGACAGCTCCAGCTAAGTATGAGCAAACTGCATACAAACAAGCTATATACGAGATAAATTGGAAATACTCAATGGAGGAAAAGCACTAGAATTCTCTGTCTCCTCTGTTGGATTGTCCTCCAGATCACACCCTCTAACTGTAGGGTTCTGTCCTAGGTCCTCTTCTCTTTTCCTCTTATGCTACTTCACTTAATGATCTCATCAGCTCCCATGGATTTAATTACTATCTCTGCGATGATGATTCTCAAATCTACCTATCCTGGCCCAATTTCTCTGCTGACCTATAATCTCTCATCTCCAACTGCCTTTCAGCCATCTTGAATTGGATGTCCAGTAGCCATCTTAAACTCAAATGTCCCAAACAGAACTCATTATCTTTCCCCCAATCCTCCCCACCCCACTTTCCCTATTACTACAGAGGATAGTACCATCTTCCCAGTCCCTCAGGCTTGTAACTTAGGAGTCATCCTGTATTCCTCACTATCTCTCCCCGCTCCACCCCCATATCTCAGCTATTGCCAAGGCCTGTTGATCTCGCCTTTGCAACATCTCTTGAACACACCCCATTTTCTCCTCTGATACTGCCACCACTCTTATGCAGGCCGTCATCGCCTCACACTTGGTCTATCACAATAGTCTATTGGTGGGTCAGTCTGCCTCAAGTCTCTCCTCACTCCATTCAGCCACTAAAGTAATTTTCCTAAAACTCAGGTCTAATCATGTCACCAATTGACTCCCATACTTCCACTCAATGAACTCCAATGGCTTCCTATTGCCTCCAGGAGCAAATACAAAATGTTCTGTTTGGCATTTAATGCCCTTCATAACCTAGCCCCTCCTACCTTCTTAGTCATCTTAGACCTTACTCCCCAAAACATTCTTTGATTCAGTGACGCTGGCCTGCTAATTGCTCCATGAGAAAGACACTCCATCTCTCAGTTCCTGGTATTCTCTTTGGCTTTCCCTTGTTTCTGGAACACTCTCCTTCCTCTACTCCAACTACTGACCTTCCCTGGTTTCCCTTAAGTCCCAGCTAAAGTCTCACCTTCTACAGAAAACCTTTCCCAAACTCTCTTAATTACAGTGCCTTCCATCTACTATTTCCTATTTATCCTGTACATAGTTTGTTTTGTGTATCTTTGTTTGCTTGTTAACTCGTCTGTTAGATTGTAAACTCCTTGAGGGCAGGGACTATCTTTTGCCTCTTTTTGTAATTTGGAAGGTGATACAGACCTGCAGGAGGGTGATGGCAGTGCCAGCGGAGAAAAGGGGACATATAGGAGAGATGTCACAAAGGTAAAACCACAGGTCATAGCAATAGATTGAATATGTGGGGCTTGGGGGGTGGTGAGAGAGAGTGAGGAAGAATTAGAGGATAACACCTAGGTTTTGAGCCTGGGTGATTAGAAAGATAGTAGTACCCTCAAGAGTAATAAGGAGTTAGGAAGAAGGGAGGGTTTTGGAGGAAAGTTGATGAGTTCAGTCCTGAACGTGTTGAGTTTAGGATGTCTATGGGCACCTTTGCTTCTTCTCTTCTCCCTCTCTTCTTAGCTCTCTACAATCTGGCTTCCAACTTCATCATTCAACTAAAATGGCCCACTCTAAAATTACTAATGATTTCCTAAATGCCAAATCTAGTGACCTTTTATCAGTCTTCATCCTTTTCAACCTCTCTGCAGCCTCTGACACTCTTCTCCTTGATAATCTCTTCTCTCTAGGTTTTCATGTGGTGATTCATACTGAATTTGTCTTTTTTCTGCTTGCACTAAAAAATTAACAAATTGAAAGAGGCAGGTTGAGAAATAGAGATAATTCTGAAGTGTTCTTTAGAGTTAATTTCCCTTACAGTTGCTTGCTATTATACTTCCCATTAAGCTCAGATTGTTTGGAAATCTTTCAATCCTCCAACAGAAGGCTGAAGACTTAGTCTTAAAAAAATATTATATATATATATATAATGTATCATGTATATTATATGTACATATAAAATATATTATAAGACCAAGCATCTTATAATAATTTATTATGGAGTCTTTTGAGGGGGCGCACTGAAATTGGACCTCTTCAATACAGTGCTGCCATGTTGGAAAATGAATTAGATGACTTCTAAAATCCCTTCTGGCCCCAAATCTTTGATATGTGATACAGCTATGAAAGGAGCTATTTCACAAGCATGAAGGAAGTGCTCAGCCATTTCCAATATAATAGCCAGGAATCAACAACTTAATTAGACCTAGAGGTAAAATCATCTAGACTTGTTTACAAGATACCATGGTTATATTTGGTAGCAAAAACTCTGTCAACTGGACTTAAGCAAGGTGACCAGGAGCAGCTTGTTTTATTCTAAACCATAATTAGTCTATCTCATCTGCACTCTATACTGCCACAAGAGAAATACAAAAAGACTTCAGGGGGCATCTTGTCCAGCATATGTCTGAACAGGAATCTCTTCTACAGTATACCCAGCTGGTCAGCTTTTTCTTGAAGACCTTTAGAGAAAGGAAATCCACTATTTCTCAGTTTTAACTCATTTCAGTCCTCTAAAAAGGGATTTTCCCCACATATTTTTGTAGCCTAATTCTGTCTATCTGCATCTTTCACTTATATATCCTAGTTCTTCCCTCTGTCCCTTTGGACAACCAAATCTAATCACTCTTTTTTATGACAGTTGAGTGTGTGTGTGTGTGTGTGTGCGTGTGTGTGTGTGTGTGTAAAATACTCCCCATTCCTCGCCCACGCACATACACATATAGTCTTAGAGTAGTTATTCCGGGTTCTTTCAACTGATCCTCATGTAGCATGGTCTCCAATACTGTCGCCATCTTTGTTGCTCTGTGAAACTTTCCAAAGTATCAGTGTCCTTCCAAAAATGTGGTGCCTGGAATCGTATACCCAACATCCCACATGTGACCTAATCAAGCTATAGTAGAGCAGGATTCTCCTGTAGAAAGCAGGATGTTAGGAAGAGTCCAGAGGGTTGGAATTCATAATGAAATCATACACCTATGTTGGCCCAGTTACGAAAACAAAACAAGATAATTACATCCTGAGTTCCAGACCTTTGGTTTAGTTCATTGGACCATATACACTTCCTCTTCTTCTTTAAGAGGATAGCAAAATGTCAAGCTGTGATAAGAAACCACTGGAATCCATTGCAAGTCTGCTCACCCATTTTCCCAAACATAAAATCTCAACATCTCCCTGCTGTTAGCTATGTTACCCAAAAAGGTTTCCAAATGATGACAGAAAAATGTTTTTTGAGGATTTTTCAGTTTCCCACCTAGAGGACTTGTAGCCAATGAATGTAGTATGTGTTAGTGTGAAAATGTCTCCAAAGGCAGAGCTGACAGTAGAGTGAGATCTCTTAGGTCATGGAGAAAAGTCTAAAGGCCCATAGTGAGTAACCAAAGAATATCTGTTACTTTATGCAGTTTCTGTGGAAACGAGCACTCAAAGACCGCTTCAAATACGTTCGGAGACCAATAGAAGATGATGAGCAGGTGATGAGGAACAAGTGTAAATTTGGCCACAGAAAAGGACAGACAAGGAAATCTCTCACAGAAATCAGGTGTGAAGACATTCAGATTGTCCAGATAAAAGTAAGTTTGAACATCCTGGCATCTTTCATGTGTTTTCAACTTATTTGAAAGTTGTACGACCTTCCTGAAAATACAAGGCGTGGCTATAAATTAATGTGCTTAATTTTTTTAAGTAACTTATAAGTTGGTTTTGAATGCAATCTCAAGAATTTCAAAATTACTTTGAGCCAAGGCAGCATTGTTTGAATATATGTATAGCCTCTGAAGGTACAGGAGTTAAAGAATGACTCTTTTGATGTAGGTCTTCTGGTGAGGTACTGTGGCACCCTGTGGTTAAAAAGAAAAGTATTGGACTATCAATCCTGAGACCTCAGTTCTAGTCCTAGAGCATAGGTAGGTAGGTAGGTAGGTAGATAGATAGATAGATAGATAGATAGATAGATAGATAGATACACAGATGGACAGATAGACAGATGGATAGATGGATGGATGGATGGATAGATACATACATACATACATACATACATACATACATACATACATACATAAATACATACATACATACTTGGATGGATGAATAGATAGGTAGATGGATAGAAAGGTGGATGGATAGATTGAAAGACAGATGGATGGATGGATAGTTAGATAGACAGATGGATAGATAGATGGATGGATAAATAGGTAGGTAGATAGATAGATAGATAGATAGATAGATAGATAGATAGATAGATAGATAGATAGATAGATTACTTATTAAGTATTTAGGTGCTGCCAGGTACTATGCTATATGAGGAATACAAACAGACAGTTTCTGCCCTTAAGGAATTTACATTCTAATGGGAGAAAACACATAAAGGGGGTGCTGGAAAGAGACACAAGGTAGAGCAATACATCTGGAATCAGGAAAATTTGAATTAAAATGCAGCCTTAGACACTTAGTAGTTGTGTGACCCTGAACAAGTAACTTAACCTCTGTCTACCTCAGTTTCCTCAGTTACCTCAGTTGCCTATAAAATGGCAACTATAATAATAGCGCACATTTCCCAGAGTTGTTGTGAGGATCAAATGAGATAACATTTATAAAACATTTAGCACAGTTCTTGGTGTATAGCAGGCACTTAATAAATACTTGTTTCCCTTCCTTCCTTCCTTCTTTCTTTCCTTTCTTTCTTCTTTCTCTTTCCTTCTTTCCTCCCTCCTGCCTTTCATCCCTCCTTCCATCCCTTCCTTTTTTCCTTCTTCCTTTGTCTTCTTTCTTTCTCTTTCCTTCTTCCCTCCCACCTTTCATCTCTCCTTCCCTCCATGCATCTCTCCCTCCCTCCCTTCATTCTTTCCTTTTTTCTTTTCTTTCTGGAAAGTGAGAGGAGGTATGGGAGGAGGAGAGAACTCAAGTGAGGTCATGGTGAAGAAATTGCTAGGAAAATTCAGTTTCTTTACCTGTGAAAGGGAGATAGTAATACTTGTATTACCTGTCTCTCAGGAGTGTTGTGAGAGGGAAAAACTCTTTGCAGATCTTTAAGTTTTGTACACGTCAGTTACTGTCATACCACCACAAACTTCATCTCTAACTTTAATACAGTATCAAACTTCAAACCCTGGATTAGCCTCAAAATTCCTTGTCCTCAAAGAAAACTTGTTAGATTTGTAAATTCTTTCAACTGTGGAAGAGAAGTCTGCCTGCTTCTGCTTTGTTATTCCTAGATTGAATGTTCCTGAGAGGTAGACATCACCTCTACATTCTCTGTACAGGGCTCAATCCAGTGTCATAACTAATGCAGCATTTTGGCAAAAACGTGTATTTAATGCATATTTAAATTTAAATAGTACATTTGACAGTTAAGATGAGTTGGAGTTGTATTTTTCTTTGACAAAAGATATGTGATCAATGGAAATGTGCTCTGGGTTTAAAAATGGAAAATTTCCAGGCATTTTGAAACCAACTGGGGAAAAATGGAAATTTGGGGGGAAAGAATTAAACATATGCAGCTGAGCTTTTTAAACACCTGCTATTTTGTTAGTTTGGGAACATAAGGGTATTATAGGGAATTTGGTTCAGCCATAAAATTATAATGTTTTCTATATTAAATTTAGAAGTGAAGCTTATCTAGGCAAAACCCACAAATCTATGATGAGAATTTACTTTCAAACAGCTTAAACTTTTGCTGAAAATGCTGAAAAGTAATCTAAGATCTTCGTGCTTGCTAGTTTATTCGAAACAGATAAACACTTAAGTCAGTCAAGCAATAATCATTTTTTAAGTGCCTACTAGGTACCAGCTGGAATTTATCTTCATTATAGTAAAACAAAGACAATTGTTTTCTGGACTTAATCCCTTCCATAGGATCAAACAAATTTGAAGATTTACATTATAGGACCATCCAGAGAAACAAACTTAAATCCCGGCTTCCATATTTCCTGACTGCGTGACTCCACCTACCCCCTTTTAAAATGATTTAGGATGTTAACTTTTTTGGAAAAGAAACTAAAAAGAAGAAAAGGAGAAAGAAATTCATTCCTCCTCCTCCTCATAATAATGATAATCACTACCATACAGTTTACATATTATTATTATTATAGAATAGCTAATATTTATGTAGTACTTTAAGATTTGCAGAGCACTTCACAAATATTGTCTCATTTTATCCTGACAATAAGCTTGGAAAACAGGTTCATTTTACGGAAGGGCGAAATGAGCCAGAAGTTAAATGACTTGCCCAGGTTCACAATGTTAGAAAATATTTGAGACCCGGTATGAACTTGTTTGGATCTTAAGTGTTGTATGGTTCTTTTAATTCTGTCTTTTCAGCTAGATTGTAAGCTCCTTGAGGTCAGGGACTAGGACTTTAACTTCTACGTCCTCCATCTAAGAGGCAGGCTGCCATATGAGTCTCAGCAGAACCTATGCTGACTTTAATTGTGCGCTTAGACTATCAGTTTACAAGAATTTCAGCTCGATCCTTTTATACCTACACACATTAGAAAGAAAAAAAAAATTAAGAGTTGCTTAAAAGCACTCCTTTTTTGGAGTAATAGAATCATGGGATCTTAGAGCTGAAAGGGACCTTAAAAATCACCTTTCCATTTTATACACAGGACAGCTAGGTAGTCCAATGGATAGAGCACCAAGCTTGGAGTCAGAAAGACCTGAGTTTAAATCCAGCCTCTGATATTTACTAGCTGTCTGACCCTAGGCAAGTCACTTAATTTTACTTGCCCCAGTTTCCTCATCTATAAAATGAGCTGGAGAAAGAAAGGCAAATCATTCCAGTATCTCTGCCAAGAAAATTCCAAATGGGGTCACAAAATATCAGACAGGACTGAAAAAGGACTGAACAAAGTTTTATAGAGACCCAAAGATGTGAATAACTATGTTAAGATTACACGTTTTGTAAAGAAGCCTTTCTGTGATATAAACATCACATTAACTTGGAGATAATTTTTCAAAATAATTTGAAAAAAATGCAAGGGTGAATCTTTCAGTGCCTTGATTCTGCTTCCAAGGCTCAGTCTGGCAGAAAGAAAATGGGGGAGAGAAAGAAAACAGTCTTAGAACAGTAGGCATGAGGGGTAAAAGGTGAAGAAAAATTAAAATGAAACAGATGGTAGAGAAATAACTTTTAAAACACACACATGGTGTTTACTTTAGCAGGTCTCAACAATGACAGTTTTGATTGACATGGGTGGGAATGAAAAAATAATGGAAATAGAAAAGACACGTATTAAGGAAAGGCATGGAAGGATGGGTTTTTATAGAATAATGTATGAAAAATAGGCCACTGAATGTTCACATTACAAGTGAATTATTCATCTTTTTTTGTGAAACTTTATCATTCCTTCATCAAGCTCCCACTGAGTTGGTTGAATTTTTGTCCAAGACGTCTCTTCGATCTCCATGTTTATATGTATGCTTGCACTTGCACACACCAATTCAACTACTTTGGTTATGTAACAAATTATTTTATTGTTACATCAAACTGTGAGCAACATTTTTAAAGGAATCATAAAATAATTCTGTTGTTTTGGGGAAATGTAGTGACAGATTGTTGCTGTTAGATGAGTAAGGACAGTCAAACTGTTTCTTACCCATTTAGAGTGATACATTTTAACAGGGTAGACCTTTAAAAGCAGAAGAATCAATCTGTTTAGATTTTATAAGTGTTGGTCATGATGAGATCATATGATTTAGGAGGGAATCTAGGAAGAGGTATTGATGAGTTTGTCATTGCCTGTAGATAGTAAGATGGAATATTTAAGTTAGAATATTTTATTTTGTGAAAATGCAAAGTTGTTACAATTCATTCATTCACTCAAGTGTATCACACAAAAGGTACTGGAGAGAGAAGGGAGAACATAAGATAGATTAAGACAGTGCCTATCCTCAAGAAACTTGTAAACTACATGGCTGAAAAAAGAGTACATATCTTAAGTACTCATACCATAGGCCCTTCACAGTAGTCCAACAACACTTTCCTAGAGTGATGAAGCATGGAGTGAATGAAACAGGAAAAATGGAATTAAACATTCTAATATTTCCATTGTTAAAGGTGTTCAGTTTCCAATAAATTGGGTATGCAATTTAAAAAACTAGAAAAAGGATAAATTAAAAATCTTCAATTAAATACCAAATTGAAAATTCTAAAAATTAATGTTTAACAATTTTAATTATTAATTATTTAATAAAATTGAATGTAAGAAAACCACTGAATTAGTAAACAAAACTAGAAGTTGGTCTTGTGGGAAAAAAGCATAAAATAGATAAACAATTGGTTAATATGACCAAAAATAAAAGCAAATGAAATTATTAGTATCAACAATGAAAAGGTTGAATATCCTAAGAAAAGAGCATTAGGATCAGATGGATTTACAAGTGAATTCTACCAAACATTTAAAGGTCAACTAATTCCAATATTAAATAAATTATTGGGAATAATAAGCATAATATAAATGATAAAACTCCCTTTATGAAACAAATATGGTGCTAATACCTAAATTAGGAAGAACAAAAACAGAGAAAATTATAAACTAATTTCATTAAGGAATATGGATGCAAAAATTCTAAATAAAATACTAGGTAGGAGATTACAACAATATATCACAAAGGTTATACGTGGTGACCAAGTGGGATTTATACCAGGATGGCAGGGATGGTTTAACATAAGGGAAACTATTAACATAATTAATTACATCAATAACAAAAGTAACAAAAATCATTGTATCAATAGATGCAAAAAACACTTTTGACAAAATGCAACGATCATTCCTATTTAAAAAAAACACTTGAAAGCATAGGTATAAATGGATTTTTCCTTAAATTGATAAGAAATATCTACCTAAAATCATAAACAAGCATTATTTGCAACGGGGATAAGCTAGAAGCCTTCCCAATAAGATTAAGAGTGAAACAAAGATGCCTATTATCACTAATATTATTCAATATTGTATTAGAAATGCTAGCAAGAGCCATAAGAGAAGGACAAGAAATTGAAGGAATCATAATGGGCAAGGAGGTAATAAAACTATCTCTTTTTGTAGACAATATGATGATGTATCTGGAAAATCCTAGAGATTCAACTGGAAAGTCAATTGAAACAATAATTTTAGCAAAGTAGTAGAATAGAAAATAAGCCCACATAAATCATCAGCATTTTGATGTATCACCAATAAAAATCTATAAGAAGATACAATTTAAGGTACCCCATTTAAAAAATAACTGTAGAATGTATAAAATACCTGGAGTATATTTGCCAAGACAAACCCAGGCTCTGGAGGAGAGAGTGAGGCTGCTGACTTTGCACGGCCCTCCCTCACTTAAATCTAATTCACTTGCAAGTCATGGCATCACCT
Organism: Phalanger gymnotis; assembly: GCA_028646595.1. Classification (NCBI taxonomy): domain Eukaryota; kingdom Metazoa; phylum Chordata; class Mammalia; order Diprotodontia; family Phalangeridae; genus Phalanger; species Phalanger gymnotis. The sequence continues at coordinate 115,915,479 of CM053627.1, forward strand.
TCCTGATGTCATGGTCCTCTTTGAGAATGAAGGACAAACAACAACTAAGTAACAAAAGCTTTATTAAAGCTAGGTTTGTCTCTCCCCTCTCTCCCCAATATCCAAGGATACTATAATATTTGTTATGGTAATTAAGCTAGTTGTGAATTTGAAGGAAAGTCTGTGAGTCAGTTTCCCCATCTGATATAACGAAGACTTAAATGGAATAGGGCTAGGAGAGAAAAGGTAGGATCGTTATCTACTTTAAAGTAAGATTGTTAAACAGAAGGGAAATCAAAACATTAAAAACTTTGAAAATTTATCCTAGATCTCTAGTATTTGGAGTAAATTTCCTTCATTTTGGGCAAGTAGATATTAAGTGTTTACTTTGTGCAAGGCACTTAGCTCCCATCACTGACCCAAAGACAAACATGAGGAGAAGCATCATGCTGTTCTTTTGAGCATAGACTCTGGATTCTAAAGACCAGGGTTCAAATTCTACTTCTACCTCTATTACTGTCTACCTCTATTACTGCTACTATCATTGTGACCTTGGGCTAATCACTTAATTTCCATAGACTTGAGCTTTCACATCTATAAGTTAAGGGGGTCAGGACTAAATAGTTGTTGAGGGCCCTTTCTCCTCTAGATCTATGATCCTAAGACCTTAAGGATCTTAGAAATTTCACTGTGCCTTAAACATAGCTTACCATAGAATAAAACATTTGTTAAGTTCCTGTTGTATACAGTACACTGTGCTAGGGAGGTATGAAATTTAGATAAGAACATGATCTCTGGAAGCTTGAAACACTTTTAAAAGTGTTTTTGCAAAGATAGCTGTAATGGCATACTTTGTTTTTCATTATGATGTCTAAAAGGGAAGGTAATTTTGGACCAGGGAATCATAAATGGTGTCACAGAGGCAGTGGTATTTGACATGTGTTTTAAAAAATAAATAGGAATTCAAAAGGAAAAAAGGGCAGAGGGCATTCCAGGCATTAGGTATTTTGTAAACAAAATCCCAGAAGGTATGTAATAGTTACAGGACCATCATAGCCCAGTTTGACTGGAGTATAGATTGCATGGAAGGGAATAATATAAGTCTGGAACGGTAGAATGATGCAATTTTTATTCTCTTGTAACCATAGCAAAAGCTAATAAAAACTCCTGCAAATTTTTAAAGGTATAAGGAATCAAAATATAAAATGAATCTCATATTTAGGATGGATATTCCACATGTCAAACTTTACTTTGGAGGGATATGAAGTAGATACGAAGTGGAAGTGATGTAAGTTACTTCAGGGCACCAAGGAGTGTACTTGCAAATGTTTAGCAAGTCGTTCTTTGAAAAAAAAAAAAGTAGACATGACACACTTTTAAGTTTAACCTACATTATCAACATTTTATCCATCACTTTCTTAAGTCTAGAAATAAGCAAAACAATAAATCAAGTTCCAATTTGTAGTTTGTTCATTTTTGTTCACATTGTAAACGCTCACACTGAAAATTTAACCATCCCTTGATAATGGTTGAGCTGGCTTCAGCATGGCCCATAACAATATTTTACACTTTCTTTTTACTAGCCCAACCCCTATTACCTTGCAACTAGCACTAAACACAATGTCGGGAAAATAGACTATCATTAAAGTATTTATTGCTAGATTCACTACCTCAGCCAGCCAAGCACCATCACTGCCCAATATTGATCTTGCAATTCAGGTGCCCCAGCATCATTTTTATTCTACAACTGGGTTATATTTTGACCCCACTAACTCTGGAAACCAAGAAAACAATTGTGCCAGACTAATTTGTTTGGATTTGAAAAGGAAATAAAATTTTGATTCTGTGCAAGCAGCTATTTTCAACACAGCTGAATGCTAAGAACATTATTAGGTTCCCCTGGATTTCTGTTACAGTATGTATTGCTTGTTTCTCATAGCACCCAAAGTGTAATGATTTATTTTGCAAATACCAATCATTTTTATGGCCTTTCACGCAGAAATATTTCCTGTGGTGTAAAATTGAGCAAGGCAGCGAGAGAAGAAAAAAAAATCTTGACAGTTAATTGCATTCTGTGTGTAAAGCAATTACTCCTATCAGCAGGTGGTGAATTTACTAATACTGAAAAGCGTTAAAAGTCAGCTGTGGGTTTGGAAATAGCAGTGCAATTTGAATGGGGTACCCCACCTTGTGAAAGCATATATACTTGTTTTTCTAAAGAAGGGCTAAAACACCTGGCTTACCACTTTGCTCAGAAATTGTTAAAGGTTACATAGTGAAAAAAAAATTATTTCTGATCTCCCTTTAGTGGAGGATGGAATGAGTATTGGAGTGAGAGAGGAAGTCCTAAACAATACTGTCTGACAAATTATTGGAGGGCAAGTGAGAGGATAAATAGGTATTACACCAGTCGGTAGCAATTGCCTTGGACATTATAAACCAGATGTCCCAAAACTAACATGCCCAAGACTGAGCTCATCATCTCCCTCTCCCTGCCTCCCCCACCTCAAAACCTCCTCTCTTCCAAGCTTCTTTTGTCAAAGACACCATCATCCTTCCAGTCTTCCAGATTCATAACCTCAGTACCATCCTTGGCTCATCAATCTCCCTCACTCCACATGTATAATCAGTTGCCCGCTACCTTTACAACATCTCTCACATACGACCCCTTCTCCCCAATTGCCCAGATAACACTTTAGTTCACTTGCTCATCACCTCTTGCCTAGATTATGGCAACAGCCTCCTAATTGGTTTCCATACCTCAAACATCTCACCACTGATGTAAACTTTGTATGTAAACTCACTCAGATTACAAATAAAAATTTCTGTAAAGGAGCAGCTAGGTGGCACAGTGAGTAGAGCGCTGGCCCTGGAGTCAAGGAGGACCTGAGTTCAAATCCAGCCTCAGATACTGGACACACTAGCTGTGTGACCTTGGTCGAGTCACTTAACCCCAATTGCCCTGCCTTCCCCCCTCAAAAAAACTGTAAAATAAATGGGAAGAGCCGGAGTTTTTTTATTTTAAATAATACTATATTGAGCCATGTAATGTAGTGGGAATAATTTTTGGATTTGGAGTTAGATGACTTGGATTTGAAGCCTTGTTCTGCCACTTCTTTCATGACCTTGGATAAATCATTTCATTCCATTAGTTTCCTCATTTGTAAAGGGAAGAGTTTGGTACAGATAAACTCTAATGGCTTTTCTCTTTGCTTTTATGCTCAGCAATTTCCATTTTGTGTCACAATCCAGATTAGAAAGTACAGAAAAGAAGAAATGCCCACACCCTCCTAACTGTCCAAGCTATCATCTGAATGGCTCTGATCTACTTAAATCTAGTAATACTCTAGGAGTTCATCTCTTGGTTTTGGAGCCAATGGGCAAACAGTTGGTCTCTGGGAGCCAGGAGGTTTCATTAAAAGCAGGAAAAAGTACAGAATCAGCATGGTGCTTACCTAGACTTTACCTCAAAGGATTTCTTGGCAGTTTTGGCCTCATTCATTTTAATATCTGAGTATTTTTTTATTTTCCCCATGCCTACTCTGTATTTCATTTTTCTGCCTCCAATACCTTTTGTTACTTTGGCTAGAAATAGCCTCTTACCTAGATCATGTTTTTCCCCCACTTTGAATTGTTTCTTTCACTATCTTCACTTGTTTAAGGTCTCGGCGGAAGGAATGTGTTGTTTCTGTACAGTTAAAAGTCAGGCTACCTTCATTTCTCACAATGGATCTATAGTCAGAGAACTTGGTTTGAATTCTGGCTCAGCCACTTACTAACCATGGGACTGAGGCCTCTCCTGGGCCTCAGTTTCCTCATATGTAAAATGAGAGGTTTGGACTAGAAGGCTTCGAAGGCTCCATTTTAGTTCCAAATCTTTTATCCTCTAGTCCTCCTCTCAACGTGAGAGTAAGATTTTTTCCATCATCTCAGATTTTCTTTATCCATCTCTTGATACCTCTTCTATGACCTTCTCATCTGTAGAATTCTTAACTTTGCCATATTCAGCTGTTCACGTTCAGCTGAGAGAAGCTTTCTTCTACCTTTTTATTATACAGTCTATAGATATTCTGTCCATCTGATCAATTGAGATCACCTTAAGATAAAGACTTCTGTATTCTAAGAAAACCGAGGCTAAAATTTGAAGAGAAGGCATTTTGTATTGGTAGAAAACATGATTTGGAAGCATGGTTTCTGCTTTTCTTTTTCACACTAGTAAGAATATTTTTTATTTAGATTCTTCTCTTTGCACTTAAAAGTGCACCCTATTCAGCCCCATCCTTGCCTCACTCATGTTACACCTATAGTAATCCCTTTCGGGAGTAATTTGTTTACTTAATCATTAAGTATTTATGATGTTCCTACTTTGTCAAATACTGCTCTGAGAACTAGAGATACAGAGATAAAAATGAAATAATCCTTGCAGTCACGAAGCTCACACTCTGTCAGCGGTTATTTAAAGCACAAACAGTCTACAAATCAAGAAAACAGTCAGGAAATGTATGAGAACACTCACACTCACAGATTTCATGAATCTTACTTTGCTACCTCTCCTCCCTTTAATGGCAAAACTCCTTGAGGAGACCATCTACAATCAGTGCCTCCCCTTCCTTTCCTTTCATTCTCTTTTTAACTCTCTGTATAGGCTGATTTCTGACTTTATTAGCAAAGGGAAACTGTTCTCTCCAAAGTTACTAATGATCTCTTAATTTACCAGTTCTAATGACCTTTTCTTCATCCCCATCATTCTTGACCTCTTTGCACATTTAGACGCTGTATATCACTGTCTTCTCCATGATACCCTCTTCTCTCTAGGTTTTTGCCATCTAGATACCACTCTCTCTAGTTCTCCTCCTACATGTCTGACAGCTCCTTTGCTAGAACTTCCTCCAGGTCATGCCTACTAACTATGGGTGTCCCCCAAGGCTGTCTCCTGGGCCCTTTTTCTCTTCTCTCCCTGAACTATATGGTTTGATGATCTCATTAGCTTCCATAGTTTCCATTATTATCTCTATTCTATTTATCCAGCTCTTGCCTCTCTCCTGATCTCTAGTCTCATATTTCCAACTCCTGTTAGACATGTCAAACTGACTGAACATCCTATCTTAAACTCAACATGTTCAAAACTGAAATCATTATCTTTTCTCCCAAATCTTCCTTTTTTCCCTAGTCTTCTTATTACTGTGGAGAGTACTACCATCCTCCCAGGCACCCAAGCTCACAACCTTGATATTTTCCTTGACATCTCACTCTCAGTCCTCATATCCAATCTTTCACCAAGTGCTGTCATTTTTGCTTTCCCAATGTCTTGTATAGGTTCCCTTTTCTGCACTCATACAATGTGGGTGCAGACCCATATCACTTCATATCTGTCTATTTGTTGCAACAATTCAGCTAGCAGTGGTTGTGGGGGTGAAAAACCAACACAAGCCCAACAGCAAGAACGTTGCCAACACAGGTTCTTTCAATCCGCTTTACTAAGGAAAGTAATGTTAAGGAGTTAACAATCATACTTTAATCCAACATATACATATAAACTCACTTAGTTCAGGGGGAAAAGCCTGCACCCTGAACTTCAGAGCAAATACAAACAAATTACAAATATACACTATAAACAGACCAAATACAATTCATAGTTACCAAGAAACCATCAACATCTGGGCTGATGAGCCAGAAGGCTCCTAGAGCAGCTGCCCAGCGGCCCACAACAACACTCCTCCAGGAGTGAGAGCTTCAAGGGAGAACCCCAACCTCTGGGTTTATATATCTTGTTCAGGGTCAGAGGTGAGTCACACATGCGACTCACCCATGTGACCTGAAAGCGTCACAAAAATGCAACTTAAACTCACGTGGTCTAAAAGCCTTTGATGTCACAAACATGTTACTCAGACCCATGTAAACTAGGCTTTTCTTGAGGCAAGAAGGTCATCAAGGACTCCTAATTTAATCAAGGAAACAAAGGCCAAACTCTTCAAGGGCGCTTGATTGAATAAGTGTGAAAAGCCCTCCTTAATTACCAATACACTATTGCAATAGCTTTCTGGCTGGTTGGTCTCCTTTCTTCCAAGCCTCTTTTCACTCCAATTCATACTGCACTCAGCTACCAAAGCGATCTTTCTAAAACACAGATCTGACCATAGAACCCTCCTACCCTACTCAGTAAATTCCAATGGTTCCCAATGACTTCCAGAATCAAATATAAAATACTCTGTTTGGCTTTTGAAGACCCTCATAGCCTTTTTCAGGCTTCTTACATCTCATTCCTTCACATGGGCTGTATCAGTGACACTGGCTTCCTTGCTGTTTCTCATAAAACATTCTATTTCCCAACTCCAGTCATTTTAACCAGCTGTTTCCCATGACTGGAAGTATCTCCCTCTTTACCTCCACCTCCTGGCTTTGTAGACTTCTTTCATGAATCAGATAAAATGCTACCATATGGTGGAACTGAATGTTGTAAACTAAAAATAAAAAATAAATTTAAAAAAGGAAAAAATACTACCTTATGCAAAAAATCCTTAGGTCCCCTTCATGTCAGTGCCTTTCCTCTGAGATTATCTTCAATTTGTCCTGTCTGTAACTTCTTTGTCAGTAGTGGTTTGCATGCTGTCTCCCCCACTAGATTGTAAACTCTTTGGGTGTGGGGACCATTTTCACCTTCCTTTGTATTACTAGTACTTAGCACAGAACCTGGCACATAGTAGGCATTCAGCAAACGCTTCTTGACTTGACTTGACCTCTTTATCTTTGCTCTTACAATTTCCCAATGCCTGGAGTGCTCTCCCTTTCTGTCTCTGCCTATTTAAATCCTATATGACTTTTAAGATACAGGTGTAATGCTAGTTCCTCCATGTAGCTTCCCTAATACTTCAGGTCAGAAATGATCTTTCCCTTTTCTGAATTCTCATAGCCCATTGTTTATACCTTTGTTGTGTGTTTATCATGTTCTAATCTGTCAGTTAGAGAGGTCAGGAATTCTTGTTCTTTTTATCTTTGTAGAATAGTGGTTTGGTGGTAGATAATAATCAGGGTTGCTCAGCCACTCCTATTCACACCTCATATTTCAACACTACAACTGATCCATTACGTATATGAGTTTTCCAGTATAAACAGTCTTTTTATGCTCTGGGAAGTTGTAACAAAACAATCTTTTAAAAAGAAACAAATAAAAAAGCTCTGGGCCCCCAGCCAGAGACAGCACTCTGGCAAAACACCTCAGTGTTAAGCTCTCCCTCAATTGCCTCTTTCCAACTGAATTCTCAATAAGTATGCCCAGACTAGGAAATGCGTATGATTAACACTATTTATAAAGACAAAGTAAGCATTTAAAACAAAGAATGATAAATAGATTTTCCTTAAAACAGAGAAAGTTAAATAAGGAGCTTTGAGGAGAAAGGAAATTATAGATTGATTGCCTTGGAGTTGGTAGTCTGAAAGAGTCCCAGTGACACAGTGTCTGTCATAACATTTCTCATGCCTGATTGGCCTCTATGGGTTCTATCCTGGTGTCTTGTTGCTTCTGTCTCCACTTCCACTCCTCTAGCTCCACAGGGCTTCTTGTGGTCTCCCGTCTTCCAGTCCTGTGTGTTGTTCCCTTTCTGCAGCTCTTTAGTACAGGCACATGGATGACACTCCACAAAAATGCCACAATGAACTGATGAACTGTGAGTGACTCAGGGTCTAAAGTGTTAGCTATTTAAAGGCCTGCAGAGGCATAGTTAGTTGTTTTTTCTCCCAATGGCTTCCCCTTCCTTGGAGAGAGAGGCTGTGAGGGTAGGATGAGGGATATTAAATCACTTGTCTGGGGACCAACTCCCTCTCTTATATTTGTATCACCAAAGGCCCCTAGCACAGGATACACAGTAGGCCCTTGATCAAGTTTCATATAGTGAAGGAATGTGATGAGACACACTTGAGAGAGAAATTGGAAGGAAGTAGGCTCTGTCTCACTAGAGGTCTTCCAGTAAAAGCCAGATAACCATATCCTGAGTATGTGGTAGAGAAGAGGTGTCAAACGCACAGTGCTACAGAATGCAGCCCAAACCAGATTAAAATATAAATAAAATTAAAATATAAATAAGTAAAAATACAGTAGAACAGAGATAATGTTAAAGTATATGTTTTTTTAAGTCAACACACATACCACAGGGTTCCTTATGTATGGTTTAGTGGCCCCTGTTTCTATTTGAATTCAACACTATTGTTGTAGAAGGAATCTGTGTTCAGGTATATGGTAACTAAAGTCCCTTCCAAATCTGAAGTTCTGTGGGAGCCAGTTAAAGCTACTTTGGATAACATTTATTTTTCCCTAGACTAATCTCTATCTCTAAGACCAAACATGGATACTGACTATTGTCCTCTACCTTGAGAGCTTTCTTGATTCTCCCATCTAGAAACAATTGGATGGGGATGGGTTCAATTTGAAGAACTTCCTTGTGTGGGTCATACTGCAACTTGAAGTTTCTACTGGGAACTTGGACATCTGAATTTGGTTCATTTCTAGCCAAAGGGCTCTCCATTCCTATGTAAGCATTAGGCTTCCATAGCATGGAATATGGAACTGTTTCACACAACACAGAATAAGAAAAAAGATTTTTTACCTGAGATTATAGCACCAGCCTAGTATTGAAGAACCCCAAAGCAAGAAAAGAACTTAAACAGTCTAGGGAAGTGATTTCTCCTGGCCTCCCTTTGATTCATGTGGTCTACATGACTCACAGTATCAGTAAGGGAATGGTCCAGGTTTATGCCACTATATTATGGCTTTGTGCCTTAGTGTTGGGGCAACTAGGTGATGCAGTGGGTAGAATGCAGGGCCTGGGGGCAGGAAGACTCATCTTCCTGAGTTCAAGTCAGGCCTTGGACACTTACTGGCTATATGACTCTGGGCAAGTCACTTAACCCTATTTGCCTCAGTTTCCTCATCTGTAAAATGAACTGGAGAAGGAAATGGCAAACCACTCCAGGATCTTTGCTAAGAAAACCCCAAATGAGGTCACAAAGAGTTGGGACCTGACTGAAAATAATTGAACAACCATAACAACAAGCCCTGTTGTTCCTTAGTCCCATTTCCTCTTCTGAAACTACTGGAGGGTGGTTTCCCTGCCTCTCCAATCTCTCTTCTATTTTCTGTGATCTGTCTCTTGGCCTTCTTTCTCAAGGTGTTTGTGGTTCATTATGTTTTAGGGGCTCACATGTGGTTCAGGATTGCTCCAGCCTCTCAATTCCATCGACGCTTATGGATTCTTTCTCTAATACACTTTGTCACAGCCACTATGTCCACAGTTATTCTGGTTACCATCTGCTTTCCTTTCCTAAAGAAAGTGTTTCCTACTCATCCAAGGAGATAGTGAAGTCCAACATGACTGCTGGCTTAAAGAACACCCTTTCTCTCTTTTGTTTTAGTCTAGCCCGCATCTTCACTTGGCAGGGTTACAAGAGGACCCTCTCAGGTTGCTTGGGAAGTTTTCTTGTATTGCCTGGAAGTCACCATGCATTTATTATTTATTATTACTTACCAAGAAGCACTTACTATGTGCCAGGCACCATGGTAAACATGGGGTAATTCGAAGAAACTAAAAACTGTCTCTACTCTCAAAAAGCTGGTATTCTCTTTTGGGGAGGGAATAATATGCAAACAAGTATGGGCATAAAAGATAGTATTGGTGGTGAGTAATCTCAAAGACAAGGAACTAGATAAGGCATTGTTAGAGGTCCCTTTCAGGGGGTGAGATTTTTAAGGTGAGATTTAAGTTGAATCTTGAATGAAGCTACAGAAACCAGGAGGCAGAAGTGAGGAAGGAGAGCATTCCAGGCGCTGGGGAAACATAGTGAAAATGCCCAGAATTGGGAGACAGTGTTCTTGTGTGAAGAACAGCAAGGAAGCCAGTGCCACTAGATTGCACATTATATGGATTGGAGTCAAGTATAAGAAGTCTGGAAATGTAGGAACGAGGCAGGGCCTTTAAAAGCCAAACAGAGAGTTTTGTATTGATCCTGGAAGTAATGGGGAAGCATTGGAGTTTATTGAGTGGGGGGTGGGAGGTGATGTGGTCAGACCTGTGTTTTAGAAAGATCACTTTGGCAGCTAAATAAAGCATGAACGGGAGTGGAGAGAGATTTGGAGGTAGGGAAATCGACTAGGAAGCTATTGCAATAGCTAAGGCATGAAGAGTCTGCACCAAGGTGTTGGCTGTGTAAGTTAAGAAAGCAGGCATACACAACAGATGTTGGGAAGGTAGAAGAGATGGTACTTTACCACAGACGGGATATGTAGGTGAGCAGGAATGAGTCATCAAGAATGACACTGGGAGCCTGAGTGACTGAGAGGATGTTGGTGCCCCGTACAAGGGCTTCTTAAACTTCTTTTTCCAGCTGGAGACCCCTTTTCCCATTTCAGCAGCTATTCATTGGTGTTGTGTGGCCTGAGGGCATGCACAGTGCAAAGTGTGCATGCTTTGTGTTCAGAACCAAGGCTTCAATGAAGTTTTACAATGTAACACAGGCAAGTGCTGCTGCTAACACCTTGGATTTATTATGCATTTGATTTTTAATTAATTTTTGTCATCGCAAGTTCAGAAACCTTTTACTGTTGCCCAATTTTTTGGGACCCCATATGGGGTCCTAACCCACATTTTAAGCCAGTGGTGTCAAACTCAAATAGAAACCAGAGCCACTAATCTGCACATAAGGATCCCTGAGGGTGCATGGTTACCTAGAACATTAACTATGTTTGGCAAACAATGAACTGTTACTATTATCTATGTTTTATTGTATCTTAATTTATTTTGTTAAATAGTTTCTAAATACATTTTGATCTGGTATGGGCTGCATCTGGCCTGCAAGGTGTTTGATACCTCTGTCATAGGAAAGATAGGAAGATAATGACTTCACTGTTGGACATGTTAAGTTTAAGATGTCTACAGGACATCTAATTAAAATGCCCAATAGCAGTTGGTGATGTGAAACTGAAGGTTAGGTGAGAGGTTAAGTCTGGATAAAGACATCCAAAAATCATCAGCATAGAGATAAGAGACAAAGCAGTGGAAGTTGATGAGATCACTGAGCAAGGTAGTGTAGAGGGTGTAAAGGGCCCAGGACACAGAGCTTTAGGAGACACCCACAGAGAGTGGACTTGACCTAAAGCAGGGGTGGTTAACCTGCAGCCTAGAGGCCACATGCAACCCTCTAGGTCCTTAAATGTGGCCCTTTGACTGAATCCAAAAAGGCCATGCTTGAGGACCTAGAGGACCACATGTGCCCTCAAAGCCACAGTTTCTCCATCCCTGACGAGCAACCCAACAACAAAAACCCAATCTGACAAGAAGCAATCAAATATGTAGAAGAGAACCAGGAAAGAAGTCTCACAGAAATGTAGGGAGGAGAGAGTATACAGCAGGGAATGTTAGAAAAAAAAGTGTCAGAAGTTGCAGAAGATCAAGCAGGATGAAGACTGAGAAAAGGCCATCAGATTTGGAAATTAAGAGATCATTGGTAACATTGGAAAAATCAGTGTCCATGGTGTGATAGGGTCACAAACAAGGCTGCAGAGGGTTTAGAAGAGTGAGAGGAAAGGAACTATTTAGTGTACTTTAAAAGTGAGAAAAAAGGATCAACTATTTAAGAAGTGCTACAAAAGGAAAGAAATGGAATGAATAGCTAGCAGGTATGTTTGGCCCGAATTAGAGTTTTGTTTAGATTTTTTCTTTAAGGTCATGGAAGATGTGGGTGTGTTTGTGCATGACAGAGAGGCAGCCAGTACATAGAGAGAAACTCAAAATCTGAGTGGAGATGAGAGAAAGAGCACTCTACTAGAGTACATGGGATGGAATGAAATCAAGAGTCCATAGATAAGACTTCACCTTGACAAGAAGGACCACTTTTTTATGTGAGACAAGTGAAGAAGGTGACATTGGAGAAGACATAGGAATAATATGAAATAAAGAGAAGGGGGAAAAGGGAACCCTTGCTAAATGGCCCCAATGTTTTGGTGAAGTATGAAGCAAAGTCCTCAGCTCTGATGATGGGAGGAGAAGTGCCATGGAAGGCTAGGGGAGGGGTGAAAAGGTGTGGCCAGTAGGATAGTGAATTGATTAGAGAGGTACGAAAGGATTGCCTTGTTATGAGTATAAAAAGGGATTCTGGAGATGTAAAAAGATCGCAATGAAGACCGTGTTTCAATTGACATTGCCTAGCCCTAGCTCCTAGCTCAGATGAGGCACCTGAATTCCAGTGACCTCTTCCCTGCTCTAAGGTGCTCTGCTGCACCATGAACACCTCCCATGGAGTCTCTTGGGGCTAGAAGAAAATAGGCCTACTTCTTCTCATTTGCCAGACTCCCTTCATCCATTCGAGTGACTAGAAACCAACTATGACCCTGAAGCTAATACATGCTTTAAAAAAAAGCACTAAAAACACTGGAAAGTGAGGAATAAAGTTTGGCCAGCAAAGACTTTGCTTCTCATCATATTTGTGTCCCTAGTGCTTAGTGTCCTTCCCTCTGTGCATAATAAATCTTTGTTGAATGAGCTAATTAATGTGTCATTGAAAGAACGAATTGTACAGATTATAGGGCAGGTCGGTCAATATATCTGGGGTTTTCTTGTGTACCCAGCAAAAGCTATATTGCCAAAGCATCTACCAATATATATTTTTAAATTCTTGCAGTAGGAACTTGCCATCATATTTAGATAGACATTTTTAACCTTCTTTTCTATGGCCAACTGGAAGAGCCTGCAAATGACTTTTTTAGAAAGATTGACTTCTTTTCTTCTCAGTGTTAATGCAAAACTTGGTATATGAAACCTTCATTTTACACAAATCATTAGGAAATAAGGGATTTCCAGTTTATTTTTCAGTTTAACTGCTTGCTAACTAGAATGCTATTATTCTGTCCTCTTCTACCCTCCCCCACTTTATAATGAACGTAATTGAACCTTTGACTCAGCATCTCAAAATGACAAGAGTGATAATAATGTAAATTAGTTCATCCAATGTAACCATAAGTGGATTTCCTCTGGATGGATGGATTTGACCTATGGAAGAACTAAAATCTAAGACTAATAACTAAAATCTAAGAAATCAAAAGGAACCTCTGTAAGGGGCATACACATGAACTCAGCCAACAATATCTCAACAAAGAAATGTTGAACAAATTGCTAAATCGCAAAGCTTTGTTTCTGGAAATGATATGAGGATATCATTTGATACCATCATATCATGATGGCCATTTAGGGCACTGCCAACAGAAAGTGCAGAAGAATTATTGTGAATATACCATGATCTAGTGATCATTTTAAGTTATGCAAGGAAACATTAAAGACTATGCATGACCTAACATTACAGGTTATAAAAACTTAGCATCTATCACATACCAGATTACTATCTTTAATGGACTGACAGACAAAAGCTCCTGGACCATGAAACCTATAAATGGCATTAGAATTAGACTGTACTCAAAAAACAAACTGTTGCCAATAATAGACTGGATATGACATTGACTCATAAAAATATAATTTTTAATAGATGCTGCCATCCCAAATACTCATTATCTCCCAGCTATTTGGAAAGCTTTCAAAGTAGAGAGATCTGGCTGAGGAGATCAAAATCATATGGGAAAAGTTACATAACATCCCTCTCATCTTGTCTACTGCTGGAGCTGTAGAGAATATGCTTGCAGTGAGTTTACAGAGGATGAGCTCATGTCCTAATACTTTTATTCAACTATGTAAATCAGGTATTTTATATATCTGTACAGTGACCCATAGAACAGAACACAAAGGTGTAAGGGAAAGCAAAGTGGGACTTTTTACTGTTTTTTCTTTTGGAGTGCTTCTCAGAACTAAAGGCAATCAAGTAAGTGCCTTTGATTGAGTCTTGCCCTTGTTTGTAGGAAGGCTCACACCCTTTTGCTAGTTAGGTCATGAGAGGTGCAAAGCCCTCAAGAGGTATGAAGCCTTAGAGAGGTGTGAAGCCCTCAGGTCCTGAAAAAGGGTTTATATACTCTGAGATTAGCATTTTGATTGGGGCTCATTCACTGGAGGAGTGTCAGTGTGATTTGGCCAGAGGAGACTCTGTGTAGCCATTAAGGAGCCCCCTGGCTTTGAAAACCCAGATGTTGGTGCTTCTCTATTGCTATGTATTGCTATGGACAGACAGAAGCCTGTCTGTGATTTGTGTTATTTGCACTGTTTATATAATTTCTGCTTGTAATTTCTGTTTGTGTTTTCTCTGAATTTCAGAGTGCTGACTTTTCCCCCTGAACTAAGTAAATGATATATGTATGTTTAGTTAAAGTGAGATTGTAAACCCCTTAAAGTCGCTTTCCTTAGAAAAGCAGATCAAAGAACCTGTGTTGGCAGTCCTCCTGTGTGCTGGTGTTGTTGGCCTTACACAGCCACAGTAGTGGCAAATAGCATTGTCATTACAAAATGGATAAGAGCAGGCCAATGACTTATTCGAGGACTGTTTCTATGCAAATCCCATCAAAAAAAGGTGAAAAGAGTGAAATAACAATTCACTTACATGGGATATTTAGATTTGTTTCTGATAATAGCTCTGAGGTAGGTTGTGTAAGTATCATCATCCCCATTTTTCATTTGAGGAAACTGAGGCTCAGGACATTAACTGAGGCAGAATTCAAACCCAGCTCTTATTGATTCCAAGTCCGGCATTATTCACCACGCCTTAATTCATCATTCTGAACATTAATTCTTATTGTATATTGTGACAGTATAAATATAGAATGTATATAATGTAAAGTTGATCCTAGTTACTCGTGGGAATTATTTTGAAAGGGAAAAACCATTGTTAAGTATTTCCTTCTCTTTTCTCTTCTTGCCTCTGTTTCTTTTGTCATCTCACTTTATCCTAATAGTTAAATGAAGAAGGAAAAAATTACGGGCTTTGGGAATATCTGGTTTTACTGCTAGTGAAGTGGTTTGGGAGATGCAATAACTCTTTATGCTTGTACAGTACAGATTAGCACAGTCATGGGGCCTAATTAGGCAGGTTGTTTGCAGTCTAATAGATTCTGTTTATTAGCACCCTACCTTAAAAGCCAAAGTAAAACTGTTAATAGTAATGCTTAAATAATTATTGCATTATTAAGTGTATGCAGGAACAGATTGTAAATGCTATTTTTTAAAGTCTCAAACTGCCTTTGGAAACTCAGATGATTTGTAAATATTTTGCAGGAAGAAGATGTTTATTTAGATTCTGAGGTAGATGAACATATTAACTGGTTCCATCAAGAATATGTCAAAGCCGAAAAGAACTGGGGAGAAATTGACAACAGGATGAGCCAGACTTTGGAAATTCGAAGAAAGATGATTAACAACAAGACACCTTTGAAGGAAATTCTCAAAATTTTTCCTTTCTTGAAGTGTCCTTATCAGGTACATTTTCTCTCTCATAATATTTTTTTATTATATTCTCAATAATGCTGCCTCCCCCCTACTCCTGGACCCTTCCTGTAGCCACTAGATTGCTGCACAAAATAGTGACGTGATATCTGATTTACAAAACAGGTCATTCATTTGTACTATTTCAGAGGTCATGTTTTAGCATGGCCTGCAATAGGATACTACCTTTGAAAGCCCACTGCTGATCATCTAAAGCCATGATAGGGAAGCTGTGGTCTGTCTGAAGTCCACATTTTACTGCCTGCTCAATTTCAAGGCTGATTCCCATGCCTGTAATTGGGGAGGTCGACAGACACTTTATCTTAGAAACTCAAGAAGTAGAAGAGGTCTCAGAAGCCATCTACACCACCTCCTACCTAAATCATGAATCCTTTAAACAACATCTCAAACAAATGGTCACCAAAGCTTTACTTCAAGACCTCTGGTGATGAGCTCGCCATGCTCCAAGGCAGCTCTAATAGCTGTCAAAATCTCCCTATAAATTACCCCTTATTCTTAGTACTGCTCTTTGGACCAAACAGAATAAGCCCAATTACTTCTTCTATGTGACAACCCTTCCAATATGTTTCTCTCCAACCTGTTCTCATATGAGGATTTGAATCTCCTCTTCATCTCAAGTTCCTCTGGATATGCTCCAACTTTCAGTGTCCCCTTCTAAGCTGTGGTGCCCAGAACTGAACTAAAACATGGTCTGACTAGGATAAAGAAAGTGAGACCACTCATTCTGGACACTATACTTTAGCTAGTTGAAGCCCAAGATCGAAAGAACTCTTTTGACGGCCCCATTGATCTTGCAATACAGTCAACCCCCTAGATCTTGTTCAGATTAACAATGTTCTAGTTTCTCCTCCACTGCCTCATTCTCCTCATTTATGATTCAATGAGATGGTTCTATTGTACTTACCCTAAACATTTTTTTTAAAAAAATTAGTGGTCTCAGAGTATTCCAGGGTAATGAATACCACAGATTTCTGTTACAGATCTCTATGATGAGTGAATATAAATTAAAAATTCCAAGCATATATCAAATAATCTTCCCAATGAATTTGCTGATACATCCTTTAAATATATTATTTTCACTTTCTTAATGTGATTTTAATAAGAGATATTAAAGAAATTGTGATGGTAATCTAATAATAAATTTGAGTGACAAAATTCTTAAGTAGCAGTAGATGAAACCTCTCAAATTTCCAGTGGGTAGATTGGCATTATTTTCTGAAAATATTTTAAGACCTGACTTACATGGAAATGTTTTGCATGACTGCACATGTACAACCTATGTCAAATTTCTTGCCTTCTCAATGAGGGGATGGAAGGTAGGAAAGGAGGGGAGAGAAATTGGAACTCAGAATTTGAAAAAAATAATGTTAAAATTGTTTTTACATGGAATTGGAGAAAAAGAAAATATTAAATATGAAAAAAGACTTAAGAGGCAAAAGTACATTATCTTTTTGTCTTGTTTTAATATGAACTTTATGATTGTTACTGTTTTCCTCTAAATCCCTATTTTTTGTCAGTCTAGGAACCTTGAGCAATTGATTGTTAAGAGAGAGCAGGAAAAAAGTCTTTACATAATCTTCTTAGTTGCATCTCTAAAGTAATCTTGCATGATTTTAACACATGTAAGGGAAAGATCTTAAGGGAGGAGAGCCTTAAAATTGTATTCTGTTCTACTGAGTCAATTTTCTTTTTTATTAACAAACTAATAATTATACTACCCATCTTTAGATGTGTATTATACTCTTCAGACAGTTATGTGACTAAAGATGTGGTGTGCTGTAGAATATTGGCTACAGAAGCTGACTTCCTTTCTTATACTTTTCATCAATAATATATGCACATTCGTACAAAAATTTTATTGAGATAAGGAAATAGACTTGCAGTTTAGTTGTCTTTCAGGTCACTTTTTCACTAGTAATTCTATCCATGATGTTTTCCCTATCCTCATGTATCTCCCTATCTCTCAGTTGTCTTGAGAAGCAGCTGATCCTCTCCCCTCCACCTCCCATCCACTTTCACCATATGGGTTTCCTCTGGTCCAGATGTTCTTTTCATCTTTGTATTCATTAGTGCCATTTCTACTTCTTCATTTAGCACATTGGGCCCTAAGACTTTAAAGTTCAGATATAATTGTTCCACTGTCTTTAAATGAAGAAAATAGGCTGTTAGAGAAATTCTTGCAGACAATTCATTTTTATTTGCTGTTTGTTGTCTGACTTTCAGTTCCTGCTTTCATTTTTTTCATATCTGGACCAGAGTTACAAGATCAAGTGAGCTTTCGCCCTTCTGCTCAGACAGCTAGTGTCTGAAGCCACATTTGAACTTGACCAGCACTCTGTCCACTGAGCCACCTAGTTGTCAATAGGTAGAAACCTAACAGTTTGATCTTGAGGGTGAAGATTTATCCATCTAGCGACGGGTAGGAGAAATTACATTTGCAGGACTACTCGCTGTGGTGGCAGGCAGGCCTATATGTGGGTTTGTTAAGTTCTGGACTCACAGAGAATAGGTCAGATCACAGGAATTAAATAAAAGATCCCTTTCTTTTTGACTTGTTATGCTCCTATCCAGAGTTTACTCTGGGAAAGCCTCTGAATATAGTTCATATCTAATTTTCCACATATATGGGTTAAAGGAAACCCACATCCTGTACAAGTTTTCAAAGTATCAGATGCAAATATAAGGTACAAGGCAGCCTTTTTTCTTCCCCAAAGAAAGTAGAGGAGATGCAAAGGACTCATATAAACCTATGCAGAGACAATGCAGAAAATATAATGGAGTCATTGTTTTTGCTTTTTTCTTGGGTCCCCATCCCCTGGCACAAGGTAAGTGCTTAATAAATGCTTGCTTACTAACAGTAGTCCATAAAAAATAAAAAAAAAAGTCATTTCAATTCTCCTTCCTGTCAAATAGGAGTGACTTTTTTTTTCCTCCACAAGGTCCTAAAGTATACTAAATTCAGACAAGCATAATTCGGATTCCCCTTGGAATGGAACTGAACTTGGGGCTGCTAAATGGTCAGCACCTTGACATTTCAGTGAATCTCTTTTAAACCCCATAGAGATCTATAAGTATACATCCCACACTATGGCATTACCCTGAGAGTTTGAACTTTCCTTGAAGATAAACACATGTGGGAGCAGACTCCTAGACAGGCAAGCCCTGTTCCTACTGAACCCATGCTATCCAAATAGCTCACTATATTAATGGGTTGCAGAGTCCAAATCCCTTGCACCTCATATCACGCTCTTAATCCCTTGTCAATGCTCTCCCAAGCACTGAGAACCATATGTTCAATCTTCTTGACCAGAGGTGTTCTGCTGACATTTCCATTCATTAACTTGAGAGAAAGCTGATTCCCAGAACTCTTGAACTCAGGGTTACTTACAGTGTAAGGTCTGCACATCCCATGAAATTCCTCTTCTCTGACTACAAGGTTAGATTTCAGGATTGAATTAACCAGGAAACCCCAGGCCTCTAACTAGCAGGCTAAGGATCAGAAGCAGCATTATTCAGAAACTCACCTCTTGGATTAAATAAGTGAAGAACTCTGTCCATGTTCCTCTCCAGGAAATCTTAATACTCATCTACTTCCCCTGTTTGAGTTGAGTGCAGTCTCCAGGTGGCAGAAGTGGATTCAATATTCCCTAGGCTGCAATAGCTCCTAACCTCAATAGGTTTCTGACATATGGGTTGAGAGAATAACTGGAAATTCTGCCATAAATTTGGGTACAATTGAAGGTAGGATTCAATATGAACACGTTGACAAATGAACTAGGTGCCCACCCAACCACGATAATATTGTGTTTGAGCAGAGACGATCCTTTTAGTCATTTATCCATTAAGACAATTTCATGTCATGTTCTGCCTTAAGGTCTTGGAAAAGCTAGCATATTCCTTGGCCTATTGCCCCTCTGAAGCCAGTGAATCTTGGATCTAAAAAGGGGTTAACTTAACTAGCCTGGCTCTCAGACAACATATAGTGTATCACCAGGTCTCCTGCTTGGTAAGATCTACCAGGGTTTGTGCCTTGAAGACAAATCTTTTGAGGACTCTGCATATTATGAAGTTATAGAGGAAGACTTTAGTGGAAGCTTAAAACTACTAAGATTTCACATCAGTCACTGAAAATTAATAAGATTCTAAAAATCAGAATAAAGAAATCTAAAAAAAAGATTCTCAAAAATCAGCTTAGTTCTCAGTTTTGTATATTAGACTGGCTTTCCTTGTTATTAATATTGTCTTGTCTTCCCCTTCCATTAGCTGTTCAGAGAATTCCAGCTACTCACCAGAATCGACATTTATAAGAAAACACAACAGATTTTGGAGACTTTTTCAGAAAACATACTGACCTCTTTTTCAGTGGTGGAAAATCCAATCACAGCTATGTTTCATGAGAGAATGAAGCAGTTTACAGATGAAGACATCCTGAAATGTTAGTAAAAACAGCCTGGGAGAGTATTAGTGGCAGAGAATGCAGTACCAGTCAGGTACAATTTAACCAATCAGGTTAAATGGATCATGATGCATTTCAATGAAGGAACTGAGTAGATGAAATTTTACCTAAAGAATTTTTGGCTCTCTGTCCTCCCCTTTGTGTTCCCCCCCCAAAAAAAAGGCTCAAGGAAAATAAAACCCCAGAAGTTTGAATGCAGAATGTCAATTTTGTTTTCATTTGGGTTACAAACATGTTTGCTTTTGACAGATATGAAGATGACAGCCACATGTTTACTTCTACCAGATGTTTTTGGTGATGATCCTACCCTATTTGTTGTTATGAATGAAGAGGTATGCAAATGTGTCAGTAAACATCAGTTATGCTAAAATATTGGCATATCTTGAGGGTAATGTTTACTCTTTATTGTCATTTTAAAGACAGAAAACTTCATTTCACTCCATTTTGCAAAATCAGTTTCTTTGATGGAAATTGGACATTCAGAAGGAGAAGGTCTTAGATTTTGGTCTCAGCTGAAGCCTTGCTTAGGTCATTGTTACAATAGAGTCAAAGGCTCTTCAGATTAGAGTTGGAAGAAACCTTAGAGGCCATGGAATTCGACTCTCTTATTTTATAGATGAGGAATAGAAAGATTAAGTGACTTGCCTCTGGTTATGCAGCTAGTGTTTGGGGTGGGATTTGAACCCAGATTTAACTCAAAATGCAATGCCATATCCACTATACAATACTGCCTCTCTTTGTATGATGCATGATTCTTAAAGACATTATTTGTCTATTAAAGCACTCCTCCCTTTTCTAACTAAAGATCTGTGTGAGGCTGGATTTTCTTCATATATTTCGACCAAAACAACCTATTGCAGGAGATTTAATGCAGAAGCAAATAAAAGAATCCAGTTGTCTCCTAAGCCCGACATGAAAGACATTTGGAAAAAAAACAAGTAAAACAAAGCCACCCTTGTAATGTTTTTGTTTCTAGAAAGTAGTTATTTTTCATAAAGATTATATTTGTGTTTATAGTAAACCCACTATGCACATGTTATGTATGTGTTAATTTTTAATGAATTAATATTTTAAAATTTTACTGGTTTTAAAATCTAAGATGGATAATAGATAGATACAACCCACATAAACTAAAGCTCTTTGGGGCCCTCAATAATTTTTAAGAGCTTAAAAATTGATTTAGGGTTTCTGGAAAGCAAAAAGTTTGAGAATCATTGCTTTAAAGTGAGACAAGTAATTAAAACCACGTGTCATTCCAGGGGATTTATTTAATGCCAAATTTAGTAATTCTGAACTTGTTTCCTATAATAATCCAATTTAGATTGCAATATGGATTACTACTTTCACACATTGATATGTAATAATTGCTTAATTTTTTTTATTCCAGGTGCAAGTGTCAACACCAGTCTTAAAAGTTAAGAACCCTTTCAACGTCAATGCTTGTGAATTTACTCTGTATCTTGAAAAAGAAAAACTGACCCAAGTGGATGACTGCACTATGGCCCTGGCTGTTCTCATAGCTGCATTTCACGTGTTTGGTGTGCAATACCCAAGAAGGTTGTATCACACACTGAACTTTTTAGACACACTGATCTTTGATATGAGCAGTCCACATTTTCCTTCTATTAGAGAAATGGGAAATAATTAAGAACTTCAACAGCCACTCATTTGATAACCCCCAAATACTATTTTAGGAATGCGTGTGAAACTTTATTTTTAAAGGAGATCGATTTGTTGTGCAGGGGGCAGATACTAGAGAATTGTTGACTATGTATATTTATATTAGAGAAGTGTTGGTGGTATCTGAGTTTGGTGCCTCATTCATTTTTTTCTTACAATTTAAAAGATTAAAGTAATTTTTTTATGACATTCTATACTTTAATGGCTCTGAGATCTCATTGACATGGGTCCAGACTACAAGCCACCTAATGCCTTCTCTTTCTGTGCAGTTCTTGTCCGTATCTTTCCACAGAGAATCAACCCATGGTGCTGGACATCTTCCTTTAGGCTTTCCTTTCAGTGTATATTGCACTTAGACTCTCCCATCTTATCATTCTCTCTTGCTACACGACAAGCTCACTTCAGCATGACACAAGTGGAAAGGGAGCTGAATTTGGAGGTAGAGGACCTGGGTTTGAATCCTGATTTTTCCACTTATCTGTGTGTGACCTTGACCAGAACTTAACTTGTCTGGGCCTCATTTTCCTCATCTCAAAGAATACTTACTATATTCGGGCTGAATTTTAACCAAGCCTATTGTTACAAGTTAGAATTATAAAAGGAAGCTCCAACTGAACAGTGATCTCACTGAGGTGGGTATTCTATCCAAAGATGCAGATCACCACCCTACACCTCTCACCCCATGTGCCTGATCATGCTTTGCCACCTTTGCTTGTTCATACCTTCTTTTAGGTTCACTAGAGGGTTCATGCAATGGTCCTTCTCTAAGTTCTTGTAATATCATGAGGATACCCATAGACAATGTAGACTACCTAAATGTTATATCCCTCACCATGTGACCATTGATAGGAGCAGGGACTGGTTCTGTGATTTCATCAATATCAGGAGTGTCTAGAGTCTCCATCAATGCCAGTCAGCACCTCCTTTGTAACTTATAGTCTTAAAGAGAGTTGCCTAAAGCCCTGAGAAGTTAAATGTTCAGATTCACAAAGCCAGTATGTGTAAGAGATGGGACTTAAAAGTCTTCCTGGTTCCAAGGCTAGCTCTATCTTCTCTGACTGACCCAGTCTTCTCCACAGAAAATATTTCTACTTTAAATACCTTTTGTGTCAAAGTTTGCTCTTCTCTCTGTTCCTTTACTCTGCCTATGTGGCCAGGTGAACTTATTTCACTGTTCTTACCCTGGAATTTGATTACTGTTTTAAGAGGAAACATATATGAGATCCTTGCCTGAGGTGCTGCTGTTAACAAGATTATTACAGTATCTTGTATAAGCTCTATGTCTCCATTATACATGTCACATCCCCATTACTAGATTGTAAGCTCCCCGAGGGCAAGCTCTATGTTGTTTCATTTTAGTATCACCAGTCTTTGCAGGTATTAGGCGCTTAATAAATGTTTGTTGAACTGAATTGTATTGAGGTCTCCTGGTTGGTTATGTCTGTGGTTCACATGATTTACTTGGATTCTGAACTGTTTCCTGGAAGTGTGACTCATCCACCTTATGCTACTTTTTGGTCCTTGTAGAACTGACAAGCTCCTGTTTATCTGCCCGTTTCCTGACCCAGTATCCCATCACTCTACTTGACTTTTGATATTGATGTATGTCCTTAATTCTGCTCTGCCTGATTGTTTCAACCCACTCACCTGTCCTTATATACCTTAGCTATGTGCCCCCTACCTTACAGACTTTTTCATTTCTTTCCCAATCCCACTTCCACATTGGCCACCAGTTTGATTTTTTTTCCTAGGCCTAGCCCCCATCCCCTGCCCCAACCTCATCTGCTCTTCCTATACCCACAACCTGATGTTGTCCATAGTCCTAATGCATTTGTTTGAAATCAGTCCTTTTCCCTCCTCCATCTTGTTACTTCTTATAAGAAATTCTGAGATTATATTTCTTGGGGGTGGGTGGTGAGTGGAAGGTTATATATCAGGACTATTTTTACTGTTTTCAGAGATAATATTTCACCAAGGAAAATCATTTCTGAAGTTCCCTCTTTATTACAAAAAGGGCATTGTTAGTTACTAGTTTGTAAATAACAAGAGCATGCAAAACTGTCTTGAAGTCTGTTTTATACATTTGAATGTGTCATAAATGGCATTTCCTGGAAAACAGATCCCCTTTGGTAATCTGGTTAGACCCATATGGTCTTTCTTAAAAATTGTTCTTAAATGCATAAAATAAAATACATAGGATACAAAGGAAACCAATTACATTGAAATAATTATCAAAATATTAAAAACAAGTTCACAGTCCCTTTAGTTATGAACACTTGGATTAGATTTTACCTATTAATTTTTTTAAAAAAATTCTGGGGTTGAAAAGATGAAGTAAGATGTATGAAATTTTGGGGAAATAATAGCTATTCAGGACTTCTTTCATTGGAAAGTAGTGACAAATCTTGTGTCATTCGGATTGCTTTTAAATTCCAGGGACCCTGAGTTTTCACATGCTACACCAGCAGAGCACAAGCCTGGTCAGCGTTGGACCATTCTAAGTCTGGAGAGGCT
This sequence comes from Phalanger gymnotis, assembly GCA_028646595.1. NCBI lineage: Eukaryota > Metazoa > Chordata > Mammalia > Diprotodontia > Phalangeridae > Phalanger > Phalanger gymnotis. The sequence goes on from CM053627.1 coordinate 115,939,530, forward strand.
TAATTACTAGGTTGACAAGTCAACTCTCACTAGGGGTTAATGAATTATTCAGCCATACTAACACTCAAAAAAATCTACCAAGTCAAAGGAAGGCTGTAGTCTACATCAGTGTTGGGAGAGCCCGCAGTAACAAAGATCACAGATCCTTGTAAAAGAAGTATAGAGCTGCTTTGAGCAATTAAGAGAATCATCCATTCTGGCTAAAAAAAAGTCTTTGCCTAATAATTAAATCATGAGATTTTTCAGTTGAAAGTATTAGTCACTGATTCTTGTTGAGAAGATAAATCTACTACAAATCACTCCTTAATTCAAGGATTCTTAACCTTTCTCGTGTCAAAGCCGCTTTTAGCAGGCTGGCGAATCCTACAGGTCTTCTCAGAATGATGTTTTTAAATGTATAAAATAAATGCATAGGTTCACAAAGAAAACATATTTATTGAAATGAAGATGCAATCTTTTTTACCATCCAGGATCACCGACCCTCTAGAATCTATTCGTGGGCCACCACCGTGCACCCCATCCTATTCCCCCTCCCAACTTAAGAGTTCTCATATTATTTGGTTATTCCAGGACAGAATAGGTAAGTAATCTGCAACATATTATCATGATAGGCTACCCTTTGCTCCTGACTAATTTACTTTTTTATTGTCCCTCCGTGACAATATCTTCTCTTTCTCTTGTTTCACTCTCATTGGGACTCTGCTATTCCAGATTTTATATGTCCCCAGATCTATATAACCAGTAATTTGAATATACAAATCCTGAACATATAAAAAACAAACCAAAAAACTCACTGATATCTGCAGTGAAATGAATGGGGTGTTGCAAAATTCTTTCCACTGACCCTGTTTTATCTTTCCCATCAAAGACATTCCTGTATCTTAATCCTCTTCCCCCAGTTTACCTGATTAACCAATATGAAGCCTTCCAGAGCAGGGGATTCTTCATGTTTGAGGCAAGGGCTCTAGGGAGCCCTTCATTCTTTTGAGCTGAGGCCTCATTTCCCTATCCAAAGAGATGAAGGTGGAAACAGAGAGATGAGAGAAGGGGCATATAACAACTGAAGGCTACAGCAAAGGTATGAGTTTGACTCATCTGGCTTCTCTCTGGTGTTTGGTGCTTCCTGGTAACATTTCCTCTCTGAAAAACTGCGTTAAGACGGATCCTGAGGGAGGTGAAGCTTCTCTGTTTCCTCTCCCCCTGCTCCTCTTTCTTGAGATGTCCCAAATCCTGTAGTACTGCTAAGGAGATGTATGGACTTAAATTGCATGTGCTACCTGGATGAGTCAGATGAGACCCAAAACACTGGTTAGAATAAATGAAACTTTGGAATAAGAAGATGTTTCTGAAATGTCTTTAAGCCAGAGAGAAAGGCCCCAAGGGGGATAAATTTCACTGCCTATGATTACAGTAGGACGGCACATAAGTAAGTATAGGCAGTGTGGGAGACAACTGGGAATAGTTTTAGATTTGTGACCCAGTCATCCATCTTCCATGTCCACAGCATGTTCCTCCTCTTCTGCTGTGACAACCTCTCTTAAAAAGCATACAAATGTGAAAAGGCGTCTCCAATTCAGATTTTATTTCATGTCAGAAGATATAACAAGTGTAATTTGAATGTACAAATTCTGAACAAAATGTTTTTTTAAAAAAGTCATTACTGCAAATTCATGCAAGGAAATGAATGGGGGCACTGCAGGCTATTTCACTGACCCTGTTTTACCTTGTATTATGGCAGATGAAAAGGGCTGCTAAGAGACCCCCTCAGAAGTCTTCAGAGGAAGTACTATATTAGCAGAGCTGGAGATATCAAGGAAAATTGTACACTAGAGGATACGAGACCAACTAAGGAGAGAGGTAGAAGTTCCCCAGAGTTAAGACAGCATGCTACAAAGCTACTTTATATCTCAAACGAAAATGTACTATGAACAATTTTTCATTCCAAGGAATTAGAAACTGCAGTGGAAAGCCGATGAAGCTGTTCATCCTCTTCCTGTGAAGGGCATTCTCATAAAATAAAACATTACGCCAACTCTCAGTTTATAGGTAGTTGAGTATTCTCACTTAAAGTGCATCTGTTCTGTACCATTATATATGGAGTGCAATGTCTTAACACCTGGCAAAGAGTTTAGTAGAAAAAACAGTCCTTCCAAAAAGAAGGGCATTTTATACGTGTACCCAAATAACTGCTTTGGAAATTCATCTTCTTGATTCCTGAATATGTCCAACAGATGACTCCATCAGGATTTCTTCCATATACTTTCCCTTTCTAGCAAAATCTGTTATTACTCCCTCTCTCTCTGTCTCCTCACCTGACCCTGAAGGAATCCTCTTGGTGTGGAGGACTGTTGAAAGAAGGGAGACATAGGTCTCTTTCAAAGGATAGTATAACCCCCCCTAAGCACTAGGACCTTCATCTCCTTTAAGCACCATGGTTATATCAATGACTCAGAGAAGAGCTTAAGTCTCACGAAAAAATTAAAGATCCTTTTAAAAACTGTCCCCATACTGGAACTTCATTGACTCTTTGATAACAGTTGACTCCTACAAACCCCTGGGGTACTAGAGTGGAGTATTAGACTGATGCCATTCAAATACATTAGGTAAAGTTTTATTTTTTTTTTCAATTTCAGTCTTTTATATACTGGTCTTTTGGTAAATACAGTAAAGACGCTGGTGAAAAAGCAATTTGCTTAACATTTCATAAGTCGTGCAAAAGTAAAAACACTGATTTACTTAAAAAATTAATTTTTACAACTGTTCAGCCCCAATGAATTATTACAAGCAAGTAGGCAATTTCATGACTTGCAAAGTTATATTCAGCATAAATGTTGCAATTTAAAATATGGCACAAAATTAACAATAGTTATAACAGTCCCAACTGGCTAAACTTGTTGCCAGATTTTGGCTAACTGGGTTTAAAGTTCATTTTATTTTGATTGTATAAAAAGGTTTCTGCAAATATTGAAAAAGAAACAGTGAAAGATAATTCAACGATGTTTACAAAATGCAGAAAGTTCATAATTCCCTCTCCCCCCCCCCAATCTTACTATACCATAAATAATCAACAATGTTTTTTTTTCTGAAGCCTCAAAAAGGTTTACAAAGGTAAATTTAGCTCAATGAATAGAACTAAAAGATGATTTTTGTTACAGTACCTTAATAAAAACCCAAGCACTTCCATAATAATTCATGTACATTGTCTCTCAATGAATATAAATAATCCGGCAGCACTGATTTTTGACTTTGAAGAATTCTTACTTAACAGCTACAACAGTCTTTGTGCTTTGAAGAAGACATGAGCTTTAAAGCAGAAAAGGGATGAAATGTGGCTTTCGCTGTCCTCAAAGTTCATTATGTGAGTTTTTCTCTGCAGCTTTGAACATTAGGATAGAGTTGAAGATTTTTAAAGCTGGTCCCAGCTTAATGCTCATAATTTTAACAATGTCTGTTTGAGTCATAAGCAGAAATGCTTCTCCATCAATTTGCTAAAAGAAAGTAAGAAAAAAATACCATCAACATGAAATAATCTAATACTGCCAGGTGGGAAATTTTAAGGAAGTCACAGAATCACAGAATTTTAGAGGTAAGAAACACCAAGGGACACACCTCAGTGACCTTCTTGTCCAACCTATGCTCAAAAAAGTATTCCACTACAGTATGCCTGATAATTAGTCACCTTTTCTTAAAGACTGCTATGAAGGGGAACCTACTAACTCCTGTGACAGCCTATTATATTTTAGCAAAGCTCTGCTAAATTTTTTTTTCTTATATGGCATCAAAATTTCTCTCTTTGCAATCTCCAATCACTGCTTTTGGCTATTACCACTGGGACCAAACTGAACAAGTTTCACCCTCCTTCCACATGAGAGCCCTTCAAATACTTGTAGTTATCATGCTCCTTGGGTTCTTCTCTAGAATGTAAACATTCCCTGCTTCCAAACTTCTATTGGTCTTCCTCCAGAGCCAGGGTTCTCAACTTAGAATCTATGAATTTGTTCTTTTTAATGGGGGTGGGTGGGTCTGGTAACTGCATTTTAATAAACTGATTCGCTTTGTAATTCTATGTATTTTTTTCATTTAACAATAGTATTCTGAGGAGGTTCACTGGTTTTGTCAAGTGATTTTGAAAGCGATCTATGAAGAGAAAAAGGTTAAAGAACCCTTGTCTAGAGTAACAACTCACTCCTGATAAATGGAAGTTTTAGGTCCCAAACTAAATGCACAGGGTCCTATTTTGACATGAGAATAAGAAGCACTCAAAGTAAAGTCAAGAGGTCTAGATGCTTTAAGGATAATCCGAGTGAGAGACTGAGTCTATTGTCTGAAGAACAACCCAGCTACATATGTAAAAGGTCATCACCACTTAGGGATGAATTTTTTTTTGCCATGGCAACCCATGAAAGAAAGAAAAATAAAGAAATCAAAGAGATGCTGCTATAGACTATTGTAATTTCCTACAGAAGTTTATATTATACAAAGGAATTGCCACAACAAAGAAGGACACAGAGCCCAGAACAGTGAGAAAAAAAAGTACTTTCCTTGCCAAGAAGAAAGAACTGTAGCAAAGGGCAACATAGGTTTAAAATATAAACTTATTTGGAAAATTTTACATAGGTATCTGGTTGGAAGATTACAAGGGGTGCTATGCCACAAAATAAGAAGTCTGGAGGCAAAAACAAGTCTGAAAAGCACTTGGTGATCTGAAGTTAGAAGACTTGGGTTTGAATTTTGGTTCTTCTGCTTACCAGCTATTGGTAGCCAAGTGGTATAGTGGATGGACTTGCAGTCAGGAAAACCTGAGTTCAAATCTAGCCTCATATTTACTGCTTCTATGATCCCAGAAGAGTCACTTAACCTCTGTTTGCCTCAATTTCTTCAACTGTAAAATGAGGATAATAATAGCACGTACTTTCTGGGGTTCTTATGTGGATCAAATGCTTAGCATCATGTCTAGCACATAGAAAGTATTTTAATATATAATTCAGGACTTGTTCATTACCTAATTATTAAATTGTTAATTTAATAATATTTGTTAAATTGTTATGTAGATACTTAATACATGCCTGTTTCTATCTGAAGCCTTAGTTTCCTCAGCTGTAAAATGATGGGGCTGGATGATTTCTAAGGTCCCTCCCATCTCTAATCCCTATGAAATCACCAATTTCAGATTTCTGAAAACAAAATATGTTTCTTCATTGACTCATGACATAAGACTAACACAGGTATATTCCACCTCATGTCACTGATTCTCAAAAACGTGTCAGGAAAAAGAATGTTACAAGGAGAAAGTTACAGAGTTAGATCACCTAATTAGCATCCGGGGATGATGGTATGGCTTAGGAGTTGAAACATTACAGTGAAGTTTAGTTATAACGTATCACTAATGTTATTGAAAAATGAAGTAATGTTATTTTGGGCATATTGTAATTGAAAAGCAGCAAAACATTCCATACTCTTTGGAAAGAGGTGAATTCCAGGCAACCTTTATTTAGTGCTTCTCAAAAACAGGCATGGCAGCACTTGCTCTGGAACCAGAGTATGACCTAGGTTCAAATTTCACTTCTACCCATGAGACGTTGGGCAAATCATTTAACCTCCTTGGTCCTCAGTTTCAACTGTAAAATGAGAACGCTGTACAAGATGGCCTTTGAGGTTCTTTGAAGCTCGAAATCTGTGAATGGATCTTGTTGGCATGCATCATTTTATGTTTATCTTACATAGCTTGAAGCAACAAATCTGTGCATGGACTGTGTTTGGGAAGGCCACTTCTATAATTGCTAATAAGAAAGCATGCTGCCATCACACCCTAAAAGAGCCAATGGTCTTTTAGGGTTAAATAGGCCTAGGAAATGAACTGATCTTAATTAAGGAAGACATTTGCTAGGGTTTTGCCTTTGAGCATTTGATCAAATTATTTCATGAAATATCAGTCAGAAATGAAGTTAACACATTCACTAAACCAGAGCCACAGTTCTCAGTATAGATGCTCTGATAGAATTCTGTGATAGCATTAAAGAAAATGTCAACGAGTATATAGGAATAAACCTAAGAAATAAATGGCAATGACCATTTGGGGTCCCTGTAATCCCTATCCCCTTGCAGTAACTGCCAACAAGGTAATTCGTACCTACTGAGACAAAAGTCCTGGAGACTTAGGATGGAAAATTATCAAAAGCTGCCTTCCAGCGAAGGAAAGGCATTGAGAGGGTAGAGACTAAAAGTGACGACAGGATGGCAAATATTTTCAGTAGGCTGCTACTTAGAAGCATATACTGGAAGAACAAAAATAAAATCTGATGATCATGTACAGCTATGCACATTGAATGTAGATTTTAAAAAATTCAAAATTAAAAAGTATGTTTGAGAGCAGCAAAGCAGGGCTCTAGTCTCATTTCTGTCACCAGCCAGCTGCACCTAACCTCTCTGGGATTTGGTTCCTTATCTATAAAATAAAAGAGTTACACCATCTAGAGCAATTCTAAGATTCCTTTCATTGATTTCATGAGAGATTTACTATAAGATTTAATTTTTGTTTTCATTTTAATGCAGTTATGGTTTATATTGCCACAACCTACTGAAAACATTAAATTTGACGAATGTTTCTTTGTCTTGAAATTCTCTTTGCAAAATTGTCGACACAGAATAAAAAGGAGGTAAGAGTCTTTTGAACACTGGATTAAAAAAAAACCCTGAAAACTGCTTCTTCCCTTTTACGGTATGACCATTTCCCCTCTAGTAAAGGTTCTGCATTTGCAACTCTGAAGGGATATTTTTATAGGTTTCAGTGACCCCCGGTGAAATTTTGAATTCATAAATTCGGAGACTGTTCAGCAATCTCCTTCTCAATAATAACACTGCTACCACAAGGCCTAAGTCTTCTAGGGAGAGGTGGGTTGCTCCCTTGGATAGGGCCATAAGTTCTTTTAGGACCACTCAGGTCCCACTGAGCGATAATTTACTGAATTATAAGGCTGGAAGGAACCACAGTGTCAGCTAATAACCTTTCTACTGCACTGGAAGTGGTTGTACACAAACAATTTCAGAGGGATAGATGACTTATTTTCCTCTTTTTAATCTTCAGGAGGTGCTTTCCTAGCCTCCACTGATAACATTCCAATTTCATATCTTTTGGAAACAAAATTCACACAGTAGCTATTTACTCTTGAAAACTACTAACTTTTCCTTGCAAGGCTGACTTACAAAGCATTTTCTGGGTTTTGCTAATGCTTTCCTCCTGAATTTAGGGCTTTGAATTGAACACATTATTCTTATATTGTTCATAGCAAATGTTTAATAAATGTTTGTCAAATTAAATTGAAATAAATTTATGCTCACCTAAGTGTTAGAATAGAAAAATGAATGAGAACCTGAGAAGCTCACAATATACTAAAGAGATAAGACATGTATACAAATAGCTATAGTATAAATTAGGTTATAACTGATCACCAGAAGAGACAAAACAGAATCCTAGGGATTACAGTAGAATGGCTTGAGATGCAAGAAGCAAATGATCACTTTTAGGAGTGTGTAGGGGAGTAGTTGAGAAGCTAGCAGGGAAGGTGGAATGAAGGAGATCAGAAAAAGTTTAATGGGGGAGGTAAAAACTGACTTGAACCTAACAGGAAAAGAATGATTTAAAAGGCAGAGAACTATGAGTAGTCTACTTCTAGGGATAGAAAATGGTGTGTGCAAAAACAGACATGAAAGGCCAAGATGAGTCCTAGAAAGAGAGAAAGTTGAGTCTCGCAGGAGTTCATGATGACAGTGTAAAATGTCTGGAAGGGTAGTACAGTCACTAGTTTGTGGAGGGCCTTTAATATCAGACTACAGAATTTGTATTTTGTTAAACAGAAGAGAGAACCTAATGAAGGTTTCTGAATAGGGAAGTAGTATGATCAGAGACATACACTGAAAAGAATATCTGGCATTATTATCAAAGATAGACTAGAAAGGAAAGAAACTGGAAACAGGGAGTCTAAGTCATTTAAATGGCACTGGAAGGAAGGCACACAAATGAGATATTTTGGGGGAAGAACCAAAAGGACTTGTCATTGCTCGGCTGTGGGGTTTGGTGAGGAACAAGTCAAAAATGACTCCAAGGTCTTAAGTCAGAGTGATATAAATAATGGTAGTGAAATGAAGAGAAAGAATAATGCTAGAATGTTTTATGGCATGTTTATTTATTTCATTAACTATTTCCCAATGACATTTTAACCTGGTCCGGGTCCCACTACGGAATGTTATGGGCCCCACCTCCAACGTGTTTGATATTTTTGGTCTACAACATCAAATGCTGAAGAAAAGTCAAGGAGAATGAAAATGGAGAAGAGATTATTGAATGTAGCACTGAGGAAAACTGGTGACTTTGGGAGAGTTTTAGGTCAACAGAGGAGCAGAAACCAAATTGTGAGGGTTTGAGGAATGAATAAAAAGTGAAGGAGAAACAGTAAATGAAGACTGCTATTCCTAGAACTTTGGCATGAATGGAAGTAGAAAGATATAATGACAGGTTGCAGAGATAGTAGAGTAGATAAAAACATTTTTTGTGTGTCAACAGCCTTAGTAAGTTTGTTGTCATCAAGACTCTAGAATCATAGAATTAGCCCTGAAAGGGAACCTTAGAGACCATTGAGTTCACCTTATTTTACAAATAAAGTAATTGAAGCACAGAGAGGTTTTACATGTCTTTCCCAGGGTCACACAACTAGTAAACATCAGAAGAAGGATTCAAACTCATTTCAACCTAAGACAAGTCCAACACTTTATTATACCATCTGGCTGCCTAAGGGAAGAACAAAGAGAGTTAGAGAGGGAATATGCAAGAGAAGAAAGGAAGGAGGGAGAATATATTCCAAGAGACGGGTTGGGTCAAGTGTAAGGGTGGAAGAATTTGTTTTGACAAAGCAGGGAGCCACTTCCTCTACTGGGACTGGATAGGAGGAGAAAATATACACTGGATAGCCTAAATTTTCAGGAAAGGAGAAGGTGGTTTGCTGAGAATAAAGACTTAAAAAGAATAGAAAATGTAGAGAACATTCTAAGAAACCAAGAAGAAATAAGTGAACAGACTGCCAAATGGTAGTGAGAACACAGTTTAAAAGAGAGCAGTGGTGAGAAAGTATAGGTTTGTTAGATGCAGCAGAATAATAGGTAAAATGTACACAAGGTTACAAACTGATTTGGGAGCGGCCATTAATATATTAGATGTTTCTTTCTTTTACAAAGCAATTCAGCCAAGAGTTCTTTTAAAGACGGGCTACTTTAGTGTATCTAATGGTTTGTCTTAGAGATCATTTATCTATATGACCAAGTCCAGAATGTGAAATATAAATAAATTTGAAGCTTAAAGTGTTAGGAGCCACTTGCCATGACGTAAGCAGTGGAATATGAAGATAAATGCATCCTTGAAATTAAAATATAAGTCAGTAAGGAATTGTTTCAAATCTCTGTCTCTCTCTGTCTCCGTCTCTGTCTCTCTCTCTCTTTCTCACACACACACACAAATATATTTAGTACATAAAATGACAAATACACCATCCAAGAATCCTTAGCAGAACTATCCTCATTATCAATTACCATTACAATAGGTTGGATTACATGTGTATTCTTGCCCATGACTGAAGAAATCAGGCTGGGAAAGTACCCCAAGGATTATTTTGTCAATTGCCTAACCTTTATTTAAGACCTAATCTGTTTTTGTGGGTAAGTAACTATTTTATTCTAAAAGGATGACAATCTAGTAACTTGCTCTTAAAGGTCTGAAGTGAAATTCAGGCTTTAGCTTCCTCTGTCAATCTATTTCATTGTTTAGCCAAAATCTCTCATGCTTCAATCTAATAATATTTCCTTTAATGGAGATGGGGAAAACTCTGTTTATTATTGTAGTCTTCAATAAACTTACAAACCATTATGAAATCATTCTTCATAGAGATGAATTCAATGTGTGCCTATACAAGTTTTTTTTGGACAAGACCTGTGATTTTACTGGCATAGGGAAATCCCAGTGAGAGAACTCTTTCAGTAAAGTAGGTGGGAACCAGCTCAGAAACTTATACATTTAAAGAGCTGATGGGGGCACTGAGAAGTTGAATGACTTGCCCCAGCACGTATGTGTCAGAAACCGCATTTGAACCCAAGCCTTTCTAACTCCAAAACCATTTCCCTTATCCTCTAAGCCATGATGCCCTTCTGGTATGAGAGTAATGTATATAAAGCATCTTCCAAAAATTGCGGTGGTATCACCTGTTACTAAGAAACGTAAGACTGCTTCTTAGAAGGCACTGAATTCTGAATAAATGTTGTGACAGTGAATTTGATTTTAATAATTTTTATATTATGAACAGAAAATGGAGTAAAATTTAAATATTTCTCAATAACTGTTAGTTCTAATAAAATTTATGAAAACTGGTTTTAGTTTCAAGGTATCAAATAGATTACCCTAGTATCACAATAACCTTAGATATTTTCTAAAGTGGATGGAAGCAAATAGGATTACAATTATGAACCAACTAGACTTTGGTATGATTACGATAATCTGAGTGAAAGAAAACAATGATGAACTACAGTGTTCCAATCTGTCTAAAAATACTTTCATGGGTTGTTTTGCTCAAAGGTTGCCTCTTGCTCCTGCTTTTACTTTTTTAGAAGGGATAGTTCACTGTGTAAGGAAGGCCTAGGAACCAGGGAGAGAATATATTCAGAAAAAAAAGATTAAAAAACCAAAAACCCTTCTCTTTCTCACTCTCTGTCTCTCTCTATACACACGCATACACACATAGATATATAAACACAGAAAACATATACACACATATGCATATAAAAATTTTAAATCACACATATATGTAGATATATACATTTTTAAACACACACACAAACAATATAACAAACCCCTCAAACTTAAATTAGCTCTTACATTGTGCCATATATTATACAAATACATTCTATTAAGGTTTTTTATCATATGCCTATTACTACCCTACTGAGCTAATATAATAAGATTTAACAATTTACACTAAGAAATTTATATAACTTCATTAACTCCTACTCATTTAGGGAATTAAAATTAACTTAGCAATTTACAATCCTATTACCTAGATTACCAACCTCCTCTCTCCCCAACCACTTACCACAGCATTTCAGGATTCTAAATCCATTAAACCACCTGTTAGACTTGAGTAGAATACCTACCTCATCCTTAAACACCTTGCCATGTTCTTCACACCCAGGTAAGCTCTGTATAAACTCTGACACCTGCTCAAAAAAAATCACATCGAAATTTCAACTTCACAACTAAGAATTTGAATGTTAGTGGTATAAAATATTTAATATAATGGTTGTTGATACCCATCCCTGGGCCTCATTATTCCCCACTAAGGAAAAGTGAAGTGTTCTTCTTAGACGAAAAAAAAATCACAGATCACTATTCCTTTCTCCTCCTTTCTCCCTTTTCCCCCTACCCTCACAATCTGTAAAGAAAATAAAGGGCACCTCATCTGTGCTCCACTTGGAAACTTTACTGGCAGGAATTCCAGCCACAGTTGGAAGAAGTTTGCTTTGCTGTTCCCAACGCAGGGGCAGACAAGGAATTGGTGACTTAAAGGAGAGGAAGACAGCTGACCGGCGCTGAGCCTGCTGTGAACTTGGCTCTGCACCTATACCTGGCAGGTAGACAAACACATGATAAATTACTCACTGAAATCAAGACAGACCCAGCAAGACATAAACAAGACAGACAGACACACTCTCTCCCTCTCCCTCTCTGTCTCTCCCTCTCTCTCTGTCTCTCTCTCTCTCTGTCCCTTTCTCTCTGTCTCTCTGTCTCTCTCTCTCTCTGTCTCTCCAGGACCAGACAGACCATCTGGAATATGTTGATTTCACTAGAATTTGATTCTGATTTGTTTCTGAAACACTTGGAATATCTAATGACAATAAATTCGCTTTACTTCAATATAACTGATATGTCCCCAAATATTATTTTGTGATTTTTTTCTCATCTAGAATTTAAAAAGAATTTTATTTGAAGCAAGCATCATTGAATTGCTCTTACTTTCTACCCAAACAGGATTTAATGGGAGCTAGAAAGACACATGTGAAAAAATTGGATGTATAGACCTTTATTTCCAAAAATAAATCTCCCAGAAGAAAGTTACCACTTACTATAACATAAAGAACACTGTCCTGGAGGTTCTTTCTAGTCCCAGCTCTTTCAGCTGTGTTACCTTGAGCAAATGATCTAACATTTATGGTCCTCAGTTTCCTCAACTGTCGATTGTGTCAACTGTACTAAATGAACTCTGAGATCTTTTTCAGTTGTAAAATTCTTAAGATCTTTGATTTAAAGTAAAATGAATAGTGGAAAGAAAATGCCCTTCAAAGGGTGAAAAAAAAGCCAAGTGTCAATATGAGCACATTTTCTACCTCCTCTAAATGATTCAGATATCAAATATAGACAGGCAAAGAACAATTTGGAGTTATTCTTCTCAGGTTTTGCTAAGAGATAAGTATTTATTTGAAATGCAGTGTTTTTAAATGAGTCCACAAGTAGCGCCTGTCACGAACTAATGAGAATATGACAATGCTCAATTCCTCTAAAATGGGCATTCAGTTTTACCTGAAACACAATAAACCTGGACATTTCCTCATTTCTGAAATTTTTCTATCCACACTTGCACAGTTTGCTTCATCATTGTAGCTCAACTCCATTTTCACCATTCTCATTTAAGAGTTGTGTTGGTCGAGACGGAGCCAAGATGGCAGCTGGAAAGCAGGGACTAGTGTGAGCTCCCCTACAAGTCCCCCCAAAACCTATAAAAATGGCTCTGAACCAATTCTAGAACTGCAGAACCCACAAAATAGCAGAGAGAAGCAGGGCTCCAGCCCAGGACAGCCTGGATGGTTGCTGGGTGAGGTCTTTCATGCATGGAGCTGGGAGTGGAGCAGAGCCCAGCGTGGGCTGCGTGGACAAACCAGACCAGGAGCTGGGCGCAGTGGGCCCTAGCACCCTAAATCAGTGAGCTGTGGCAGTTGCCAGACTCCTCAACCCACAAACACCAAAGACAACAGAGAAGGTTAGTGGGAAAAGCTTCTGGGGACAGGGAGATAGTTTGCTGTTCAGCCACCACCTCAGGGGCAGTGGAGGTGGGGCAGCTTTAGAACTACAGCTGCAGTTGCTTCTGGCCCCAGGCCCACCTGGTGGAAGGAATTAAGTGGCTGATCAGAACAGGAGTGAAGAGCCTGCTGAAGATCTAAGTCCAGTCCAGGCTGGGGGTTCTTGGGGAAGGAGGAGTGCTGGTGTGGCAGAGCTGGCACATCCCCCCAAGCTTGGAACATAGAACTCTTTACAAGCAGTC
>CM053627.1:115953381-115968228 GCA_028646595.1 Phalanger gymnotis
GCCTTAGAAAGGTTTACAGAAGTCACTACTTGTCTGAACCTTAGACTCCTTACCTGTCAAATGAGTGGCATCTGTTCATTATGTGGAAAACAATAGGGAGGCACTGAAGGTTTCTGAGTAGCAAAGCAATACAGAGTGATGCACTGGGAAGGTGACTGAGGGAATATGAAGATACAGACAGTAGGCAGGTAAACATTTAGTCAACTATTGCAATAGTCCAAGGAGGAAGAAATAAGGATTGGAAAATGTGCTGAGAATGAAGACACTGGTTATGTCTGTGCCTTGCAGAATGGACAAGATTTAAAACTGAAATCAGATTGTTGCAAAGCAATTCTATATGGTGTCAGTCCGCTGAGCACTGACATGGCAGGACAATAACGACTGATGAAAATAGTTGGTTAACTAGATAAATGAAAGGCTGTGGAGTAGCCATGGGGATTTTACTTCCTATCCCTGACTCACCTGCAGGGCAAATTTGAATAGTTGACTAGGCTCCATCCTCCTGGCCCTAGAATTGGTCTTTTCTACTAAGCTCTAGATCACATAGCTAGCACATAATTACACAACTGATAGGGTTTACTTCTTGCTAAATATATCAACTGATCCTCTAGGTCAGGTTATCAACAGCCCTCAAGAGAACCTCATTTTTTAATTAAATTAAATTTTATTTTATTTCCATAAAGATCTGTTTTCTCTCCCTCCTCTCACCTCCACTGTGAAGGCAAACAAACAAAAACCAAAAAATCGAAAACCACCACCTCAAAATTGTATAACCAAGCCAAACAAATTCTTGAGTTGGCCATGTATAAAAAAGGTTAAGTGTCAATTGCTACTCTGAGCCCACTGCTTCTGTATCTGCAAGAGGACAGCATGTTTTATCTTGAATCATTTAGAACTGTGTTTGGTTATTGTGCCAATTAGAGTTCCTAAGTCTTTCAAAATCATTTGCTTTTACATTATTGTTGTTATTGGTAAGGTTTTGCCATTTCATTCTGTACCACTTCATATGAGTCTTCCCAGGTTTTTCTGAAACCACTTCCTTCATCCTTTCTTACAGAACAACAGTATTCCACCACATTCATATACTACAACTTGTTAATCCATTCCCCATCTCATGGATACTCTCCCCCTCTGTTTCCAATCCTTTGCTACCACAAAAAGAGTTGTTATAAATGTTCTGGTACATATATGTCCTGTTCCTCTTTCTTTGACAGATTTGGAATACAGATTTAATGGTAATATTGTATCAAAGGGTACATACAGCTTAACATAGGCTGATATTTTTTGAAGGTAGTCGTGTAACCACACTTTTTTTCTGTTCTGTTTTCAAATTACTTGTAGAAAAATGAATTAGTTGCCAATTAATTCTCATTTTTCTATCAAGTGTTCTAGATACTTTAATGAATTAAGTTGCTGATGATCTCTAAATTTCGTAGGTTTTAATTGCTTTTTAATTAAGTAGAAAACTTCAATAATCCCCACATCACATGAAAATTTTATACTGGTTATGCTCTTCAACAGAAAACTCAATCTCATAGGGTGTTTGATATTATTAGGGCTTGGCTATGTTTGGGAGAAGAAGAAATGTAGAATTTAGCACAAAGTTTTGAGTCTGGTAAGGTCAAAACTAAAATCAACTGTATGTGCATAGCAGCAGTGCCCCTTTTTACTAAAGTCCCTAGAGAATGAAGAGTTTGTGTAAGGTTAATAGGAAAGGGTGGAAATTGGAAAAATACTATGAGAGCACTGGCCCTGGAATCAGGAGGATCTGAGTTCAAATCTGGGCTCGGATACGTACTGGCTGTGTGACCTTGGGCAAGTCGCTTAACCCCAACTTCCTCCCCCATGAAAAAAAAGAAAACCATGATGAGACAGGGAAACATAGAACCACACAGTACCTCCTTTCCCTCTGAAACAGAGCCAGAGGTCTTCATGAGAAAAGGAGGATGATGCTATGTTGGAAATACTCTCTTTGGATTACTATGCCACTTTAAGCAAATCATTTTACCTCTTTCAGTCTTCAATTTTCTCATCTTTAAAATGGAGATAATATCTGCCATGATTTCTTCAAATGAAGATGAAATAAAATAACACATGAAAATACAAAGAAAATTATAACGCGTTATAAGAATATAAGTATTTTAATCCAATAGGATATGTAGGTTCTTCTTCCCAATAAAGGAGCCTATAAGGAAATTATATAATTTGAGGAGATAAACTTTTTCTTAGGGATTATATTATTTCTCTGATATAAACCCAATACGTGAATGAATAAACAAAGGGAGTATTCCCACCAAAAAGAGAACAGGGCCAGGAATGAGGAAAAGGAAGCTAAAGGAAGAAGCTGGCCTGCATCCACCCATGGAAGCAGTGGTTGCCTTGCCTTCTAGTGATCACATCACAAAGTTGCACAGAACAACAGATCAATCAGGAGAAGGAATCACCATCAACGACTAATTAATTCATCACTTAAAGTCAGTAAATCTTGTGAAATTTGAAAATCATCAGCAATTTAATTCATTAATGTACCTAGAATGCTTGACAGAAAAATGAGAACTAATTGGCAAATAATTCATGTTTCTACCAGTAATTTGATAAAAAAAAAAAAGTGGTCACACAACTGCCTTCAAAAAATATCAGGTTATATTAATGCTGCTTACCCTTTGACAAAGCATAGTCACCAAAACATCTATATTCAAAATGCATCGGAGAAAGAAGAATAGGACACATATATACAAAAATATTTATAGCAGCTCATTTCCTGCCTGGATTCCTGGATAACAGTAAAGGCAAAGGAAGGTGAGTAGCCTAGGATACTTTAAGTCTACAGGTTAAAGGGCTATTCTGTATTATCATTCACAAGAGAGACATTGTAACATATTTATAATTAACATTATATATTTTAGTTCCCTTTTACACCTTAGGGTTGCATTAATTCACTGGTGTCCAATTTAGAGACAGTGATAAAAAAGTTATGACCAGTATATTGCCTTACAGTAAGGACATACTCATTCAAACTTACTGACCCACATGGAGAAACCCAAGGTTAAGGAAAATGACTGCTCTCCTTAGAAAGTTAGGAATTGCCCAGAGGTCTGAAGATGATAGAAATAAAGATAGGAACAAAATGGCAAGAACTGGCTACAGGGACTCAGGCAGTGTTTTGCCTAGCAAACAGTGAGGGGCAATTAATTCGATTCAAATATTTATCAGATACCTAGTACGTGCAAGGTACGATGTAACGGATGGGAAAAAAAAGTATACATAGAGTCTGGTGTGTGATCAAGCTAACAGATTTTTCCTTAGAGCCTCTGAAGCAGCTAAGTAGTGCAGTATATACAGCTCTGCACTTGAAGTTAGGAAGACCCACATTTAAATTCAGTCTCAGACACTTAACCAGCTGTGTGACCCTAGGCAAGTCACTTAACCTCTATCTGCTTCAGTTTCCTCAACTGCAAAATGAATAATATCACTTACCTTTTAGAATTGTTGTGAGGATTAAATTATATAATATTTGTAAAGCACTTAGCACCATGCCTGTTACATAGTGGGCATGACATAAATTCTAGCTATCAGTATTATGCTATTAAACCAAAAAGACAACAAAATGGGTTTTTGAAGAACAGGTATGTTGGCACTTTTACAGTTATCTATTCTCAACAATCATCATAGTTATAATCTACTAACTGTAAACCTGAAGCACAAGGTGAAGTAGTAATGGCCCTTAGGAAGATCAAATCAGTAGATTTGACTTTGTATATACAGAAGAAATCTATGCTTGGGGCACTATAATATTCAAAGGAGGTTTAAATGACATTTCCAAAAGGCAGAGTTTCTAAAAGAATAAAAAATTATATATAATCTTTTAAATGCTAGCCAAGAATACATGAAGAAATAATGACCTCTATAACATCTCTGTAAAAATCTTTATGAGAACTAATAGAATCTTGTCTCATTTTTATGCGTCAATGAGAGGCCTCGAGGTTGTATTTTGCTATTAAGATGTCAAATGTGTCAATAAAATCAATAAGCATAGCAAGAGCTTCCATTTGCTATGCTTCACCAATGGATGAAGTCTGCATTATTATATGTACTCTAATTAGACTCAAGTGCTACGATAGATAATTATCTGGATACAGGACTGAGAGTGAGCTGGAATGTATCGGGGAAATTGCTCAATCCTTACATATTTATTAAGTGCCTACTATATGCCAGGCCCTGTGCTAAGTACTAGGGATACAAAGTAGTCTAACGAGGAGACAACATAAAAAATCCACCTATGGACAAAGAAGACTGCTGCAGAATAAACTGGAGATCAATAGAAGGATGGCAGTAGCATCAGTTCTTTAGCATCAGTGCTCTCTTAGTGCATCCATCTTTGCAGTCAATGGTTCTTATGGAATGAGGGCAGCAGGGACAGGCAGAAATATGCAGCTAAGAGAAAGCTAGAGCACAGGACCCAGCTTCACACAGCTAGACATTCCAAGTGATAAAGTGATAACTCCCAAATTATCAAAAGGGCAAGAATAAAACTACTATCATATGTAGTAGATCCTATGGAGAGGTTTTTTTTTTTGGAAAACATGACAAAAATTGTACAGGATGTATAGGCAGAAGGAAGTACAATCTGCCTAGGTGGCTGGAATCCTCACGTAAAGGAAGCCACAGAAGAAACTGGTGATAACATTTAATTTCAGTTACTAAACCTCAGGAAAGATATAATGGACCCGAGGATGACCCAGAGGGATAAATTAAAAGGATTAAGATTCTTGAATGTGTTAAGACAAAGGCTGAGAATCATATGATTAAAGTCTGCAAAATTAATATCTGTTGGATTTAAATTATGAACAGTATGTACAAAGAGGAGATACATTTATTATTTACCAAATCCCACTACACTAGAATAAGAGTTTATTCCCTGAAGAAAAATATATATTGTTGTTTATTGTTCAGCTGTTTCAGTCATATCCAATTCTTTGTGACCCAATTTGGGTCCTTGGCAAAGATACCAGAGTATGTTTCATATCAATTCAAGAAAGTATTATTTTATAGAATAAGTAACAAGCTTATGTCATTTTCTCAAGAGTTGATACAAGAACTGATTCACAAACTATTTAGATAAAGAAAAGATAGACAATACGCATTCATTAAGTGCTTATTTAGATATATCCATAAAAGCAAGATAAGAATATTTGGGGGTCGCTCAACCTTTTAAGTTAATAAAAAGGAAGATAATCATGTCCTTCCACAACACAACCTTGTGTAGCTCTGTCAGAAGTAGAATACTGGGATGGATAGAATACTAGTCTGAAAAAAGAATTCTGAATCTAGCTACTTTCAACTGCTACCTACCAAATAAAATGCAAACTTCTTCACCTACCTTTCAAGGTCCTCCCTAATATGGTCACCTCATTTCATACTAACTCCACACCCAACCCATTTTCTACGTTCCAGATGAACAAGATGACTCCAGTGTCTGTGTACATTCCACACTTTCCTACCTCCACACTTTTACTTATTCCATTCTTGTGTCTGTAATCTCTCTACCCCCAATTTCTGCCTACTGAAATACTACAGATCTTTCAAGACCTACGTCAAATGATGCCTCAAGCATAAAGCCCTCCTTCACTCTATGCCACCTACCCAGTCAGAAATTTTCTTTTTTTCCCTTGCATCCAGTACAGTACTTTTGTTAGTACTCGTCATATGTGTTTTTCCTGCCCTAATCTATATTATATTTATTTATTTATGTCCTGTGTTCCTCTACTAGATTGTAAGTTCCATTAGGACAAGGGCCATATCTTACTGATTTTTTTTTGTATCTGACACAACAACTGGAACACTGTTCTGACTATGTGTGTATAAAATTTAATTGAACTAATGTGAATTATACCTTCTAAGAATGCAAATAAGTCTAAGGGAAGTGGTTGGAGTTTCTCTTTGATGGTCTGTTGTCCATACTTTGAAACTTTTTGGATAAGATTTTCTAATAGTCAAGTTCCTTTGGGACTTTAGTAAATAAATTTCTTTGTATAGGGACCAAGATGGACCTGCCATAATGTTATTTAGTGACTTTTGAATCATATTATGTAGGAGGAATATCTAGTTAAGAAATTTCAGTATTATTAGCTCAGATGTTACCTAAATTTTAGCTTCATAAACATATCTGAAATCATGAACTCCATAAAAATATCTTTATTCTCCCATCCCTACCCCAACCTTTCTCAAAAGCCAAACCCAAAACCTATTCTGGTTTAGACTCTAAAACTTTTTAAAAGGAATTTCCAAAAATCTGGCCCATTAAAAAAGCAGTGTTAGAGTGAGATTCTCACATTTACGTCTTAATAGAAAAGTTTGATTTATCATAAGTATGAAAGTATCTCCTAAGTACATAAATACATTCAAATACTTGTAGTTTTAGGTGAAATGATGCAAGGAGGAATTATCATCATTTCTAAGATATTTACCAAAAAAAAAATCTGAGAAGTGCATTTAGGAGAATTCTTCTGTTTTTTTATGAATTTCACAAATAAATACCATATACATGAGATCTATTTATGAAATCTTAGATTCTTTAAATGATAGGCATGATTTGCATATGCTGCCAAGAGCAGAAGAATTAAGCTCATTCCCAACTATTTTTAAAGTGATTGAAAAGAAAATTACCTAGATGACTTCTTTTCGTTATCATCACACAACAGCGGCTTCTTGTAAGGAGGTTTACCTTCCATGTCCTCCTGTAAATTTTTCTCTGGCACAGATTTCCCAGATGATCGGTTCTGAATCAACGATTTGGAGTCAGTGTGCTCAGGACTAGGACATTTTCTGTTGATATTTTAAACAAATGGAAAGACTTTTGAAATCCAAACCCTAAGTCTTCTTAATTTAAATGTTTGAAGGTTAAAGATTCATCATTGTAGCTAATACCTGAAGTTGTATGCTGCTGGACTTTTTTCCTGATCTGAAGGGCAAAATTTTTTCCATGAGAATGAAGCCATTTATAAACACTACTTAGGCCAAAAAATGTTATGGAGAATTCTGGGTAATATTTTATGGATATTTAGTTGGCAAATAAATTTTAGCAGTATCACTTAAGATGTTCAACTTTACAACAGCATGGAGGTTATAAAATACAAATATTTCACCATCAGAAAACCTCTGCACTAGTCCAGGTTTAAAACATTTTTAAAATATCTCCAAAAATCCTTACATCTAGAATTATTTTTCTACCAAATCCACTTTTATTTATCTTAGCCCTTCCAACTAATAAAGGGTTTGGCCACTTTATTTAAAGACATTCCTCAGTAGCCTCTTATTCTTAAATAGCACTGGTTAAAAAACAGTCTCTCTTTCCTTCATACTATTTCTTGAAATTAATCCAAATACTAAATGATAACTGATCAAGCTCCTAAGGCAGCAATTAGTTTCACAATTACAAGGAACACAAAAAAACCATTGTCCATACAATTGTAGTTAGTTTGCTCAATTCATCCAGGGCCAACTGATTGATGTCCAAGCAGGAAAATGGTGTTTTCAGATTTTTGTCATCCAGTATATAAATACATGCTTAAGAAAGATGGCACCAAAAAGGAGAAAAAGCAAAAGATCTGAAATTTGGAAACCTATGGTCAAGTCCCAGAACTGCTTCTTTCTACCTGTGACAACTTTGAGCAAATTATGTTATCCTTGAACCTTAGTTTTCTTATCTATATAACAGATGGTTGGACTCAAGGATCTCTAAGCTTCCTTCTCTGATTCATTATTTCAATCTTGACTTTGTTATGCTGATCCGGACAAAATCTAAAGTCTTTCTTAAGAAAGTTAATCACTACTCAAATAAATTATTTTATATTCTCATTTTTGACTGTGTAATTATTTTAGACTTAAGCAATGTTGTGGGTAATGCATTTGAAAATACAAAACAGCATTTAATAACATCCTTGTACTAATTACCATTATCATTATTATTATAATTATTTTAATTACTTGATTTCAGGAGATGAGGAGCGTTCATTTATTTCCGTCTTTTTATTCCTTGTTAATGATGGGCTAGCTGGAGACATCTCACCACTTAAACGATCTGGGAGGATACGGTCTTTGTTCAAATTGATTTCTGAATAAGGACAATTGATAGCACTGAAAGATGAAAAGAACAGAAGAACCATTTTTATGAAAATACTCACTTTTCTCAGTTAAAAAGAATAGCTTTAAAGATCACAAAAATTCAATAAATATATTCAAAGACTACAAGGATTAAAGAAATACATAGTATGGAGTATTTATATTTAAAATATTATGACATTTATTGAATTAGAAAAGCTCTATTTGCTCTAGATTCTGAGTGTTTCTGGCTTCATGAATGGATATAATGTCTGTGGATATCCCCAAGATATCAAGAAAAGTGAGTAGAGGCAGAGAGCAGGCAGGGGTTCTGCAATTACCACCTCCCCTTCCCACTACCCCCTCCCTTACTACTCCCCCCAGCCAAGAGTCATAAAAATTCCTAATATTCTTCCAAGATTGTTAATGAAGTTGCTGTGCAGACTATCCAGAACTATTTTTCTATCTGGTAAAGTGCCAATAGCGCACCACAACAGATGGAAGCACCAAGTCACAGACACACAGAGCTCTCCTTGAAAAGGGGGTCTTAATAAGGGAACTGTTCTTTTCAGGAGGTGAGGAGTATCAATGGGCCTTATAACACCTGATCCAGAGCACTAGCAATCTCAATCATTAACTTAGTCAAAATTCCACAGAGTTTCCAGATACTGATCAGGAAGAAGCATTGTCATGGAGCTGTATCATGGAGTCATGAAAGCCCACCATCTCCAAAATGCTGCCACCAGGAAAAGTTTGAAAAGAAAAGCAGGTACCTGAGATCAGGAGCCAAGATGATGGAGTACAGGCACTAACTCAGCTGAATTCTCCCAACATTCCCTTCCAAACAATTTTAAAATAACACCTCAAAGTGAATTTTGGAGTGGCAGAACCAAAAGAAGGTTGGGATAAGACATTTCTCCAGCCCAGGATGACACAGGAGTCTATCAGTAAAAGTCTGTGACACCAGGGGTGGAGGCCAGATTGGAGTGCACTGCATGCTGAGGCAGCACCAACAGCAGGCTGAAGGTGGCTGTGACAGCAGCAGCAGCAGGTTCAGGAGTTCTCAATCCAGAGGCAGTAAAGAGGTTGGGCAACTGGTCAGAAAGAGATTACAGGGGACCCTCTGCTGCCAAATTCCTTTAAAAACACAAATATGGTACTGACATCTAAACCAGGAAGAGCAAAACATTAAGAAAACTACAGACTGAATTCCCTAATGAATACTGACACAAAAATTTTAATAAAAAACTAGCAAGGAGATTAAGAGATATATCACAAGTTCATATAACCATGACCAGATGGAATTTAAAGCAAGAATGCACTGCTGGCTTCCTAAAAGGAAAACTATCAGCATAACTGACCGTATCAATGACAATAACAACAAAAATCATATGATTATCTCAACAGATAAAAAAAGCTGTTGACAAAATACAATACCCATTCCTATTAAAAACACTAAACAGCTTAGGAATAAATGGAGTTTTCCTCAAAATGATAAGTAGTGTCTGCTGAAAAACATTAGCAAGCATTATCTGGAATGGAGCTAATCCCAATAAGATAAGGGTAAGCATACGCAAGATACATTATCATCATTATTATTCAATATTGCATTAGAAATGCTAGCTATAGCAATAAGACAAAAAGAAATTGAAAGTATTAGAACAGGCAATGAAGAAACAAAACTATCACTCTGTAGATATGATATCATGGTATTAGAGAATCCTAGAGAATCAAGCAAAAAACTAGTTGAAACAACAATTTCATTTAAGCTATGAGATGTAAAATAAAACAACACAGTATGTCATCAGCATTTCTATATATTACCAACAAAGTCCAGGAGAAAGAGAGGGAAAGAGAAATTCCACTTAAAATAACTACAGACAATATAAAATACTTGAGAGTCTACCTCCCAAGACAAACCCACGAATTATATGAACAAAATTACAACACACTTTTCACACAAACAGACAGATCTACACAACTGGAAAAATATTAATTGCTCATGGGATAGCCAAGCCAATATAATAAAAATGACAATTTTACCTAAATTTACTTATTCAGTGCCATACCAATCAAATTACCAAAAAATTATTTTATGGAGCTGGAAAAATGATAACAACAAAATTCATTTGGAAAAACAAAAGGTCAAAATGTCAAGGGAATCGATGGGGAAAAAATGAAGGTGGCCTAGAAGTACCACATCTCAAATTTTATTATAAAGTATAATCACCAAATCAATCTGTTACTGGCTAAGAAACAGAGGGGTGGATCAGTACAACAGATTGGGTACACAAAGTATGCAAAATGAAGCAAGTAGAATCAGGAAAACATTGTACATAGTAACACCTATATTGTGTATGATTAACTGTGAATGACTTCTCTGTTCTCAGCAATGCAATGATCAAAGACAATGGTGAAGGTCTTTATGATGAAAATGCTATCCACCTCCAGAGAAAGAACTGATGAAGTCTGGATGTAGACCAAAGCATAACTTTTTCACCTTCTTTATTTTTTTTTTGGTAACATGGTTAATATGGAAATATGCTTTGCATAGTTTCACATGTATAATTGAGATCACATTTCTTGCTTTCTCAATGGGCAGAGGAGGGGCAGGAAGGAGGGAGAGAACTTAGAACTCAAAATTTTTAAAAAATGCATGTTAAAAATAAATAACAAATTTAAAACAAACAAAACAAGAAGGCCCAAATAGCAGACTCTGTGATCTTCCTTTGTGTCAATCTGATAGAGCTAGTGTGAAGATTGTTATCCTTTGATCTCTACCACAATCTGATCAGTCTGTTGATTCACTAGCCTTGATGACGTTGTCGATTTACTATCTGTGTAGCTTCCATGAACTCACAATAGTATTAAATACTCAAAAATTCTTAGTATGATGTACCATGCTGTGGAGGACCATACAAATAACATTTAAGAAAAATAATTGCTATTACAAACCCAAAACTCCTGGGTCCCTGAAATCACTTTTGGTTCTGCTTTCTAGGTCAAAGGTTTTATAAGTAATAATCAAAAACATATATACTATCATATATTATGGCTATCTACATCAATGACAGTTATATTTAATAACCACATACACATATACTCTTGACACACACTGAGGAGACAAAACCAAAACTTCCACAAGACCAAAAACTATTTCTTATACTTCATATTATTTTCACTACTTGCCAGCCTAAACAGTGTAACCTTGAAAATGATGCAGTCAATAGTCAGTAAGCATTTATTAAGTACTATATGCCAGGCATTATGCTAGGTATTGGGTATATAAAAAGGTACAAAAGACAACAAGCAAACAAATTACATACAAGATAAATAGGAACTAATTAAAAGGAAATCCAGTAAAATTAAAAAGGGTTGGGAAAGATTTTCTTCTTTTCATGGGGGGGGGGGTAGAGGGAGAGATGAGCAGGTGAAGGAAGACATAGGAAAGAGAAGGAGATTAGGGATATGTTTTGCAAAAAACAGTTAACAGAAGGAAGACGAGAAAGAATCACAGTCAAGCAGAGCAGCTTTGAAAGTTCCACGATCAATTTGTTATATTCTTTTTAAAAAACCAAGCTCTACATAATAGAAGATTTGCAGTTTCATGCATGGCTCTCTTCTGTTCTACTATGTGTATGGAAATACTAATTTTATTTGGTTTTTAAGTTTGGTTTAAAAACTTAAATGATTATAAAAATTCTGATCATTACAATGAGCAATCACAATTCCAGAAGGAACATGCTATCCCCTTTCTGACAGAGAGCCAAAAGATTCAAGGTACAATGCAATAACGTTTTTGTTGTGGAAACAGCCAATTTGGGAACTTGTTTTTCTTGATAGAATATTTGTTATAAGAGTTTTCGTTTGGTTTCTCAATTGGGAAACTGGAGGACAGACAGGGAACAACAGGAATTGGGTTGCTACAAAGACGAAAACAAGATAGAAAAGAGGGCCACTGAAGCATTTTTTGAAAGCACAGAAAAGAACAGAAGGATGGGCAGACAGAATCACAGACAAGCAGGGCAGATCTGAAAGTTACATGCTGAATTTATTATATACTTAAAAGGAAAGGAGGATGTACACAATTGGGATTCATAGTAGCATGAAAAATTCTCTTCTGTTCTATTTTATATATGGAAGAATCCATTTTACTTGGTGTTTGTTAAGTTCATAGTTTTTTTTAAAGAAATAAATTAGTCGACAGGAATAACTAACATTTTGGAGAAGATTAAAAGGCTCAGTTTTAGACTAGACAATTTTGAAATGATGGTGAGACATGCAAGTCAGTCAACAAACATTTATTAATTTCTTAGTATGTGCCAGGCACTGTGCAAACCTTTGGGGATACACCAAAAGCTCTTAAGAAGGTCCCAGTCTACTGAGAGCTAAGATAGACACAACTATGTACATCTAAAATATATACAGAATAGACTGGAGAGCATTGAGAGGGATCAAGAAAGGCTTCCTGTAGAAGGTGGGATTCTAGCTGGAACTTGAAAGAAGGGAGGAGGTAGAAATGAGGAGGGAGAATATTCCAGGCATGTGTGAAAGACAGTGACAATGCCCAGAGCTGGGAAATGGAGACTCTTGTCTGAGGGAGTAGAAGTTTCTATCTGAAAGATAAAACAATTAGAGTTCAGGTAAAAGATATGACATGGAGATTTCTGTTTGAGGGTTGTCTGTATACATGTGAGAGATAAAGGCAAGTGATCTCCAAGGAAAAGACACTTAAGAGTTAAGTCAGTCAGAGAGAAAAGAGAAGGCAGCATTTGGAAATTGTTTTAATTCAGGCAAAAGAAGAAGGAAGAAGAATCAGCAAAGAAGATGGAGAAGCCACCAGAGAGGTGGAAGATTAATAAGGGCAGTCAGCCAAAAAGCAGCAAATAATTAAATGCTTTCTATGTTATAGCCAGCAGTTACTCCCCATGCTAAAGCACTAAGGATACAAAGAAAGGCAAAAACAGTCCCTGATGTAAACAAGTCGGGTCACTTTCTAACAGAAGAGACAACAGGACATAACAGAGTACATAAACAAAGGATAACCTCAAAGGGAATGCCAAGGGAGGAGAGTTTTAAGAAGGAAAATGTAGCTGATAGTATCAAGTGTTTTAAAGAGATCAAGGAGCTTGAGGACTGGAAAAAGACATTTGTATTTGGCAATAAGGAGACTACTGATTAAATTCAAGAGACAAGCTTCAAGACAGTGATGGAAGCAGAAGTGTAGAGTATAAAGACTTCAGAAATGAAGGCACGGATGATAAGGAAGCAGAAGCTACAACATATAAATTAAATTTCGATAAATTTTCAAACAAAAGGAAGTTCTGACTAAACATGCCTAATCTCCAATCTGATTCTTCAGTGCAATCAAATGTTTCTATCATTCTATCATCTAGATGGAGCAAAGGGAACTGTTCTCTTCCCATTAGCCTGCCACTAAAACCAGCTCAAAAGACAACTCTTTCTTCAGGTTTTCACAAAACTGATTTTATTCTCACTGAAGAATTTCCTTAGCCATTTATTGAGACATATCATTATGATACCCATTTCATTCATTGCATTTTAAATCCAACAAAAATTGTTCCCAAGTTACTTTCCTATAACACAATGATTTTTCAAAAAAGCCAAAAGCAAATTCTTGTGAAATGAATGTAGCAAATGCCATTCATAGCACAACTGTGATTACAAAAATCTACCAAAGAGTTTTCCTTCCAAAAATGAGTATCTAGCCCTCCTAAACAGCTTTGAAAATACGGCAATAGAGTTGATGGTACTGGAATAGGATCCCTCAGAAGAGTAAAGATACCTCCCACTCCAGAGATCTCTTCTATCAGGGGCATCCAAACCTGGTGAACTGACAGTAAATAGAAAATTCAAAGGTGGAGCCAAGATGGTGGCTGGAAAGCAGGGACTTCTGTGAGCCCTCCCCCAGGTCCCTCCAAACACCTATAAAAATGGCTCTGAACAAATTTTAGAGCTGCAGAACGCACAAAATAGCAGAGAGAAGCAGGGCTCCAGGCCAGGACAGCCTGGATGGTAACTGGGAAGGGTCTATCCCATGGAGCTGGGAGGAGAGCAGAGCCCAGCATGGGCCGCACAAGGACCAACCAGACCAGGAGCCGGGTGGAACAGGCCCCAGTGACCTGAATCGGTGAGCTGTGCCAGTTACCAGACTTCTCAACTCACAAATGCCAAAGACAACAGAGCAGGTTAGTGGGAAAAGCTGCTGGGACAGAGTGGAAGGAGTTCGCCCTTGAGCCGGGGGAGGTGGTGCAGTTCTGAGGCTGCTTCCAGAGCTACAGCTGCAGTTGCTTCTGGCCCCAGGCCCACCTAGTAGGAGGAATTAAGTGGCAGATTAGAGCAGGAGTGCAGAGTCTGCTTTGTGCTGCCTGAATCTGGGCCACAATCCTGGTTGGCAGTTCTTGGAGGAGAAGGAGCACTGGTGTGGCAGAGCTTGCTGTGCAGAAGTAGCTCTGAAAACAGCAGCGCAGCCCCTCAAGCTTGAGACAAAGTACTTTTTACTCTACAAGCAATTGTACCCTGACAAAAAACTCAAGGGTCAAGTAGTTGGCTGGCAACATGAACAGGCAGTGAAAACAGTCTCAGATTTAGATTCAAACTTTGGAATCTTTCTTTGGTGACAAAGAAGACCAAAACATGCAGCCAGAAGAAGTCAACAAAGTCAAAGAGCCTACAACAAAAGCCTCCAGGAAAAATATGAATTGGTCTCAGGCCATTGAACAATTC
>CM053627.1:115968328-115985372 GCA_028646595.1 Phalanger gymnotis
AAAAAAATAGCAAAAGAGCTCCAAAAACCCAATGAGGAGAAGAATGCTTTGAAAGGCAGAATTAGCCAAAATGGAAAAGGAGGTCCAAAAGACCACTGAAAAAAACAATACCTTAAACATTAGACTGTAGCAAGTGGAAGCTAGTGACTTTATGAGAAATCAAGATATTATAAAACAGAACCAAAGGAATGAAAAAATGGAAGACAATGTGAAATATCTCACTGGAAAAAACACTGACCTGGAAAATAGATCCAGGAGAGATAATGTGAAAATTATTGGACTACCTGAAAGCCATGATCAAAAAAAGAGCCTAGATATTATCTTTCAAGAAATTATCAAGGAAAACTGCCCTGATATTCCAGAGCCAGAGGATAAAATAGAATATGAAAGAATCCACTGATCGCCTCCTGAAAAAGATCCCCAAAAGAAAAAAAAATAGAAAATTCAACTCCCCAAACAGTAACTCTTCCTCTGAAACAAAGCAGTTTTCAGTACGGCCATTAAAGACGACAATCTGCTGGAGAGAACAATCCAACTAATTCCTTTCTAAATAAAGTTACAAAGTGTAGTTATGTTTATTTCTTTCTATGAAATAGATTATCTTGATAGATAGCACTCCATCAAATTTAAAAATGACATTTTCTAGTGGTAGTTTAGCATGACATATGAAGTACATGTGTCCACTGGATTTCCCTAAAGTAGATAGATTACTACATTTACTGTCAAGCACCTAATAACTTGCAGAGTACCATATTGTCTTTGCAAATCTAACCATTATAAAACAGAACCAGCCTTTGAACGTGATGACTTCAGCATTTACTTATTCACATGATCATAACTAGCACCATATAAAATAATCTGTGCAGTCCTTATTTTCAAATATGTATTTTCCACAAAGTTACAGTTATCTGATGACCTCAATCTTTATCTGTTGCCAACTCACCAATTAAAAGGATTTAA
This sequence comes from Phalanger gymnotis, assembly GCA_028646595.1. Taxonomy (NCBI): domain Eukaryota; kingdom Metazoa; phylum Chordata; class Mammalia; order Diprotodontia; family Phalangeridae; genus Phalanger; species Phalanger gymnotis. Next base: position 115,969,289 of record CM053627.1, read on the forward strand.
AAACTTTCCATTGAAAATTTGAATCCTAACTAATACCAGGCTCTTTCCTCCTTATCAGTCAGTCAACAAGCATTAAACTCTTATTCTGTGCCAGCAACACTCCATGTAATTTTTCCAAAAATGTGTAGAGGTATAAAAAGTCTTCTCTTCTTAAATCAAGGTTGAGGAGATGACAGAATGAAGAAAACTGCAGCTTGATGAGGATAATTATACCAATTTTGTACCATCTGTTAATTCATGAGGAAGAAGGTTGAACAATCTTAAGATTTTCAGAATGACCTGGTTTCCTCAATCTGTACATATCAGATAAAGAAGAAACCTCATTTTTTTTTCTCAGAATCATTCAGAAATTTCTTTGTATGGAGCAAACTAATGAAATAGGATATTTCCTGCTAAGCTTGACATAAGCAAATAAAGTTAGGGCTTTTAAGACTAAAAACCTAAACATGATTAACTTTCCCCCTTAAAACTCCTAAACCAAAACCATTACTAGCATGTCATTAATATTTCACACTTTATAGAGTTTAATATACAAACTTTATCAGATGTCAATTCTACATATGTAATAGAGAGAAAGATCAATGCAAATATGTATTTCTGAATATTATTTTTACTGTTTACTTTTGCAATCCCTGCAGGTTCACAGAAATTTCAACTTATATTATTGAAATATTCAGGTCACTTGGGGCATACACAAGAAAATTTCTTGGCAGTACCTACCCTTATCACTACGGGTGGTCAAAGACCAAAACGATTGTTTTCTAATCAAAACTTCCTTGAATGCAGGCATACTGCCAATAAAAAGCCAAATAGCCAAGCTGAATCTATTCTTGGTAACAAGTTAACTTATTGTAAATGTATTTTCCCCCCACAATTCTATAGCTATCTTTTAATTTTACATGCCCACCATGGCAACCGCATTTAGTATGGATCTGATTGTAAAACCTGCTTGTCACTTCTTTTAACACAAATAAATTACCTTATACACATGGGGGAAGCACTCTTTTACATAAACCATTTAAGACAAGGGACAGTGAGCATATCTACCTATGGTAGCCTGGGTGTCTAGCTCTCTTTATGTGGCCAATTCCTTTGCATCCCGCAGTTGGGCAGCCTCCTTGCTCAGAGGCTTCCACCAATTCCAGAGGACCTATGGAAGTAAAGTAAGGAATAAAGTTATTCAACCGATCACAGAGCTGAAGAAGGAGTGAGAACAGAGATAGGAGTAGAGAAATAAATTGCCTGAAATCCATCTTCAGCTGATACTTTGCCTTAAATTTGCAGACTAACGAAAATGCTCAGTTTTAAAAGGTGCTTTGAGATAGTCTGTTCTTTCATACAATTCAAGGATGCCTCAAGTAATCCTCTCTTAACATTCTTATTGAACGTTTCTTCATATGTACTATCAATCAATAAACTAATCAACAGGCCTTTACTTAGTGATGCCCATGTGCCAAGTACTCCGCTAAGCTCCAAGATGCAAAGAAAATGAAAAAACAGTCCCTGAGATCAAGAAGCTTACAGTCTAAAGGGAGACAAAGCATATAAACACTACACATGCAAGGTCAATACAGAAAGCAAAAGATGGCCTTAATTTTGACTTAGTCCTTGTCCAGATGATAACAAATTCCAGTCGAATTGTGTATTGATGAGTTCCTATAACAAGTGCTTTATTCTATACTTTTACACCAAAACAGTATAAAGGTGTGCCCCAATTTAGTAGGCCAATTTCTCTCCTCTCTCCTTCCCTCTCTCTTCTTTTCTCTTCCCCACCACCCTCTATCTCTCCCTTTCTCCCAGCTCTCTCTCTAAACCATCGCTCCTATATCTGCCTGTAACAAATGACATTCTTGCAAGGTGCTCTTCCTTTTGGGAGTGGGGAAGAGGGAAGAGAGCAAGAGGGGAAAAGGATAGAGGGCAGTACTTGACCAATGATTTCACTGCATTAAAAACTCCTTACACCATGGCAGATGAGCACCTACTTTGCAACAGTCTTAGAGAATAGCCTAAGGCACTGAAAGATTCAGACCGCAGGGCCAGTATATGTCAGAGACAGTATCTGAACTCAGGTCTTTCTGACCCACGAGGCCAGCTCTCTAGTCACCTGTCTTTTTCCTGTTTAAATTAAATTAGTTAGTCAATATTTTTTAGGAACTATGAAAATCTAGTCACATACTCCAATTCAACATTTTAATTACTTTGAAAATTTCCAGTTACAATCACTCTCTAATGCAAGAGGAAGTGTGGCATTGTGAATAGAGAATTACTCTCAATATGGGGGGAGCCTGGGTTCAAGCTTCACTTTTGACATATCCTTGCTTTGTGACCCTGGAAGGTTTGCTTGACCTCTAAGTGTCCTAGAAAATTCTCTATGATTATAAACTTCAGTTTATACATCTGCATTGGCAGAGGTTTCCTAACAAGAAGTTTCCTATACCAACAAAAGGGCTATATTTTCCATATCTTATGCTAGACCCACAAACAAAGCAAAGCTAAGATTCCTGTCAAGTCACTGCCCCCATCCCTAATTTAAATCTTTCTTTAAAAAAAGGATAAATCCTGTACATCTTGCAAAGTATTGTTACTGAATCTATTTCACAACTGATAAAATTGCTGCATATATTTATTAGTACCCCAGCTGAATAACCTTTCATTGAAGCTTTTCAAAGCCCTTTAATATAAAAAGCTTATATTAAATCTATTTTTACTCCAAATACGTATCAATGTAATAGACAAAGCAAAAGGTCATACATAATAAAATATACTTTCCTAAAGAAACTGCATTCATAATTACCTTTTCTATCAACCAAATCAAGAAATATTAAGTACTTAAGAGAGTCCTAAACATTCTGTTAGATGGTCAGGATAGAAAAATTTAAAACAACATGATCCTTGCCCTCAAGAAGCTTATGACCTTCTATATGTAAAACATAAATAAATATTAGAACATGATTAAGTGAATATGAGACATGAAACAATCACAAACATTTTTTAAACAGTTACTATGTGCCAGGCACAGGTGTAGGTGATACAAGTACAAAGAATGAAATAATCTCTACTCCTGAGGAATTTATATTCCAATGGAGGAAAAAAGTAGGCAGATGTACATACATGTATATATGTACATGTATGTGTACACACATACATATACATACAGCAAAAATATAAAGTAAATAAAAAATACAAAACAGTCGAATATAATGTCAAAGGGAGGGTCACGAGACATTCAAGGAGACAAATCAACAAAGGTTTTGTGGAGGTGGCATCTGAGCTGAACCTTCAAGGAAGACTATTTTCACAGGTGAAGTGGGAACACTACCCAGTTAAAGGGATGGATGATATAAATACACAAAGGTAAGAGGGCAAGAGAAAAAAAAATCAGGAAATGGTAAATAGTTTAGTGTGGCTGAAATGCACAGTATATAAAAGCCAGTATGAAATAAGGTTGAAACGTTGGCTTGTGGCCAGACAGGCATAAAATTTAACCACCATGCTAAGGACTATGTATTTTACTGAACAAGCAATGGAGTTAAGAAAGAAATAAAAGAGAAATGATGGACTCAAGAGGCAATATGAGACATACATTTTTGAACACGGCCATGTAGGAATCCAATTTGTCTATTTGTTATGGAGGTTTCCCCCCTTTTTTTATTCAATGGGGACAGAGGAGAGGTGAAAGGAAAATAAAACAAAGGCTTGTTAATTTCTTTAATTTAAAGAGAAAAAAAAACAAGCAATGAGGAGCCACTGAAGTTTTTTGACCGACCATATACAGGAGAATTTGTTTGGTAGTGGTATGAACAATAGAGAAGGATAAGACTGAAAACAAAAAGAAATTAGCAAACTATGACAACAGTCAAGGTAAAAGACAATGAGGGCCTGAACTAGGCTGGTGGACATGGAAACAGAAAGGGAAAGATGTAAGACATATTGTTCCAAAATATTCTTTCTTAAAATAATGATTGTAATTCTTAGCTGTATGAAAGGAAAATCAGTAAACACACTGTGTCAGTTATGAAATGTCAAAAACAAGCATAAAATCAGGAAAAGCTAAAATCAGAAATAGTTTGATAAGAACTCAATGATAGTACCTTCTTAAAATGGGGGTAGGGAGGGAAGTGGATCCATTTTTTTATGCATAGAAAAAGAAAGAACCGGCAATTTAGGTTTGAAAGACTGTGGTGCTGAATGAAACAGAGATCAGGTACATTGGACTAGTCCCAATCCCCCTTCCTTTGCCTTTAGAAATTTCTCCTTCAGATAGGATAAAAAATGCTATCTACTGCCAGAGAAAGAACTGATGGAGTCTGAATGCAAAATGAAGCATGCTTTTCTACTTTCTCTATTATTCTTGGTTTTTTTTTTTTGGCCTGTGTTTTCTGTTGCAACATGATTAATATGGAAATGTTTTACATGACTGCACATATATAATCTATATCAAATTGCTTGCCTTCCCAAAAAAGAGCTGGGAGGGAAGAGAGGGTAAGAATTTGGAACTCAATTTTTTTTAAAAGAAGTCAAAAATTTTTGTTTACATGTCACTGAGAAAAATATTTTTTAAAAAATAAATTTCCCCTTCAGTTGACAGGAGGGGCACATCTTGACATTGTTTTCTTTCTTAACATCAATCTTATTTTATATTACGATTTCAACTTATCAATTATTCTGTTGGTTATAAAATGTCAGCAAGTATAAATATTCTCCATTTCCCACTGCTTGGGAAATAACTATTAAAATCAATAGATCACTAAAAAAAACCCTCTCTACTCTCAGCTAGCCCCAACAGCTCCATGTATATGAGTCATTTTATCCCTATGGATATATATCTTAGCACAGACATTTCTGGCCCACAAATTTCTGATATCGTAGACCCTTGGGGGTGGGGCAGGTATGGCAATAGAGAATAAATGAGAAGGCCATCCATCTTGCCTCTTTATGTCTCAGTTTTCCAATACATAAAATGGGAATAATAACTTGTCCTCTCAGCTAATCTCAATATCTCAAGGCAAAATAATTTGTGAAACTAAGAGAAAAATTTACAATGGATAAGAAGGGCTAGGTTGGCAAGGGATGATCCAACAAACTACAAACGCCTAGTTATTTCTTCAAGCCATAATAATTTTTAAGGCAGCTAGGTGGCCCAATGGGTAGAGGGGCTGGAACAGGAGTCAGGAAGACCCAATTTCAAATCTTGACTCAAATACTTCCTGGCTGTGTGAGCTTGGTCAAATCACTTGACATCGGTCATACGTATTTTCTAATGTAAAAATAAGTATAATAGTGGCATTTATTTCATAGAGTTGTTTTGAGGGTCAAATAAGATGCATATGTAAAATACTTTTCAAACGTTAAAGTGCTAAATAAATGCTAGCTGTTATTATTGTTGTCATTATCATTGTTCTAAGTTCTCTTACTAAGAGGAGGCTGAAGAGGATGTCCTGTTTTTGCACACCAGCCAACTGGATGGATGTCAGGAGAATCTGCTTCAATCCAGTAATCATAGCTATTACTCCAGCCATCAAAGTGCACCTAGACATATAAGAGAAGATAAATAATATATTTCAGAGAATAGGAATAAGGAATCAGAATAATAAAAAATGGGAAAAAGTCACTGTCTACATCAATAACTCATTATATTTTGATCAGTCAAGTAAATGCTGATGTCCATCATGCTACTCAAAAGAATCCAAATTTTTTTTCCTCTACTATGTAGCCTCAAACAAAGTATTAGAAAAATAAGAAATATCATATGGTCAAGTCTGAAGCAGAGAGATCTTGAGGCAATTATGGTAACAAGTAATTTTAATTAAACCTTAACTGCGTTATTCACTTGGCTTTAGTTGGAAATATAATGAGTATTTTAAAATTTTAAGTAAAAATTAGGTCTGTAGGATAACAATCACTGATGAAATCAATATTTCATTTTTTGATACTGATATCTAAAAAGCATGCATGACTGACTGGAGAAAGAGGCTTGGCCCCAAGTAACAAAAGGAAGAATCCCTCATGATGATGGATTAATAACCTACATGGTCACCAGCTGTAAAGACAGGAGATAACTGTGGGTGGTGGTGAAACCTAATCTGCTTAGCAGCTGGTTGAAAGCTCTTCCCCTTGGCTGGATTTTTGTTTTATTGATCTATTTAATTATTAAGGGTGACTCTGTTTGTCTTCTTTTACCTTCTTTCCTTTTCTCCCTTCACCACCAGGAGCTACAATGAAAGGAATTACTTGGCTTATCTTTTAGCAAAACAGTTAAAAAGATATATGCAGTTTCTAACTTAAAACAGGTTGTGTTCCAAAAATTCCTCTACAACTCAGCTGTCTGGAACACAAAAGGCATTTTCCTATAAAAATACCGCAAGTCTCCATGCATATATAGGAAAATGAATTTGGATGTCAAGATCAGATCTTACACCACTACAAAGGAAATGAAACCTCCTACTTGGAATGAAATGGGGGGGGGCAAGAAATGTTAGTGGATAGAGGTACAAGAGAAGGAGCATGAGTTTATTTTTTACATACTCAGAAAGGAACACTGATAAACATGGCAATTTTATTTCTTCCTTGTTAAACGTAACACTTAAAAAACTATAAAAGAACTCCAGTTTCATAAAGCACTTAGCACACAATATCTGGAACAGAATAAGTCTATATAAATGTTAACTACTATTATTATTATACTATAAAATGTAATATTTTTGTTCCTCTTTATACACTGAAATGTTTGGTTGACAATTAAGTTCAAAATAAAAAAAAATAAAGAGTGGGGTGTCCTTGTCTCCTTAGTCATCAGTAGTGGTGTTGCAGTAAAAAGTAAGTGCTCATAAGAAGGAAAACCGTCAAGAGGGAAATTTTTTTTCCATCATATCTCTGATATCCAAGATGGAGAGGAACCTAATACAAAAAAGAATGAATGTATGAATGAACAAATGCAAAAGGCATTTATTAAGGACCTGTTATGTGCAAAGCATTGCACTAAAATGAAGTGCAAAGAGGAAAGACAACACATACAGAAGGTTTCAGGTTTAAGTCAGATAGTAAGGTCCCATGGTCCTTAGCAGTGAAACAGATGGCAATACTTCTTTAATGTCATTCCTACTTGGATGGTAAGAACTTTATTTTCTAGGTCTTCACTAGTGGAGGTTGCATATAGGACGTGAAAAAACATTTGCCAGGCTGCATCTTCACCAGGGTTGATTTCCAAGATGGATGGCTGTGGACACTGGGCTGAAAGCATTGTTATTTCCGAAGTTCTTAGATTCAGAGACCATGACTATCTCCACTGAGGTCTGAGGGGAAACAGTGCTGAAGGTGGTGGTAAGCTGACTTGACTGGAATATCCTGCCTCCTGTCTTCTGGTAAATTAAGTAGTTATGGACAGAAATAGTGAAGACAGAAGGAAAAATAAGGTAAACGATAAATTTCGCTTGACATGTTAAGACTGAGGTAGTGGGAGCAGTCAGGTAGAGCTGTCCTTTAGGCAAGCAGGCAGGCAGAAAGCCAGTCTGTCAATAAACATTTTTTAAGCATCATTTCCCAGGCACTGTGCTAAACTCTAAAAGATATGAAGAAAGGCAAAAGACAGCCTCTGCCCTTGAGGAGCTCACACTCTGATGGCGAGACAACACACAAAAAACTATGTATGCATAAGTCATACGTAGGATAAATTGGAGATAATCAATGAAGGGAAGGAACTAGCATTAAGGAAGATGGTTCCTGTAGAAGAGCATGTTTGTTAGCTGCAACTTAAAGGAAGCCAGCAGACAGAGATGAAGAAGGAGAGAATTCCAAGTATAAGGGGCAGCCAATGAAAATTCCTGGAGTTGGGAGATGGAGTCTTGTGCAAGAACAGCAAAAAAGCCTACATCACCAGATTGCAAAATATTGGAGGGTGGGGGTGGGGTTGAGAGATAAGGTATAAAGTGCAAGGGCAAAGAATGTCTGTAACAATGAGTCAGAGCCAGAATTTTAAAAACTGAATAGGGCTAGACTGCCTTTGGGAAATTGCAGTTTCATAATCACAAACTTCTCCATAAAACAAAGACTCATCTTTTAAACAGCTTTTTAAAATATCAGTATTGATCATGCCATGCTCCCGAACTCCAGTTTCCACTTCCAACCTGCCATGCCAGCTATACTTTGGTCTCTGAATGGTGAACAGTAATCAAATCAAAACTACCTTTTCTGTAAAGCATATGTTGGGTTGAGTGCCCTATAACTCCATCTTTGAGACTTCCCTGTTCAAAATAATCCTTCACGGCCACCACACTGTCCTATGTTTTGTAAGTTCTTTGAATACAGAAACTATCTTGACTTTTCTCTTTGGTTCCCCAATGCTAGGCATACTGGCACCTAATAAATGCTTTTACATTCATTGATCCGTTCTGGCGCTATAGTCATGAAGAGATGGAATAGCCTCTGAAGAAACAAAACTGAAAATCATGCAAAGGACAACTGAAAGGTGCAAGGTGGACACAGGTGGTTTGCAGTCTGTTACCAACAAAGAATTAAAAAGAAGAAGCAAAGTAAAGGATGTCACTGAAGAAATATATGAGCAAAAAAGGTGGACCAGTCACATGGAACAGTGAAGGATGACCACTGGACAAACTGTGAGCTTCAGTGGTATCTTAGTGATGTCAAGAGGATAAGCAGAATACTCTCAGCACTTTGCGGGGACCCCAACTAGTGAACTAATGAAGGATATTTATAAGAATTGCAGGTGACCTGAAGGGTAGCCATGGACTAGATGCAATCTGCATCACTGTTCATCACACATAAATGAATGAAATCAAAGATACATTTGAGCATCAGGTATTGAGCTTCACTTCAAACTGAGTAACACAACTAAAAATACCATTTAAAAGATTGTAATTAACCTTCTGTGATCAGGACCAATAAATTATTCGATGCTACTGTTTCCCATTTTTTGATTATAGACCATCTGCATTTGGAGTGGTTATGTTTTGAAACCAAATAAATGAGAAAAATGTATAACTATCAGGAAATTTAGTTATTCTAAAGTGTCGTGGATTAAATATTTAATTCTGCTTTTAAAAGGTAGAAATGCAATCCTAATGATGAAGTTACTGTCTCTAATAGAAATTCATTCTTATTCTCTTAGGATTGAAATAACAATTTCCAACCTAAAGTATAAGGTTATCATTACTAAATTATCCTTGGAAGTTTGCTACTTCCCTCCTCCAACACCTGGCAAATATAAACTATATTAAAAAGAGATACTATTTAGGTGGGGAGATATTATTTTTATAATACCATACCACATTGTTTGTCAGCATGTTTTAAATCACTTCTCAATTTAACTTCTTAAAAGTAACTAATGTTAACTGTACCTTACATGTTACAGACAACTATTCCCTCCTACATACTTGGCTGGTAGGTATTTTGGAAATTTGTGTGGCACTAAAAGTTAAAGATCTTCATGTTATAAACTAAATTTTTGCTCTTTGAAAATCAGAAAATGTATCTTAAGAGAGATCACCTGAAATTAATGTTATAAATTACCCTTAACTCTCAAACAACAGCTGTGCCTTGAAAGCCAATACCCCATTAATTATTTTACTGGAGTTTCTATGGTCTCATCTGACTCTGTTTAACAGGGTTCGTTTTAACTGACCTCATGTCTCAGAATGTCAAGTGGTCTGAACAAACAACATAAAAGTTCTGGAAATGTAAAATGATATTGTTCTTCCTATTAGGTAATACTTTGTACAAAAATGGAATGCTTATCAGAAAACTACAACAATAATACTAGATGAATGGTATAAAATGGCAGAATGGCACCATGGCAGAATGAAACAATGATTTCCTTTTCCTCAAAAAGAAATAAAGAAAGCTGAAGGACATAGGACCTATCATAAACTGTACCCCCATACGCATAGCTCTAACCACTATTTTAACTAACAACATTAGGAAGAAACTTCCTATGGTATACAAGAAAACTCAATTGTATCATTTTCCCCCCTAAAAAATATTTTTGTTCACAAGATCACATATTTAGAGCTATGAAGGGACTTATGTGTCACTTAGTACAACCCAGTCACCCTGAGGCTCAGACAGAGTACATCAACTTGACCACGGTCACATGGTTGGTACTAGCAGAGTTAGATGGCACAGTGGATAGAGTTCCGGGCCTAGAGTCAGGAAGTCTCATATTCCTGAGTTCAAATCTGGCCTCGGATACTTTCTAGCCGTGTGACTTTAGATAACTCACTTAACCCTGTTTGCCTTAGTTTCCTAATCTATAAAGTAAGCTGGAGGAGGAAATGGCCAACCACTGCAGTATCTTTGCCAAGAAAACCCACAGGGTCACCAAAAATCAGACTCAACTAAAAAATGACTAAATAACAACCTCTTACTTTAAATCCAGCATTTTCCCAAGAACTAAGAGCTATTATATGCTCTGTTACCACTCTGGTCATCTGTTTAATCTATTTGCTTAAGTTACTTTGATCAGTCCATTGACCTTTCTTTAAAATCTTATAAACATAAGTATACTTATTAAATCACTCACCCTTAGCCATGGCAATTGCTATCCCTATTTGAAGAAGATGATTGCCAAATGCCTATCATTTCTTTAGACACTAAGGACTAACCAGGGGAAAAACCCAGCACTAAGAATCAAGATCCAAAAGCCAGCCTGGGCTTTGCTACTCTCTGGGCCTCAATTTCCTGATTTATGAGATACTTTAGTGACTCTTCAGACTACATATATGGCAGCAAATACATGTCTTCCCCATTATCCTACAGACTATTTTCTTACTAAGATACTTATACCTCACTTAGAATTTCTTGTCATTATAATGTCATTAAAAGATACAGTCCCTATCCTGCAATGATAAAATAATGCCATACATTTTATATCATTCTTTACAGTTTATCAAATGATAGAAATTATATTTCATCATATCCTCAGATCAACTTCATGAGGTCAGTAGGGTCAGTTATTATTACTCTGACTTTGCAAATGAGGAAACTGAGATACGGAGAGTTAAACTGTATGTTTGTGTGTGTGTGTGTGTGTGTGTGTGTGTGTAGATAATTAATGGTAGCACCAGGACCAAAATTCAGGCCTTCTGATTCCTAGGCCAATACTGTTGATTATAACATACTATAATTATGCCCTGCATAAGAAGCAACAAGGTATACTGGGAAGATTATCAGATTCAGAGTCAAGAGGAAATCAATTTGAGGGTTGACCTTATCTACTACTACCTACTCAAAGAATATAAACTTGTGGAAGGCAGGGGGAATTTAAATTTTTGTCTCTGAATCTTCACTGACTATCACGTTGCTTAGCACATAGAAGGAGTTTAAGTAATTGATATTTCATCTCTGTATGTCTCAATGTCCTCACCTGTAAAATGAGGAGTTTGGACTAGAGGACCAATTCTAAATCTGTGATCCTCTCTTGTCCGAGAAAAGCATCTTCTTTACATACTCGCTTGCTGCTCTTTTAAATTAAAAGCATTTTAAAACAAAGGTAAATAAAAATCCAAATTTAAAACAAAATAAAGTCATTTATTTTCATCTATTTTGGCTTAAGGAATATTTCCTGGAAAGGAAAGATTTTATATTTATCAGAAAGGTAAGTGTAAAGTACTTTGCAAACCTTAAAATGCTACGTAAGTCTCACCTATTATCTTACTTTTGTGAAATGAATATCACTCATATAAACACAAAACTGCTTTCCTATCACCACCACCATCACCGTCACATGCTCCACACTTGTTATCACACCAGATTAAAGACAGAAAATCTTGAGTTTTATTGTACAAACCAAAGAGAAGGGAAGACTAGTAGGTGAACTTTAGACTTTAACCCCCAGATGCCCCTGCAGTTTGCATATTCCTATAGCAAGAAAAATTGAAACGTATGGTATCATCACAAGGTAACATACTACTCGCTAATGCTTTTACTCAGAAACGCTTGCTACTAAAAAACAAACTCATACCAAGAAAAACTTACTTTTATTCTGTGCTCGTCGATATCTGCAACAGTTGCTACTCTAATAAACACAGGATTTCTTTTATCTACAATCTCAAATTTCATTTTTTTCTGGAATCCATGTGGTGGTTTCTGAAATAAAAGATGATTTTTAGTGGAATTCTTAAAAAGCAATTAAATCAGGTACACATTTTATGCTAGAAATCTACTTTGAAGAAAAAACCTTTAAATGTGTTAGCAACAGGATGTGTCCAGATGAGCTAGTTACAATAGGGGAAAGTCATATTCAGTTTAGTAAGTAAAAGACTTATTTTGTAGAAAAGTCCACAGGAATTCCAAATTAACTGTGAACAATACATTTTGGCACAAACACTGGGCCTGACTGAAAACTGTCTTTTCATTTCTTCAATGCACTTAGTATCCAAATTAATCCATCAGCAGCCAATAGAAAACATTTGATTACCAGAAGCAAGACATACAGGATAAAGATTTCAGTTTTCTTGGTTGGGGGCCATCTCAATATGGCACCCAAGTTCCACTGGAAAAAGCTATCTCTACCTGAAAAATGTGAGAGCTCCTGCAGACCAAAGCAAACAGAGGATCTTTTGTATGTATATACGAGCTAGAAGCAAAACTGGAGGAACCACTACCTGTGGCATGTCTTATTAGCCCTTGAAGGCATCAATGTGCCACACTAAGAGAAGGGGTGAATCTCCACAGTCTCCATATTGCTCACTCCATACTCCATGAACAAGCAATACAAGGGTGATAGAATAATGGCTGGCAAGCTGATGCTTACTCTGATCCATCCAGTGGACTAATGATAAGGTAAACATAAATGGTTTAAATGGTGCTGACAAATCAAATGACACTGGAGGAAAAAGTAAAGAAAATACTTTTCTGGAAGGCAAGAAAACCACTAAGGAGAAAGCTGCTTTAACATTTGATTTGTTAACTAGCTTTGCAAAAATAGCAGCCAAAGTACCCTCCTCAGGAAGTCAGGCAGCTCATCATTTCATTCCACTTTTATGAGCAAATGGTATCTAGGGATTTTTTCCCCCAAGAAAGCAAGTTGCAAAATATGTCAAGTCAGAATCCATTCAACCCTATGTCTAACCCCACCTCCATCTATCTGCACCTGTATCACAAATATATCATGACAGTAGATACTCATAACATCAACCATCAGTCATTAATATAAATGATAAATTTTTCAGCAGTCTTTTGTTGTGCAATACATTATGTTTAAAAATGTTCTAGTATCTAATGGGCTAATCTGACTATCTAGTCAGCTATCTAGAAAATTCTACTACCCATAGCAATTCATTCCCTGAGGGTTCTAAATTGCCAGATTGTCACTACAAACTCCTTTTGTTTTATATGCCACTTATGTAGAGATCAGGATTTTAAAGTTCAAACTTCTCATGAAAGCAACTGGACTTTAACTCATACTTTCTTCAAAGGCAAGAAAGAAGAAATTAGTAACTCTGAAAATATCTGTCATAAAGTTAAGACTATACAACTTTTATACTTCAATCCATAGGATTTATTGTTAACTAAATTTCATAAATAATTCCAAATTAAGTCATCGGATTTCTCAGACCTTTGTAGATAAGAATCAAATTAAAAGCTGGCACGAGGATAACAAAAATCACAGCAGAAATTAACACTGAAGGAAAGAAAAGAAAAATTATATCTATGGTAATAAAATTAATGGTAATGATTATAAATCTCAGTAATCAATAAGTTTAAATTATGTTCAGCATATCTTAATATGTTTAAGAAAGCAAAGATATATAACACACATGTGTAAGTTTTTCATCATTTTAAAAAATTAAGCATCAATTATTGGGAAAAGGTATTCCTGTGGAACATTTGAGTCACTGACAATGCCGAACAAATGGTGGGTTATTCTAAAAAATTATTCTTTCTCTGGAACTCATAACTGATAAGACAAGCTTCATCTCATATTGTGTAGGATCACACACATATTGAAATATGACATTTCTTTGGAAATTTTTCTTTTTTTTTACAAAATTTCCGCTTTCCGCTTAATTTCTCTCCCTCTCAGTTTGACATAATTAATTATCACAGAGTAATTTTTTTAAGTTTAATATCCTAGCAACTATAATATGATGCCAAAGAAAAGTCTTTCCCATTTCCTGTAGACTAAATAGCCATATTTTTTTTAAAAAAGACAAATACGAATGCTTTTAACAGATCTTTCTCCTCCTTTTTCCTTTGAACTCCTAGAAAAATAAGGACTTTGTCCTTTTAAATGTCTAAGTAAATGTTTGTGGCAAGGAGAAAAAGCAATGCTACAGGATTTCTGTTTCTTTTTTCTCACAGTAAACATATTCACTTCAAATCCTAACAGGAGAGAGGCATGCATGTCATGCCTTAGTCATCCCTCCTTTCATCAAGACAGATGCTGGAAATATACTATAATAAACATATTCTGTTGCATTTAACTCAATAAATACAATGGACTAAAAGCATTAAAACATTCAAGTATAGCTTAACTTGCCATATGGTATTTCCACTAAAATTACAGAAAAATAGCTCTGATCAAACAAAAGCCTCTCATACTACACTCAAAAGGTTCCCAGGAAGTCCAGTTAGAAAAATATATAGCTAAAGCTAACACCATTTACTCTAGGTTGCTTCTAATGATTTTATGGAAAACAATAGAAATAAAGTCAAATATGCTATCTTTTGTACTTCGTATATAAACTGGGAATGTTATAACAGATCAAATTTAGCGAACCCTTTCGTTCAAAAAATCATTTGCTGGTCATCAATGGGTAATCAAAATTGCATTGAATTATATTCTTAACATTTTTAAAAACAGTCCTGAACTACTCTGTTTGGAAGATATAGATTCTTTAGTTTAACTTTCAAATGTACAATTTTTTTAAGCCCATGATTATTTTTTGCTTCTGTTCCCTACCTGCTTCTATTTTGGCTTTCTTTAGCATGATCTATTTTGCTCCTTGATTTCACTGGATGAATCTCTCATCTGGAACTAAAATATAGTATTAAAAATGGCTTAGGGAATTTGATATACTTAACTATATATACTTGTAATGGATTTTGTTTTTCTTGTCTCCTTAATAGATAAGGGAGATGGAGGGAGAAAATTTGGAACTGAAAATAAAGCAAAACTGAATTTTTCAAAAAGTGAACTAAATTTATTCAGATAAATAACTCAGTAAAAGTACCATACAATGTTGTTTTGATTAATAAAATAATTTGTTCCTAAAACTATTCAATTAAATTGAAAAGCAAAAAGTTGCTGAGAAAGTAGCCATTTGTAATTTTCTAGAATCTATTTATAAAAATTTAAAAAACTTGTATTTACTAACAAAAATTAATAGGATATCATAAAATATAGTCACTTACCACTTTAAAGGCCCTTGCAGGAGCAGGCAAAGAATTAGTTTCTTCCAAGTATTTGTCCCAGGAAAAATGCTTCACATTTGGGTAATCTATAAGGAGATTAAAAACAAAGAAAAATGTATAAACAAAAGCTAAAATCTAATATACAAAATTATTATTATAATCAGAAAATATTAACATTTTGGTTTCTGAGCCCATTTTCACCTAATAATCCCAAACACCCTTTCAGATGGGTCACACACTGATGCTATTCCAGGTCCTTTTCATTCTGACTACTTGATTTTTACCTTCAGAAATTTAAGTTAAAAATTTAAGTTTAGATAAATAGTTTTAATTTTTTTAAAAAGAAAAACTCACATTTATCACTTACGAATATGATACTTTGCATTATTTAAGTTTTTATATACCAGTCTATATTTTTATGTATCTACCTCTTTTTTCCTCAACTTGATTTGAACATCTATGAGACAGGGACTCTTTTTCATATCCCATACAAGACCTGGCCCACAGCACTCGGTAGTATGGTTAAATAATTAAGCCAGCCAAAGATGCGCAGATTCATGCCCACAGTCAAAAATCTATAAGACTAGAGTGTTTCTTAAAAATAAGAGGAAGTAAAACAGCTCCAAGATTAACACATATCAGATTGTCTAACATAACAGAAAAGGAAAATGACAAATGCTGGAGGGGAAGTAGAAAAATAGGGACACTAATGTAC
>CM053627.1:115985872-116004512 GCA_028646595.1 Phalanger gymnotis
TTTTGTGGTGGTAAAGAACTAGAAATTGAGGAGATGCCTATTAACTGAGGAACAGCTGAACAAGTTGTGGTATATGATTTTGATGGAATACTTTTGTGCTATAAGAAATTATGAGCAGGATGCTCTCAGAATAACCTGTGAAGATTTACATGAATTGATACAAAGTAAAGTGAGGAGATCCAAGAAAATATTGTACACAATAACAGCAATATTGTAACAATGATTACTGTGAAACACTTAGCTACTCTGATCAAGACAATGATCCAAGATAATTCCAAAAGACCCATGATGAAAAATGTTATCTACCTCCAGAGAGAGATCTGATGAGCCTGGAATGAAGAAGACTGAAGCATATATTCTTTCACTTTTTAATGTTTCTTGCTTTTTATTAATTTTCTTAGCAACACAGCTAATATGGAAATGTATTTTGCATGACTTCACACGTATAATTAATACCATATTGTCTGCCTTCTCAATGGGTGGGGTAGGGACCTGAGAGAGGGAGAGGGTTTGGAACTCAAAATGCTTTAGAAGGATGTTAAAAATGAGTGAATGAATAAAAAAATTAGGAAGATCTTTCCACAAATATAAAGAATTGCATGTATGAATCAATCATTCAATCCATCATCAAGCATTTCTTGAGGTCCTCCCAATTAACAGGTAGTGCTAAGAAAGACAAAAGCAAAAATAGCCCTTGACCACAAAGAGCTTACGTTCTAACATGAGAGAAATTGTATGTATGTATGTACATATAGGTACAGTCAGATTGATTCTCCTATCTATACACAACTATATACAAAACAGATAGGGAAGCACTGAAGAGTGATACGGTCAAATCTCTGCTTTAGGAACCAGATTGGAGTGGAAAGAGACTTGAGCCAGAGGGAGCAATTAGGATGATATTGAAATTATCTAGATGAGCTCCTGACCTAAAGCAGTGGCTGTCTGAATGGCGAAAAAGGGATATTTCTGAGAGATGCTAAGGAGATAGAAATGACAACATTTGGCAACTGTCTGGATATGGGGGTAAATAAGAACGAGAAGTTAAGGATGACACCAAGGTTGAAAAGCTGGATAACTATAATGATGGTAGCAACTTCAACAGAAATAGGGAAGGTCAGATGAAGGGTAGTTTTGAGAGAAAAGATGAGTCTTGGAAACAGAATCATAAAATTGGAGCTGGAAAGGGCTGCAGAGGTCATCAAGTCCAACCTCACCATTTTACACATGGGAAGACTTGGATACAATGAAGTAAAGAGATAAGCTGACAGTCCCATAGCTATTAAGTGTCTGGGATGGGACATGAACTTATGACTTCTTGACTCCAAGTCTAATACTCTTATTTACTATGCTATCTAGCTACCTCAAACATGTTGAGTTTGAGATTCCTATAGGACATCTAGTCTGATGGGCATATAATGATCCAAGATGGTAGGCTAAGTGAGAGGATAGGACTGAACACACAGATCTAGACATTACATACATTAGCAATGACAATTAAAGTCTTGGGGCTGATGAGATCACCAAGTGGGAGAGTAGAAAAAAAAAAGAGGAAAGATAAACAGAGGGAATGCATATCCAAAAAAAGCCTGGGTAAGTCACGGTGGTGGATAGGGGAAGGTAGTGGAAAGGAAAATTTATAACCACATGGTCTCTACTGTCAAGTGAGTCACAGGACACACCTAAGTCCAGCTCACAGAATTTTCTGGGCACTCTGCCCTCCTCAATATATGTGTCACCAATTCTGGTTCCATGCTACCTTGTTAGATATGTGGTTGTTATAAATAAATTTTATGAGATATGGTTCCCTGGGTAACTGAGTGCCCAGAGATTCTAAATGAAATATTAAAGCAGCCAAAATTGAAGCCCCAAGAAAACAAACCCTTAGTATGACAGTACTGAAATTGAATAGAATTGCTATACCAGAGTAAAAGACTTGGGTCCTAAGCCTTACAAACACTGCTGCTAACATTTTGTAGCATGGCCATGAATGAATTCAAGTAGATGAACCTTCCACAGGCAGAACCTTCAAAGAGAAGTAGTTGCTTTGACAAAACTGCAGTCACTATCACACTATCGAAAAAGTATTAATAATAATAATAGCTATCAGTTCTGCAGCACTTTAAAGTTTATATGCTATCCCATATGACCCTCACAACAACCCTGTGAGGTAGATTGTATTATTATTCCCATTTCACAGATGAGTAAACTGAGGCTAATTTTCCCAGGGTCATCTGGATAATTAAGAGCCTGAGGCACAATGTGAAATCAGATGAAATCTTCCTGACCCCAAGGCCAGCACTCTCTCCTAGCATCACATAATTGCCTTATCATTTGTATGCACAGCCCACTTTTCTTCGTTGTTAGACTGTGAGCTCTGAGGAGGTCTGGTTTTAGCCTTTCTTTGTATCCTCAGCACTTAACACAGTGCCTAGAACATCACTGCCACCTAATAAATGCTTGCTGACTTGACTTTTGTAGAAAATGAGTATGTGCTTAATAAATATACTGTTATCAACAATAACGATGGAATAGAGTATACTCTCTTCAGTATGGGACAATAACAAGAGGGCAAGAAAAATTATCCCTTATTTAATGGGCTTAGAAACCTAAAAGGAAAGGAGAATCTCTCTGTCTAGGGTTAGTCAGTACAAGAACCTGCTCTGATTGGTGTATAAGAGACATTCAAGTGGCAGAAAGGTATATAATTTGCTGTGGATTAAATAGTCACATGAGAGGGAAAAGCGATGTTTGACTTATGACTCAGGAAATTTAAGACCATGGGTCATCTCACTGACATGTAAATCCAATGCCAGTAAAAGATGGTGGGGCATATATTTACTCTATATTAAAGACTATTAGAACTGGAAGGGGTCTTAGATGCCATCTAAGCCAACTCTCACCCCCAATTTTACAAGTGAGGAAATCAAGAATATAGCTTTCCAAAACCATGGAGACCTGAGCTCTATACTAAATTCTGTAAGGGTCTTTACCTAAACTTGTTATTTCTTTCATGGAGCAGCACAAATAACTTTAAAGTACACACATAATAAATGTTTGCTGAATGAATAACTAATGAGATTAAGTGACTTGCCCAACTTTGCCTGATTCAAAGTCTAATGCCCTTCTCCTGACAGCACACTATCCCTATCTCCTTAGTTTCTAAAATTGACTTACTATGAATTTTATTGTACTGATTTAAAAAAAAATTATTGAAATCTTTTTATTCACTTCTATTTCTGAATATATCCCTTCCCCAAGGGAGTTATCCCCTATAATAAAGAATAAAAAAGAGGGGAAAGCAGTTCAACAAAACTAATCCAGATATCAACAGAGTCTGATAGACTATGAAATTTTCCACATTCAGAATTCCCCCCTCTACAAAGAAAGAAGTGAAGTATATTTTCTGGATCATTACAATGACCCAGTGCTCAATTTCATTTTTTAAATTTTATCCACTTATATTGTTGCAGTTATTGTATATATTGTTTACGACACTGTGTCCCTGACATAAATCTTCCCATGCTTCCCTGAACTCTTTGTATTAATCATTTCTTATCGTAAAGTAATATTCCATTACATTTGGTATATGAATTGGCGTGATCAGTGATTTTCCAATTATAGGCATCTACTTGGTTTTCAATTCTTTGTTACTACTCAATGTTGCTATAAAAAGTTATGTATTTTTGACCTTTCTTTCTGTCTCTATCTTTCTTTGACCTGTCTAGCAGCGGGACCTCTGAGTCAAAGGAATGCATATTTAAGTTTCATTTTTAAAAACTGTTTTTTAAAATTGCAAAACTAAGAAATACAAACTATGAATAGGAACATAAAAATTCTCCAATTACTAAAAATGAGAGAAATACAAATTAAAAACTGCTCTGAGGGTCTACCTCACATCCATCAAACTGACAAAGTTGAACCAACCCCCTCCAAAAAAACAGAAATGACAGATGTTGGAAAGGCTTTGGGAAAACAGGAACATGAATGTGCTCTTGATTGAACAGTAAAATGATTCAGACCTTCTGTAAAACAATTTAGAACTACGCCCCCCAAATTAATAAACTGTGGATATCTTTTAATCCAGAAATACTACTACTAAATCCATACCCCAAAGAATTCCAAGAAAGAGGAAAAGGACCCATATGCACAAAAATACTTAGAGCACCTCTTTTTGCAATTGCAAAGAACTAGAAATTAGGAAGTTGTTCATCAATTGGATAATGGCTGAATAAATTATGGTATATGAGTACAATGGAATACTACTGTGCAGTAAAAAATAATGAAGGGATTTGTTTCAGAGAGACCTGGGAAGATTTGTATAAACTGATGCAGAAGAAAGTAGGCAGAACCAGAATAATGTATGCATGAACAATATTGTTAAAAAAAAACTGGAAAACTTAAGAACCCTGACTAGTACAATGACCATCCATAATTGTAGAGGACTAATGATAAGTGATGCTAAATATCTTCTGACAGAGGTGACAGTGGATGAAGTACAGGTCAGAGGCAAAACTTGAATCTAAGTCTTTCTGGCTTTAAGTCCAGTTCTTTATGATACTAAACTGTTTCAGATATTTATATTAGTTACCTATTTATCTTAGATATTACATCCTTATCAGATTACCTTATTTATTACCTTATTTACCTATCAGATTACCTTATTTAGACATCCTTATCAGTTACCTATTTATCTTAGATATTACATCCTTATCAGAAAAATTATATGATACAAATTTTCTCCAATATCCATTTTCTCTTCTTACTCCAGCTGCATTGATTTTACTTGTGCAAAGGCTTTTCAAACTCATGTCATCAAAATTTTCTATTTAACTTTTTATGTTCTTTTCCATTTTTAATGACAATTCCTAAAGTATGTATATACTATGCTTAAGATGGCACAAACCAATGATGTACCAAACACTTTTTTGGATGTTTCTCTTTAGAAAAAAAAGTACAGACCAGAGGTTCATTCGGTGGCAAGAACACTGGACCTGATAAAGGTCAAAAGGGAAGCAAAAGATACAGTTCTGATCCCAGCTGCGACACTACAGCTACAAGCCTTTTAGCCCTTTATTTAAGATTTTCTAGGCCTAAGTTTTCTCATTTACAAAATAAAGGGATCCTGGATTTATGGTCAGAAAACCTGGATACCTAGGTTCAAATCCTTGCTCTGCTTCTTACTGCGTATGTGACCTTAGACATGTCATTTAATATCCTTTCCAACTCTAAATCTATGGTCCTATGATCCTAAAGTTTATAGCTATTTAATATTTGTATTGATGCCTTAAATGAAAGCATGGAAGGCACACTGATTAAACCTGTAGAGATGATATAAAGCTGGAAAGGTCAGCTAATGTGTCAGAATGAAAATCAATTTCGATAGGGCATAATGATGAGCTACCATATTTCTGGAAGGGCACCGACAAAATCCAAAGGATCCAAGGGATGATGACCGGCATCATGAGGACTGGGGATATTTAGTTTGGGAGAAAAAATAATCAATAGGGAGATAACAGCCATCTTTAAGGTTCTGAAGAGTTATCATGTAGAAGAGATATTGGACTTGTTCTGCTTGGCCCAAGAAGGCAGAACCAGGCAACAAGAGGGTATTCTTGCTCGGGTATGGGTTAGAAGAAATAATCTTTGCATTGCATTCCAACTTTTTGAGGCTCAGAGGATACGAAAGTTTCGTCATTTGGATACAGTGGCCATTAGTATCAGCATTCATTGAGTACTCAAAGGTGACTGAGTACCCTACAAGGCCAGAAGGGATCACAAAAGATTTAATTTGTTAACTATTGATTGCAGAGGGGAAAGCCACATTGTTAGCTTAGTCCATCACTGTTGCTATAGCCAAAATAAGCTGTTATGCTCAATGGAGGGCACAGAGGAGACATAAAACTTTTTCTTTTGTTTCTCTGACTTCACAGCAACATTTTCCATCTTTCTGATGCCAGTTCTCTCCAGGATGGAAAGGGGTTAAAGAGATAAAGATAACAAGTATATCACTTCATTAACCTCCACCGGACAGTACAAAGGACAGAGTGCATAAGGAAATGACTTCTATCACCTTGAGTCTTGTTCTTTCTCTTGTCTACAGCAGTTCTACTATTGTAAAGATAAGTATCTGGGAGCTTTAGGCTTATAATTGAGACCTCAGCACAGCACTGCAATTACAACTTTCCTGATTTCTTTTGAAATTAGTACTACATATTAAGATAAAACCAAAGTGATCATTTAAAAGTTCGACTAATCCAGGCTGGTTCTTTGAGATCAATATCTTTACATTCCTGATGATGAAGAAATTCTAATTAAGTAGCAAATTGTCCTTTTTACACTTAAAATATCATGCGAAAAAAGATTACACTTATTCTCTTTGGCCTCAGACAGCAAAACTAAGAGCAATGGGTAGAAGTGGCAGAAGCCTGATATCAGGAAGAATACCCTAACAATCAGGGCTATCTAATAGTGGAGAGGGCTACCTTATGAGGTGCTAGCTTCTTTTTTCACTTAAAAAAATTAGAGAGCTTTACATTGAAGAAGATAAAGATGAGCATGAAAATAAACAGTGGGGCAATACATAATTCTAAAAAGATTAATGTTGCGATGTTTAGCTGGTACCTCATTTTAAAAAAAGCCGAGAACATAGAATATGATATTATTCTGGAAGGCAACAGGGCTGGGATTACAACCTTGGGATTATAATCTTCCCAGCAAAACTGAGCATAATCCTGGAACATTTAATGAAACAGAATTGAAAGCATTCCTGACGAAAAGACCAGAGATTAATAGAAAATTAGACTTTCAAATACAACACTCAAAAGAAGCATAAAAAGGTAAACATGAAATAAAAATTATAAGGAACTCAAGGTTAAATATTTTATCTTCCTATATGGGAAGATGATTCATGTAACTTCTAAGAACTTTATCATTATTAGGCAGTTAGAAGTTTCTCTACATGGAAAGAGGGTGCAGAAGTAAATCAATTATTTTGGGATGACATTTAAAAAATGAATAGATGAGAAAAAAGGATGCCTGAAACGAGGGGTAAGGGAGAGGAAGAATGGGGAAAATTGTCACATAAGAAACATGCAAGGAAGTGGTTTTACAGTGGAGGGGAAAAATGGGGGGGGGGAAGAAATGCTTGAATGTCATTCACATCTAACTTGGTTCAAAGAGGGGAAAAAAGACACACACAAACACATGCACATATATTCAACTAGTAACAAATATATCTTACTCAAAAGGGAAGTATGAATAAGAAAAAAAGGTGGAGGGGGCGATAAAGGAAGAGTATATAAAAAAGGCAGTGGTCAGAGGCAAAATAAGACTTTAGAGGAAAAATACAGAGAGAAAGAATAAACAGAAGAAAATAGGATAGAGGGAAATGCACAGTTAGTAATCACAACTGTGAATGTGAATAGGACGAACTCACTCATAAAAGTAGCTAGATTAGAAACCAGAATCCAACAATATGTTGTTTGCAAGAAAAACACTTGAAACAGACACACACAGAGTTCAAATAAGAATCTACATCAGAATCTTTTATTTTCAGATGATGTAAAACAGGCAGGTGTAGCAATCGTGATCTCAGACAAAGCAAAAGCAAAAATAGATCTAATTAAAAGGGATAAGCTACAAGGCACCATAGACAATGACGTAATATCAATACTAAACATATATGCATCAAAAGGTATAATATCCAAACTCTTAAAGGAAAAATTAAATGAATTAGAGAAAGAAATAGACAGTAGGACTATACTAATGGGGGACCTCAACTTTCCCCTCTCAGAGCTAGATAAATCTAACCATAAAGTAAATAAGAAAGGAGTTAACGAGATGAATAGACTCCTAAGAAAAGTTAGATATGATAGACCTCTGGAAAAAATAAATGGGAATAGAAAGGAGTACACCTTTTCTCAGCTGTATATAACACCTTCACAAAAATTGCTCTTATACTAGGGGTATAAAAACCTCATAACCAAATGCAGAAAAGCAGAAATATTAAACGCATCCTTTTCAGACCATAATGCTATAAAATGGTACTAAGCGAAAACTAAATAATCTAATCCTAAAGAATGAGTGGGTCAAAGAACAAATTACACAAACAATCAATAATTTCATTAAAAAGAATGACAATGAGAAAATATTCCAAAAATTGTGGGATGGATGCAGCCAAGCAATACATAGGGGAAATTTTATACCTCTAAACGTGCACATCAATAAAAGTGAGAAAGAATAGATCAATGAAATGGATGTGCAATTAAAAAAACTACAAATAGAACAAATTAAAAATCCCAAACTAAACACCAAAATTTTAATTCTGAAAATCAAAGGAGAGATTAATAAATTTTTAAGTAAACAAAATCACTAAACTAATAAAACTAGAAGCTGGTTTTATTTTTTAAAAATCAATAAAATAAACCATTGCTTAATTTAATTTTAAAAAGGAAACCAAATTATTTGTGTCAAAAATTAAATGGGTGACTATACCACCAATGAAGATAAAATGAATTATTTTGCCCAATTATATGCCAATAAAACTGATAATCTGAGTGAAGTAGATGAATATTTACAAAAATATAAACTGCTCAGATTCACAGAATAGGAAATAGAATACTTAAATAACCCTATCTTAGAAACAGAAATTGAACAAGCTATCAATAAGCTCCCTAAGAAAAAATCCCCAGGACCAGATATATTTACAAGTCCCAATACTATGTAAACTATATGAAAAAATAGGTAAAAGAGTCCTACCAAATTCTTTTTGTGACACAAATATAGTTTTGATATTTAAACCAAGAAGGGCAAAAACAAAGAAAGAAAACTGTAGACCTTAATGCAGATTTTTAATGAATGCTAACACAATTTTTTTTTAAAATGCTAGCCAGGATATTACAAAAGTATATCACAAAGATCATATTGTATGACCACGTGGGATTTATAGCAGGAACACAGGACTGGTTCAGTATTAGGAAAACTATCAGCATAGCTGACCACATAAATAACAACAAAATTCATATGATCACATCACTAGATGCAGAAAAAGCCTGTGATAAAATACAACACCCATTCTTATTAAAAAACACTAGAAAGCATAAGAATCAATAGGGCACTTCTTAAAATGATAAATAGTATCTGTTTGAAGCCAAGAACAACCATTATCTGTAAGAGGGATCAATTTGATATCTTCACAATAAAATCAGGAATGAAGTAAGTATGTCCATTATCACCATTAAAACAAGAAAAGGAAAGTGAAGGAATAAAAATAGGCAATGAGGAAAAAATTATCATTCCTTGCAAGTGATACAATTGCATACATAAAGAAACCTAGAGAATCAACTAGAAACTAGTTGAAACAATTAACAACTTCAGTTAAGTTGCAGGGCATAAAATAAATTCAGCATTTGAGCATAAACTACCAAAAAAACTCAGCAGCAAGAGACAGAAAGAGAAATACCATTTAAAATAACTAAAAACAATATAAAAGGCTTGAGAGTTTACCTGATAAGACCTATTACCAAACACTTTTCACGCCAATAAAGACAGAGCTAAATAACTGGAGAAATATTAATTGCTCATGGGTTGGCTGAACAGGTAGGTGGTACAGTAGATAGAGTGCCAGGCCTGAAATCAGAAAGATTCTTCTTCTTGAGTTCAAATCTGTCCTCAGAAATTTACTAGGTATGTGACCCTGGGCAAATCATTTAATCCTATTTGCCTCAATTTCCTCATTTGTAAAATGAGATAGAGAAGGAAATGGCAAACCCTGGAGTACCTTTGTCAAGAAAATCCCAAATACGCTCATGAACAGTCAGACTGAAAAATAATTTAACAGCAAAAGGACTGAGCCAATGTATAATTAAATGACAATTCTACCACTTATAGGGCTGTCTCATACAAATGGGAAAAGGACCCATGTGTACAAAAATATTCATAGCAGCTCTTTTTGTGGTGGCAAGGAACTGGAAATTGAGGATATGCTGATCAATTGGCTGAACAAGCTGTGGTATATGAATATAATGGAATACTATTGTGCTATAAGAAATGATGAGCAGGCAGCCAGAAAAACCTGGAAAGATTTATATGAACTGATGCCAAGTGAAGGGAACGTGGAGAACATTATATATAGTTACAGCCACATTGTGTGATGACTAACTTTAGTGGACTTGGCTCTTCTCAGCAATGCGGGGTTCTAGGACGGCTCCAGGTGGTTCATGGTGGAGGGTGCTGTCCACACCCAGAGAAAGAACTGCAGAGTCTAGATGCAGAGCGGAACAAACTATTTGCTCTCTCTTATTTTTGTTTTGTTTCTTCTTTTTCATGGTTCGTTGGTTGTGGTTCTCCTTTGCAACATGACTAACGTGAAGGTAAGTTTAGTGTGAATTTATATGTGGAGCCTATATTGGACAGTGTGCCATCTTGGGGAGGGGGGAAGGGAGAGAGCAGGAGAAAATCTGAAGCTCAAAAGCTTGTGGAACTGAATGTTGTAAACTAAAAATGAGTAATTTTTTTTAAAAAAGAGAGAAACATCTCAACAAAAAAAGACAAGTCTACCAGAGTTCATTTACATATTCAGTCCCTTACCAATCAAACTACCAAAGAATCTTTTTATAGAGTTAGAAAAAAACATAACAAAATTCATCTGGAAGAACAAAAGGGTCAAGGATATTAAAGGAAACAACAAAAAAAATTGTGAAGGAACGTAGCCTTACAGTAATAGATCTCAAAGCATATTACAAATTGGTAATCATCAAAACAACCTGGTATTGGCTAAGAAACAGATGAATCAGTGGAACAGATTAGGTACATAATACACAGTAGTAAATGATCATAATAATCTAGTGTTTGAGCGCTTTTGAGGAAAGAATTCACCATTTGACAAAAAGGGCTGGGAAAACTGGAAAGCAGTTTGGCAGAAACTAAGCATGGACCAGAATCTCATACCATATATCAAGCTCAGGTCAAAATGGATAAACGATTTAGACATAAATAGTTTCACTGTAAGTAAATTAGGGGAGCATGGAAGAATGTACCTGTCAGATCAATGGAAAAAAGAAGAATTTATGACCAAACAAGAGATGGAAAAGATCATGGGAAGTCAAATAGATAATTTTGATTACATGAAATTAAAAGGCTTTTGCATAAACAAAATTAATGTGAAGGAAAAACAGGAAACGGGGGGGAATTTTATAGCAAGTTTCTCTTATAAAGGCCTCATTTCTCAAATACATAGAAAACTAAGCTAAATTTATAAAAATAAGTGGCATTCCCCAGTTGATAAATATTTAAAGGATATGAAGAGACAGTTTTCAGAAGGAGAAGTCAAAGCTATCAATAGTCACATTAAAAATACTAGAAATTCACATTAAAATAATACTGATTCCACCTCAAAAAAATTAGAAAGTCTAATGTTAGATGGGATGAATTCAACAAGAATGATGTTTATTCCCTCTTCTGAAGACTTGAAGTTTTCAAAAAGACATGAGCAGACAACTAAATAGTGAATTATTAATTACTATCTATTATATAAGATTTATTAATATTTTAATATTCCACTGGATCTGTGATCTCATTTATGTGGCCATGAAGGCATACTCACTGATGATGAAAACTGTAAGCCATTTGTACCTATGTGACTCTTGTCCACACTCTCTCACAAGTTTTTGACAGGAGGTAACCATTGTGGTAGGGCCTGACTAGTCTTTTCTTCCTATTGCAGGCATCCTATTGGAGCACATGGACTATCCAATGATGATTTGTCATTCTTGCAACATGCACAATCAGTTATCTTATCTTTAATCATACAATTCTTTAAGGACATTTTTACTCTGCTTTTTTATTTTTTCCCTAACTTATGATTTCATTAGTTTACAGAACTCCACAGTATGGAATTTCCCTTTATCAATGAAGATCAAAAACTTTTCTTCAACCTGTAGCTTCAGAGCTACCAGGGGCCCTGAAAAATTAAGTGAAATGAAAAGTTAAATAAAAAAGTTAAGGTCACACTGAGTATGTGTCAGAGGCAGGGTTTAAACCCAAATTGTTTTGGATCCAAGGCTAGCAGTCTTTGTTTACTATGCTATGATGTCTTTCCTATTCTGTTTACTTTTCATAATTCTTTGTATACAAGGTTTAGTAACCTGGTAGTCTAACTATACATAGAGAGCTAATTCAAGAATGATTCTCTTATGTATGAGTCATTTCCTTTTGGCAAAAATGTTATAAATTTAATTTTTATGATGTCATTTCATATTTGTCACATTCAGCAATTCCTGATTCTTTTCTTATGTATAGGTATGAAGTAACAAATCTTTAGTCTCTTTTATTCTTTATTCCTGAACCATATTTTCCAACAATTTTTTTTCCATCTTCCCCACTGTCCAAATCTACACCAAAATCAGCAAGTATTCAATTTGGAGAACATTTTCAAATTCTTCATAGAAATTCTCTATTTCATCATCCTACAACAGATGTCATTACATAAGCTGCAATCATATCAAGGTGGTCTTTTTGCAAAAAAGTGTGTGTGTGTGTGTGTGTGTGTGTGCACGCACGCATGTGTTTTATGAGCACTGTGACATGAGATGCTTACAAACATCTAAGAATTGGGTGACACTTAGCACCTTCTACTCTCTTTTATATCATTCAGACACCACTGATACAGAAGACAAACATCTACACATGACTGGGAGCCACTTGGTATGTTTCCATCGCCAAAGAATTTATCACTTAGTGGTCAGCATACTGCTGATAAATCTCTATGTCCTTAGCTAAGCAAGTCCTTGGGAAGCAGACATAGACATAATCTGCTGATGGGATTCAAGGTCTTTCTATAATGAGCTGTCTTTAAGAACTGAGAGTCAGATCCAAGCTATGCTGAGGCACTGGAGTAGTACTGTGACATGATGATGATAATGATGACAGTTTATATGGAATTTTAAAGTTTGCAAATCACTTTCCTCAAAATAGCCCTGTGTTAGGTAGTACTGTTATTATCCCCATTTTTACAAATAAGCAAATATGGTTCTGGAGAGTTAAGTGATTTGCTCCATGATCACACAGCTGGTCCAAAGTGAGATTCAAACCCAGGTCTCCAGGTCAAGCACTATATACACTATGAGAGGGAGTATTCCCAGCAATCAGCAAAATCTGGAACTTAATAAGTACATTTAATAAATGTTTCTTGCCTTACTTTAAATCCTATATCTAATTTATCAGACTTAGAAAATTCAATTCTATGGTAATAAAACACATTCAAATATGAATGTAGAATCTAAAGAATAAATTTGAGATATATAAATGAAAAAAATTATACTTATAATTTTAAATTCTTTTAAAGACTATGTAGTGATTTCCATCATGGACAAAATCTAATACTACTTTTAGTTTAGGATATTTGAAAAGTCATAGACATACAATATAGCACAAACCTGGTGGGGTGATAAGGGTCCGTCTATGTTCTTTACACCAACCCACTGGATGAATGTGTGGACTTGCTGCTTCACACCTGAGAAGGTAATAATGAAACTCCACTGTTAAGAATGACATGTTAAAAATCCAACTTTAATAATCACATACTGATTTAACTAGCTTAGAAGACCATTTTACTTTTTTTAATTTTTTTTATTTTTGGTTTACAACACTCAGTTCTACATAATTTTGAGTTCCAGATTTTCTTCTTTCCCTCCCTCCTCCCTCTCCAAGATGGCATGGAATCCAATATATCTTCTACATATAACTTCGCATTGAACTTATTTACACACTAGTCAAGTTGTGAAGAAGAATTATGACCAATGGAATGAATCATGAGAAAGAAGACACAGAACCAAAAAAAAAAAAACCAAAAAACCAAGAAGACCATTTTAAAAGAATGATTCTTGTTTATCAGAGCCAACCTAATTTTTAAAAGTTTTAATGAAACACTGCCTAAGATCCTTTAACACCTCTGCCCAACACTCTATTTCCTCTACTCCAACCCAAGTGAAATCTCATGGAGGAGGCCTTCCCTTGCTTCTATGGCCTCCAGACCATGGGGCACTGTTAGTTGCTCTGCTGGTACAACCTAAGGATCCCTGAACCTTGCCAATTGCCCTGCTACTGAACTTTTAACAATTTTAGGCTTTTCAATCTTCCCTGTAGCTGAACATAAGTTGCTGCTTCCAAATAGAAAGTGAGCTCCCTGAGAGCTGGGACTATCTTGTTTTTTCTATTCATTTCCCTCTATTTAGCACACAATAAGTGCTTAATAAAAGTTGATTTTAAAAAAAAAGTAATGGATACTCTCCTAGAGGAAAACTTAGAAACTAAATAATCTTTTTAAACTACAAATGAAAAATATAAGCCATACATTTTTAAATGAATAATACATAAACTTGACACTAACAAACACAAACCAATATCTAGGGGGAAAAGACATAATTAAGTGCCTACTATGTGCAAGGTACTGTGCTAACACTGGGCACACAAAGAAAGGCAAAAGACAGTCAAACTCTGCCCTTAAGGAGCTCAC
The DNA here is from genome assembly GCA_028646595.1 of Phalanger gymnotis. NCBI lineage: Eukaryota > Metazoa > Chordata > Mammalia > Diprotodontia > Phalangeridae > Phalanger > Phalanger gymnotis. The sequence goes on from CM053627.1 coordinate 116,000,388, forward strand.
AATCTAAAGGGAAAAGACAACATATAACAAGAAACTGAAAAGTGAGGGGATGAAAAGTGGAAGCATGATGAAGTCCCACAGTCAAGTAGGAAATTGTGAGGTATTTGTCCTATCACCCTTAAATAGGAAATTTAGAAGGAGCTCCGCAAAGCCCATCCTCAACCTTTTCCCATCAGAGGCAAAGAGGTGTGTGTATGGCTACAGACGAGCATAATACCTAAAGACCATCCCTTCACTATTTTCCCACCAACTACACTCATTTTTTTTTCTTTTCCCTCCTTGCCTCCCAGCATTCAAGAATACAGCACATCAATGAAAATTTAGGTACCCAGAATGAGTTACATAGTGAAAAAAAAATTAGAAAACATTAGCTCAGAAGACACAAATGGGCCAGCTCTGTTTCATGACCTATCCCTATTAAGTTCATCATCAAAGGACAGGACATCTCAATTCTCAATGTAGCAGTATGGTGATCAGAAGCTGGACAGACGCACAGTGGCGGTTCCAAGTTACTGACCACAAAGAAAAGCTAACTAGTAGGAAACCCAGTACCTCTGTGCTAAGTAAGTGGAGAAATATTTAAAGATGGTAAAAAAATAAAGGGCTGAAAACACCTTGGAAAAATTGAGTTTCTTAGTTGAGATTTGTTTCTTTCTGATCTAACACTAATATACAACATTATAATCTTTTGAATCATCTATCAATATTCATAATAGTAAGATCTCCAAGTCATATGAGAAACAATGTGCTGAGGTTTGGAGTTGGGAGAGCAGTTCAGGTGTGAAAGAATTCACTTAGACCTTCTCTGTAGCCATCGGGAGCTTTATTTATCGTGCAAGCAAAAAACTAAGTAAGACCCTGATATTTGGGGGAGTTATGCTTATAGATAGGTTTCAGAATGATGATGTAGTTTTAGAAGTTTTTATGGGAACTAAGGACAGAGGAAACAAAGGATAAGGGAGACAAAAAGCAGTTCTTTTGGTACACATTCAAGATAAGGGAGAAAGGACTTTAGGACACCTTCAAGTTACAGAATAAGCTATGGAGATTTAACCCTTATGCACCATTTGTATCCATATCACTTCCCCACTCAACCACTAGGCAGGAGAAATCTTTCAGGAAAAAGGGGCAGAAGTTATCGTCTTCTTTGATCACTTTTCTGGCTGGTCATGTCCTGGTCTCCTGTCTCACAGCCTAATTGCTCCATCTACCTCAAGCACTCTTTTCTACCTCAACATAGTGTTTAGCTTTTTAAATGTACAGGAATTCAAACAACTTAAATGGCTGATGAATATTCAGTTTTCATGCCTGGGCCATGCAAATATAATAAAAATGTCAATGGTACCAAAGTTCATTTTCACTCTTATTGCTAGACCAATCAAAGAATTCTTTACAGAGCTAGGTAAAATAATAACAAGATTCATTTAGAGAAACAAGAGACTCAGAATCAAGAGAAATAATGAAAAAGGTAGGAATGAAGGGGAAAGAGCACTTTCAGACCCCCAAGCTATATCATAAAGCAGAAATCATCCAAATCATTTGGTTCTGGTTCAAAAAAATTAGACAAAGATTAGAGAGATTAGACAAAGAAAAATAAAAAATAATGGGATTTAATACACTGGTGTTCAATAAACACAAAATATAAATTACCTAGGAATGAACTCCCTATGTCTTAAGAACTGTCAGTCGGCCAGTCAGCAAGCATTTATTAAAAGCTTACCAGATGCCAGAAACTGTGATAAGCACTAGGGATATAAAGAAAGGCAAAAACATAGTTCCTGCCCTGAAGGAATCCATATTCTAATGGGGAAGACAACATGCTAATGCATATATATATGTATATATATATGCATATATATATGCGTGTGTGTGTATATATATAATATACACATACATGTGTGTATATATGTATGTATGTATGTGTGTATATATTTATGTATATGAACATATATCAAAGATACACAGTGTAAATGAAAGGTAATCACAAAAGAAAGGCCTTAAGCAGTAGAAGAAACTGCTGAGAAAACTGCTGGGTATGCAATCTGGTAAAAATTACATTTAGACTAACATTCTATAATAAATTCTAAATGGATATGTTACCTGAATATTAAAGATCTAACCACAAAAAATCAGAAGAGAAGCAGATCATATACTTTTCACAGATATAGGTAGATGAAATCTCAGTCAAACAAAGGGAAATAGACAATCACAAAAGACAAAATAGATCATTTGGATTACAAGAAATTAAAGTTTTTAAACAAATTAATTGGTGCATCTAGGATAAGAAGGGAAGTAACTGACTGGGAAAAACCTTTGTATTAAATATTGATTTGTTTTAATAATGTGTATTATTTGTATGTGTGTGCTTGTGTGTGTATATATATGTATAAAAATCAACAAGAACCCATAGTACCAAAAGTCATTCCTCAGTATATGAGTGATCAGAGGACAGGAAATAAAAGTTCTCAAGAAAAGAGCTGCAAACTATTAACAACCATATGAAAGAAAGTTCCAGTGCCTAATGACAGAAGAAATACAAATCAAAACAACCCAGATGTGTTACCTCATACTCAGCAAATTGGTAAAAATAATTAAATATGATAAACAATAAAAGTCACTGTCGTTATGGAAAGACAGGCATATTAAAGAATTAGTGAACTATAATTTAATACAAACACTCTAGAAAGCAATTTAGAATTCTGCAATATAGTGACTAGTAGTCTACATCCAGAGATTCGACTGCTAAGCATATATGCTAAGGAGATGATTGAAAAAAAAAGGGCACCATGAGCCAAAATATTTATAGCACCCCTAGTTTTGGTAGCAAAAACATGGAAATGAAGTAGATGCTCACCTATTAGGGAATCACTAAACAATTTGCAATACATGAATATAATAGAATATAACTGTGCTGTAAGAAGGGATGAATATTATGAATATGGAACTATGGAAAGACTTACATGAACTGATTCAAAGTGAAGCATGCAGTAAGAAAAGTGTAATGGCAAGCAAAGTGGGACTTTTTATTGTTTTTGTTTTGGAGTGCTTTTCAGAACTAAGGCAATCAAGGGCCTTTGATTGAGTCTTGCCTTTGTTTGTAGGAAGGCCCACACCCTTTTGCTAATTAGGTCACAAGAGGTGTGAAGCTGTCTGACTCTGAAGAAGTATATATACACTCTGACGTTAGCATTTTGTTATCTAACCAAATGTTGTAAAATTATAAAAAATCAAAATTATAATAATAATAAAATGATAAAAATCAAAAAAGAGAAATGAAAATGACCCCAAAAAGAAAAATAAGAAGCCACCTCTTTCTGCTCCTGAGCAGACATCAAGGTCCAAAGGCATGAGACACTGCATGTAACATTAGATTTTCTTGATGTGTTTATGAGTTTTATTCAATTTTTCCTCCTATTTTTTTAAAAAAAAATCTTTGTCATTAATGGATGACTCTCTGGGAGCAGGAAGAAGGATAGAGGAGGAAATCTAGACAAAGTAAAAACAAAAGATATCAGTAAAAATCTATTTTCAAAATATAGAGGATTTCTCTCTAATCCTATTCACATTCATCCCAGCACATTCTGGCTTACCCCTACACTAGTTTAATTATGTGAAAGACTGTCAGAGTCTCTAAAATTTGACCACAGTACCTACTTAAACAATGAAGCCATTTCAATTTTGCAATAAAGATAGAAGGGGAAAAAAGAACCAAAAAACCTATCAGCAAATGGCAATTTGTTTCACAGTTGGCAGGTTACAAAATCCATCTTGCAGGACTAAAAAAAAATCATCTCTTAGCCCCATCTAGTGATCATAAATGGAAATATTACCAAAAAGACATTTTTGTATTACATATTAATGTAAATAAGGCTGGAGCCTCTAACTTGATTGCTTTTTGTATTCTTAAGCACATCATATAATAAATCTATCCCTTGAATTGCTTGAATAATCTCAAAGAAAGTCTTGAAGCACAAACACAGATAATGAAATGGTTTGTAGTGGTTTTAAATTATGGCTAGAAACCAAAGTAAACAGCAATATTTGGAAAAGGGAGAAACGCATTATTGGGTCTGAAGGCAGGACAGGACTGCACAGAAAACTATCTTTGCCTTTAAATACCCCACT
>CM053627.1:116005012-116030382 GCA_028646595.1 Phalanger gymnotis
AAATGAAAATTTTTCTTCCCATCTTTTATGAAGGCTAAAATGGGACTTCTTTCCTAATAGCAGCACTGACATGTGAATAATAATTAAATAATTCTTCAGTCTTTTCTCACTTTCTAGCTTACTACTTTCTCCTTTGCTGTAAGGGGAAAAAATGCTCAGGTACTATAGAAATGACACATTTAGGCATCAGGTTCTAACCTTTTCATGCAAAAATAGATATTTATTCCCAAAATGAGTAGGACCATTGATCTCCAGGGGACCCTCCAGCTGTAAATCTTTTTACTATAACTGTAATGAAGAATTAGGGAAGCTACGATGTACAAAGCAATTTTCTCTAAGCATGTAAAATGAATGCTACCTGAATTGATGAACTGGGCACTAAAACTGGAAGTATTTCTACTGCTATCCTGGCAACATTTCTACCTAAGTTTTTATTAAAGGAATTATGTCACAAAATTATTTATTGCACATTTCTGCCCATAAATATTTGAGTATTGCAACACAAAGTAATTTAAGCAAAGAGAATGAGTTGTCACTTACATGAAAAGCATATATTATGTTGTAGGACAACAGTGAAAAGAATTTAGTGAGACAATGAATAAAATCCCTTCTGAAACTCACAGGCAAGGGACCAAAAGGGGATCAGGAAGCATGGTGCAGCATCTTTCCGCATAGCTGTTTTCTACTTAAGTGGATTTCAGTGGTTTAAAAAAAAGTGTCTGCTGTCTGTGCCAGATTTACATTTCAACAATTACGCTGTGATGTTGGTGAAAATCTTCACTTATAATAGTCTGGCTTCCCTCCAGCTCCACAGAGCTGAGAAATGCCTCTCTTCTTCCTTCTCTAGGACTCTACTTGAACCAGTCTATCACCAGTTGGATAAGACAATTTGTTCCACTGTTGGCAAAGTGTTAAAAGTTTCCTTGATGCCTCTTAAAAATCCTTAAGGAATCCTTAAAGTGGACCATATGCTGGCTGGGGAAATGGCTATTGGCGGTGAATGTAGGGACAATAAAGACTGGGAAGATCACTGGAACTGTGTTTTTTGAGCTATCTGGCTCTTTCACACACCCTGCTTCCAATGCAAGCACTGAATGCTTCAGTGTTTGTTAGTTATAGGTAAAGTGCTAGTCATAAAGTGGCAACAGGATCAAGACCCAAATAAAGACAAGACGGAAAAAAAACGAGTCTTTGACACAATCCATCTAATATAGAACTCTACGAGTGACAAGTTTATATTGTGGCAAAGTTACAAAGTCCTTTTCACACAGGACCCTAGGGGCAAACTAAGAATTAGCATTCTTCTTTCTTATAGATAAAGAAACGGGGGCTCATACATCTTGAGCTGCTATTTGATGCCTACTTAATAATTCTCAGAGCTAAGATGAAAACCCAGGCCTGACTCTAGTCCAGTCATCTTCTCACTACACCATAGTATACTTTCAACTAGTGCAAAAGGAGATCCTTATTCTTTCCTACATGTGCATTGAAAGACTGTATCCTCTAGTGGAGACAAGGATTCCATTACCTACACTATCATTTCATCTCACCCACCACAGAGATGGTAATAAATGAAGTCTCATTGATGATAATGACATTATAGTTATAATACCCATAACTACATTATATCTATGACCTTGAACTCTCAAATTCCTCTCCCCGATCATATCTATTCTCCTTTATCTCCTAAACTTCTTTATTTTCACTGTAGCCACCAAGTCCACCTCATCTCTCTCTCTTCCTGGTTCATCATCCCTACAGTGACCTCAGTCCTTCTTGTTCGCTTACCTTCAATATTTCCATATATACTGGCTCCTTCCCCTCTCAAGTTGCCTATAAAAGTGCCAATGTCTCCACAAGCCTTAAAAAACTTTCACCTGACCCTCAAGCTATCATCTTATATCTCTTTTCCCCTTTCACAATCAAACCCCTTGAATCTACACTAACTGCTTCTATTACCTCCACTTATCATCACTTCTCAACACATCACAATCTGGCTTCCAAGCATATCACTTGACAGAAACTACTCTCCTGACAGTTCTTAGTGACTTCAGTCTTAATTCTACTTGACCACTGTGCATCTATTGATATTGTAGATGATTCCGTGGCAGTGCTCTTTCTTGGATCTCTTCCTACCTGTCTGATCACTCCTTTATTGCTCGTCTCCCATTCCCTAAGCATGGGCCTTCTCTCAGACTCTGTCCTAAACCCCCTTCTGCTTTCTATCTATACTCATTTTTGGTGATTTCATCAGATCTCATTGGTTCAACTCATTACCTCTATGTAGAGGATATGCAAACCTACATGGAAGTAGTATTTCATGGTATTTCAGCAGTGCAGGGAATCCCCAGTGGGAAATGCCTCTAACAATGCTGAGCAACACCTTGCAATTTACCATTGTGGAGAGTCCCCTTCATATCTCTGCTGTACACTATTCCCACGTAACTGCTTGCTGGATAGCTCCACCTAGTTGTCTTTTTCACACAGCCGACACATCCACAATAGAAGTCATTATCTTCTCCTTAAGTCTGCCTCACTGTCATTCTTCAATCAGCATCAGTACCAAGCTCTAGCCATTCACGTTCACAATTTCGAAGTCCTCTTTGACTCTTCCCTCTCCCTCAGTCCCTCTGTCTGATCTGTTGCCAAGTCTTATCACAGCTACTTCTACAACAGCTTTTATGTCTCTCTGTCCCCTTCTCACACTCAGATTCAACTCTTAGCCCTCATCTCCTCTCAATTAGACTAGTGTAGCAGCTTTCAAACTAGCATACTTCCTCGTTTGCCGACTTTCTCCTTTCCAAAACACACTCCACACAGCTACCAAAATGGGCAAAATTCTGACAATGTCACTCCCCTGAATAGAATCTTCCCTAGCTCCCTATTACCTCTAGGATAAATCACAAATGCCTAACATTAGAATTTAAAGCTCCCTATAATCTGGTTCCAGATCACATTCCCATGTAATCATTCTTCATGTAATCTATTCAAGTCAATATGGCCTACCAACCTGGCATCCCATTTTTCTGTCTCTATGCCTTTATGAAGACTGTCTCTAATGCATGCAACACTCTCCCTCCTTATCTTCCTCTTAGAACCCTTAGCTGCTTTCTAGCTGGATCAAGTGCTGTCTCTTCCTCAATGCTTTTCCTGGCCCCATCAGTAATTAGAGCTCTCTTCCTCATCAAATTACCTTGTATTTACCAATCTCTTAATACCTAAATCACCAGAAGAATGCAAACTCCTAGAGGACAGGGACTGTTTTGTTTGTCATTGTATTCCCAGGACCAAGCACTCATGCCTTGCCCACACTGATCAACTGAACTGACTGTCATCCTATATTCATCACATATATAATCAAGATTTAGCTAACAGATACCACAGTTAATATGCATATAATAGATATGAGAACAAGAATATCCTCATAAACCTAAATTATTGTTCGTATAGAATCCTACAAATTAATGGATATTTTACAAATAGAAAAGGCACCAGGGACTTGGGCCATACTGCCTTCGAACACACCTTTCAATATAAAACTGTAACTGCGTAAGTTTATTCAGAAAGATTACTGTATTAACCAAACATTAAGCAATAAAAATTGTCACCGTTCCTTGCTATGATTTCTGAGCATCTTGTCATAGAAAACACACTATCGATCTCCATTAGAAGGTAGACTGACAAATACTTACAGCATTTTGATTTTCAAATAAGGACTTTGGAGCAGCTTGTGCTTTGCATGTCTTAAGGTATGTCTGCCAATTGAACTCCTCTTCTTTATACCCTAAAAATATGTGTTAAGATAAATTAAATTTACTTTACAAAATCAATTCAAATTTTTTTCAATTAATCTTCCAATAATAATAATTATGGTTTTAAAGTTAGCCAAGTGCTTTTTATGTATGTTATCTGATTTGACCAATTATTATTAACCCCTATTATTAACACTATACAGATTAGAAAAATGAAGCTAGAAAGATTAAGTGAATTGCTTATATTATTCTGCTAGTAATGACCCACATCTCTTCTAGCTTCAAATCCACCGTTCTTTTTATTATGACCCTCCCCAACTCTCTCTCTTTCTCTCTCTCTCTCTCTCTCTCTCTCTCTCTCTCTCTCTCTCAACAAAACAAAAAGAAAACTTCACTTATTTTCAATATTACCTTCTACTTCAACACACCTCAAGCCACACATGCAACTGGAATTTTTAAAATCAAAATATTAAGCAACACACAATAATTTCATTTCAACCATGGGTTTTCCTACACAAAGTAAGTAGAACCAAACATACAGTTTAATATTTGCTCCAAATGTGTTTTTTTCCCATTCTAAACAGCTACAAAGAAAACTAGTAAAGTGGTAAAGATATAACTATCATTTTTATAAGCTTTTCATGAGTTTTGTAAGCAATTTCCCAGAAAAAACTTATCGAAGAAGAAGAATGAAGACCTATGGTTTGCTTTGGCGGGGTGGGGGAGTATTTGTCTGTTGGTTAAGTTCATTAAGCTCCTATTATACGCAAGTCACTATGCCAATTTTTTCTGTGTTTACAAAACAGTTTACTCAATATAGAAACTAACAGAATGCTAAAAAAAAAAGTTAAAAATGTATGATAATAATAACTAGCATTTACACAGCACTTTAAGGATTGCAAAGCACTTTACAAGTTTTATCTCATTCTATACTCACAGTAACCCTGGAAGGACAATGCCATTATAATCACCATTTTATACAAGAGGAAACTGAAGCAGACAGAGGTTATACGACTTGCCCAGGTCACATAGCTAGTAAGCCAGATGTGAACGTAGATCTTCCTGACTCCAGGGCCATCATTCCATTCACTGAGCCACTAATGTCTACAGTTCACTACTGCAAGAGTAGCCAACTCAAACCTAATAAAATGCATCCAATATACATGTTTCTTAAGTGCCATGGGTAAAGATTCTTGGCTTGATTTTCTAATACCATTGAAGAGAGCATTTCCTAAAAGAGGAAATTGGCTATTTCACTTTATTTTTCCTGCCAGTGTGGGCACTTCTACTTTTATTAATGCTGAGAAAGCAAGGTTACAGGAAAAAAAAAGCCAACAACAAAACTCTAATTTATTTTTTCTATTTTAATGTTCCCCATGTACAAATATTAATTTTACCCACAAGTTCACACCTTTCTTTCATTTAATTTTTTTTCTTTTCCATATGTTTTAGTTTAGTTTTGTGTAACTGTCATTCTTCCATTATTTTTTCTAACAAGAAAGAGCCTGTTAACTAATTATCAATAGTCTACAGACAGACTTCCCCCCAACAAAAACAGAGCTTTAGTAACCTGGCCTTTTGGCATTAAGTGATAAGAGAATACCAACTCTTTGAATTTAAAAATAGAAAATCCCGTTGGCACTACACTGGGAGTGCAAAATCCATTAGAAAAACCATATGAAATAGCTGGATAAAGAGGAAGCACAATGTTCTAAAATGTTTTCATTCAAATGTGCTCACTTTTTAAGACTCACAAAGAAAATTCATAAAACAGATAAATGAAAGGTGATTAATTTGTTTTTCAAAAGAATTCTTACAAAAAAGAATCCTTGACAAATATCATTAAGTAGTAAGTTTCCTTAATAAATTTCAATTTATTAAAAATCTGATTTATGTATGTATTTTTGAGGCAGCTAGGTAGAATAGTTGTATAAAGCAAGGAGTCTGGAGTCAGGAAGTCCTGAGTTAAGATCTGGTCTCAGACAATTGCTGGCTGTGTGATCTTTAGCAAATCACTGAACCTCTCTGTTCCTTAGTTTCCTCATCTATTAAATAGGCACAATAACAGCACCCATCTCCCAGGGTTGCTGTGAAGATCAAATGAGAAAATAATAATAAAACATTTTATAAACTTAAAGTTTTATGTAAATGCTAGCTATTTTTTGAAACTATCTTTTGGATAAAGGCAATAGAGTCAAAAATAATTTTTAAGCAGAGGAATGACTTGACTACACCAAAAAATAAGGAAGCAAGTTGATAGATTCTGAAAAATGAGTTGGTGTTGAGACTGGGTACAAGTGGGAGTACCTGCTAATAGAATGGTTGGCTAAGAGAGCCTCTCCTAGAGTGGTAGCCTTGGGAACAGAGAGCAAAGGACTGTTTTCTGACAACAGCATTTGGAATCTGAGTGTTTCCTTTTTATTTACAAGACAACTTTGCTCTATAACAAATACTAGACTGCATTTTAATTTAGTAATCTTTTCCTGACTTTGAGGAACCACCACACCAAGCAAGCCACTTTCATCTCACCTTTCCAGATACTGAAATGAAAATCTAAAATGATTCTGAAATGATGTTGTATATCGATCAATCATCCAATTAATCAGCAAGCATTTACTACAGGCGAATGACTGGGCTAACCACTAGTGATGACAAAGATAAAAATAAAGCTGGCATTGTCCTCAAGAAGCTTAGAATAATGCAAGGAAATCAGTAGTTACATATGTAAGTAAATATAAATAAAAGCAAAGTAAAGACAAGGCAATCTGGGGGAGGGAACAGGCTTTAGTAGAAAAAGGAAGGGACTTATAGAGGAGGTGGCATTGGATCTAAACTTTGAATGAAACTGAAGAGTCAAAAAAGCAGAAGGAAGGAAACAGAGTATTCCAGGCATGTTTTTCCCTTGGGCAAAGTTATGAAGACCGATAAGGAAATATCATGTGAGTGATAGCAAGTAGTTTTAGGTAGAGTCAAAAATAAAGTGTGTAAAGGGGAAAAACAAATCTGTAAAGGAAGCCAGATTTGAAAGCAAAATGGTTTTAGATCCCAAAAAGAAGAGGTGGTCTTTGATCTTAGAAGCAACACTGAACCACTGGAACTTCTTGGACAAGCAAATGACATGACAGACCTGTGCTTTAGGAATAATGTGTGGAATATGGTTTGCATAGAACAGAGACAAGAGGCTTGAAGGTAAATTAGGAGGCTACTGCAATAGTCCAGGGCAGAGATGAGGAAGGTGTGAACTAGTGTGGTGGATGGAGGAAGAACCGTATGCAAGGGCAGAATTGGTTAGTCTTGGTAACCATTTGGATATGGGGAATGAGGGAGAGATAAACATCAGGGATGATTCTGAGACTGTGAAACTGGATGACTATAAAGAGAGTGGTATCTTCAAACAATAATAAAGGAATTTGGATGAAAAGTGAGTTGGGAGAGGAGAAGAAAGGAGGAAGAAGATAATTAGTTCTGTTTTGGACATGTTGAGTTGAATTGCCTACGGGACATAGGGTTCAACCTGTTCAGTTGGTGATGTAGGACTGCAGCTCAGGAAAGACACTAGGGTTAAATATAGAGATCTAAGAATCATTTACATGGAAGTGCTAATTCATCCTGCAAAAGCTAATAAGGTCGCCAAGAACAAGAATGTAGAGACAGTAGAATGTCTAGGCATGAGCTTTCACGTATACACACCATTAGGCATTGGGGTATAGACGACCTAGAAAGGAGACTAAGAAGGAGTCTCCTCCACACGGTAGGAGAAGAACCAAGAGAAAAACGGTCTCTTGAATATACAGGGAGGAAAGGGTATGTAGGAGAAGGGGGCCAAAAGTGTCAAATGCTACAAAGAAGTCAAGAAGGATAAAGCCTGAGAAGAAGGTCTGTGGATTTAGCAATTAAGAGATCATTGGTAATTTTAAAGAAATCAGTTTCACATGAGTGATGAGGTCAGACATAAGTGGATTTGACTAAAAATATGAATGGGTAGTCCTCATACAGTTCTTTCCTTAACCATCTGGTACTATTTAAGATAACTTATCATGAACTTACAAACATGTCAAGTTAATAAAGCTATTTATTATTTGAGGCTAGTATTTTTGGTAAGTTCCTTAAAGACCTATCTTCAAATACACACACATGCACACGCACACACACATACACATGCACACACACACACACACACACGCACGCATGCACGCATAAACAACCACCATAAACAACTACTCTGTGCACTGTTGCGCTAGGCACAATGGTCAGTGAAGGAGGTTTTATTCCGGCTGAAAAAATTACAATTTAATTATTTATACCTGAGAAAATGTGATTAAAAAAAAACTGTCCAGAACACTTAGAACACTGCCATGTGTGTTATACTTCAACTATGCAGAGTTCTAAGCTGAGATCTCTCTCAGGTATATCCATATCATAGTCCAGCCATCATCCCTTGGATTCCACCCCTAGAACACTCTGGGCTTTGATAGCTTTCACCTTTTCTTACCCAGATTCAAGTCTCCTACAGCATTTCCCAGATAACTCTGCACCATGTTGCCTCTGCTTACACCATCATTCTCACCTTTTCTCCATAAGAATCTTAGGGATTTTCTTGCTTACTTGTTTGTGTCTTACCCTCAGGATTAGTACCATGCCTAACATATAGCAAATGCTTAATAAAAGTTTTATTTTGCTAGCTAACAAGTCAGCTGGTTGATCTTTGGCTTAGTTTGCTGACATCTTAGGACATGTTCTGTTTAATATTTTGGTTAATGACTTTCATGAGGGCATAGATGACATGCTTATTAAATTTTCAGATGGCAGAAAACTGAAGATAGTCAAACACTGGAAAACAGAACCAGATTTCTAAAAGATATCATAAGCTAAAACAATGGACTCAAACAATATAAAATGTAACAAGTTTTTAAAACATTTTGTTTACATCACAATTCATTTAATAAACTTTTTTCATATTAAAAATACAAATCTAAGCTTACACCATCTGAATTATCATGTTTTATTGTTATGAATTCCAAATTAGTGTTATCTAAACAGGTAGAGTTATATTCAATTTAAAATCTTAAGGAAACGCCCTACTCCACCCCCAAATGAGAAGATACTTCACCTTTACTTCTTGGCAGAGATGGGTGGGGGGCGGGGAGGGGTTAGGTTTGTAATTTTGCATAGAACATCAACTCAGTTGATACCATGATTAATTTTGTTGAATTTTTTTCTTTCTTTTTTTAAATTCTTTGATATAGGTGAATATTTGATAGGTAGGAGAGTGAAGGGATATATTCAGAAAATAAAGAGAACATAAAAATAAGTGATATCAACAAAATTAATATTAATAAAAATTAGTAATAACAGTAAACAAAAATAATAATACCTTTTGGTGGATGAAGCTTGTGGCCAGTTTTTTCACACCATCCAACTGGATGAATGTCTAAAGCATCAGCATTTACCCAGAAGTCATAACAATCAGGATAACCATCAAAGTGAAGCCTTATCCTATAGCCACAAACCTGAAATATGGAAAAGAATATTAGTTAATAATTTTTTTAATTTCAAAATGTTAATGTCCACAATATAGCCAAATTAAAATAGAATATTTATGTCACTGAATATGCAGTCTATGCTAATAAAATCACTTTGATTAAAGAAAAATAAATGACATTATAAAAACTGTGAGCCAAGGCTGTACTGAAAGGAGCTAGGCTGTAGTGCATATGCATTGGTGATAGTTATATACACTTATGCAAGATGAAAAGATTTAGGGATTCTCCTATGAGAAAATAAAGATATAGACTCTCTGTCTATCTCCATTCCTTGCAATTTACTAGTACAAATGGTCAGGTTAATTAGGGCAGACTGAATCTCTTCCAGTAGATGTTTAAAGACATCTTCCACGAACTGTCTGGATAATTGGAATTTGTGCATTTTTTTAAAAAAGACAGTAACTCTTAAGAGATATGTGGCTTGGATGCATCTACCTGGAGAAGCTAGTCAATTCTCCACTTCACCTTGTAGAGGAGTACAAAAGGTTCTTATCTATTGTAAACCTAGGAAACATGGATTTCTTGAAATAAAGAAGTGGTTCTACCTAACAAATAAAGAACGTTAAAGCTTACATAAGGAAAAGGGATAGGTTCAAATCCTCGGTCTGATGGTTACTACTTCTATTTATTAGCAAGTCACTTAATCTCCTTGAGTCTTAGATTTTTTTTAATCTGTAAAATGAAGACACTAAACTAGATGGAGTTTTGAGGTCATTTCCAACTTTAAATATATGAACCTATGAACTGTCACAGAAAAAAAGCAAGCTTAAGAAAAGGGTGGGTAATTTGAGGATAGATAATAAAATTATCTGAATTAAAAGGAGACATAGTAATTAAGGTTCCTCTTTCTAGTTCAAAAAGGGAGTACCATAGAAAAATCCTCCATTGGCTGAACCTACAAGTAACAGCAATATTATCTTATATAAGCCTATATCTTCTCTAGAAATATGTCTTTATTGTGCCATAGTTAACTGACTTTGCATCTAACAAGTGTCATATGACATTGTACTACTTTCCTAAAATAGCCAAACCTTTGCCAAACAATTAACTGAAAGAATAGTTTGGTTGGTCTTAAAAACAAAGTAAATACACTTATATGAAATGAACTTTACTGATTTTTGAGAGACAATAATATAGCTTGGATATAATTACATAAAAGAGAAAATTTTTAAAAGATAGACCCATCAGAAGGAGAAAGAAGGAAGAATCTAGGAGAGATGCAGCATTACTCAATTACAAATACTGATATTCTATGTAATAAAGTATATTTTTTAAGGCTGAAATCTTTTACGCATGAATCCTATAATGTCTATTCTGAAAAACTAAAATATGGATATATGGTTGATCTGTCATTCACATGAATTTGATATTTTAGAATCCTTTCCAGCTTCATAGTTATAAGCTCTTTTATTAAAAAAAATCACAGAATTAGACTGTTTTTACCTCAGCAACAGTGAGAACACAGTACATTGACTGATGTTCGGGGTCTACACCTTCTAACTTCATTCCAACTTTGAATCCATTTTTGTTATAGGGAAAGGACTGGTACTAGAAAATAAAATGACAACAGTTTAGTATTTCAAAATTACTAACATGCTTTAGGATAAAAAAGTGAAAGAATCTAACAGTCACTTCCATAAGACATCATTCAGAAAAAAAATCATTTGGGAATATAGTATCTAGACTAAATATTTTTAAGCAATAAACTGGTAAGATAAATAGATAAAGATACATACACACACCTAATAGAAAGTTAACCAGTTAATGTTAAAATCTAATAACATGAAATACTGGAAGAAATTTTTATGAAGGACAGAAAAATCATGGTAGAATTGCTTATAAAGGAAGAGGTTTTCTGACAAAATGTGCTGGTTAATTATGAAATGAAAGTTTACAAAAGTTTACAAAATTTGCTACTATTTTTAAGCAAATTATATTGCTATAGATGTACTTACCCTAATGTTTGCTAATCATTACTATTTACAATTCCACATGCCACATCCCAGATTTACTATCTGGCAAATAATTTTCATAAGTATTTTATACTGGGAGCACAAGCTCTTATACAAAAACAAACTTTAAAAACAAACTTTACATCTTTATTTTCAGTTTACTGTTTTCAAATAATTTCATAATGTGTACACTGAGTAATAGTGTCCTGACAAAGCTCATTTAGCAAATGTCCACCATAACAACAAAAAATCCTATTATATAGTTTACATAATTGTTTAGCTGATCAACTTATAAAGTAACTGCTTTTTAAAATTTACAACCCATCTTTTACAAAAAGGTACGAAATTAGTTTTTATCCCCTGGTAAAATTTTCTTTATTCTGAACCTGAACCATACCGCAATGGTATAAAATATACATTCCACCAAAACAAGTGATAGGGATTCCCAATATCAGTTTCCTCCAATGTACTAAGGGCCATATACTCAATGCCCTCTCCTTCCCTATTCTTGGTTGACATCTTTACTTCTCACCTGCTGTACCTGCTTCCACATCCCAGGGCTTACAAAGCCTTTGCCACACTTTCTCCACTCCCTTTGCACAGGGAGTAAGACTAGTTTTCCTGCCAAATCAAAGAAGCTGTGGGAATCCATAACCAAAACCTCCTCCCCAAAATATAGCCTCTTCTCTTTCACGGTTTTATCATCCACAGATGACAACATTAAGCTCTGTGCCTGCCACTTTCTCTCTCTCTGCCCTAATCCTAAATTAAATAGCCTAGGACAGCAAAGTTGAGTCTCATCTACCTCCATTCAGCTCAAGCCTATAGATTCAAAACCCTATTATAATCCACTTTTCTGCAAAGATCAACCCTAAACTTCTATCATCTGAATTTAGCTGTCCAGGAACACTTCTCTATCAGCAAAACAATCCAGTGGAATTAGCTATCTCCTATACTGCTATTTCCACTCCTGGATCACTGCCCTGTCACAGCAGAGGGGCTTGCAAAGCTCAATAAATCTATGCGCCGTGCCATACATGATTACCCAAGATAGGTCATAGTGAAAGTTCTGACAAAAGGTGATCTACTGGAGAAGGAACAGCAACCATTCCAGTATCTTTCCCAAGAAAACCCCATGGACAGTATTAAAATGATAAAAGATATAACACTGGAAGATGAGCCCCTCAGGTTGAAAGGTTTCTGACATGTTACTGGGGAAGGTTGGAGGACAACTACAAGGAACTCTAGTACTAATGAAGTAGCTGGGCCAAAGCCAAAAGGAAGCTCAACAGCAGATGTATTTAGTGATGAAAGGAAAGTCTGATGCTGCTAAGCTCAATATTGCATAGGAACCTGGAATATAAGATCTATGAACCAAAGTAACTGTATTTGGATGAACAGGAGATGGAAAGGTTCAACTCTGACATCTTGGGTGTCAGTGTACTCAAATGGATAGGAATGGGTGAATTTAATTCAGGTGATCATTACATATGCTACTTTGGGCAAGAATCCCTTGGCAGAAATGGAGTAACCCTCATAGACAATAAAAATGGGAAGGCAAAAGGAAAAGGGGACAGCAGAGGATGAGGTAGATATATGGTGTCATAGAAACAATGAGCATTAAGTTTGGACAGACTTTGGGAGATAGCAGAGGACAGAAGGGCCTGGCAAACTATAGTCCATGGGGTCCCAAAGAGTCAGGCATGACTTAATGACTAAGTAACAACAATAATATTGCTGTTTTGCCTAGCTCTATTTCTGCAGAACCGATTAACAATATTAAGTAAAATATGTCTGAAAAATAAAACAATAACACTTATAGACAGATGTGTGTTGCATTGTCAAACAGTTATCTAAAGGCAACTAGGTGATGCGACATATACACTACTGGGCCTGGAGTTGAATACAGCCTCAGACAGATACTAGCCATGTGATCCTGGGCATGTAACTTAACCTGTTTGTCTCAGCTTCCTTATCTGTAAAATAAAGATGATAATAGCACCTACCTCCCAGGGTTGTTGTGAGGATCGAATAAGATAATATTTGTAAAGTACTTAGCACAGTGCGTATTTAATAAATGCTTATTTTCTTTTATTCTCCCAAAACTATAAAATTGATATTCAATTCCACGCTAATTCTCCTTAACTGTCATAGTCTTCACAGACTTCATAGACTATTCACACAATTCAAAGGGGAAAGCCCGGGGAAAACAACAAACAAAGGAAAGGGAAAAAAGAAAAGAACGTGTCTTGCCATGCACAGTAGAAAACTGAAGTTAAAAACTATTTTCCCTCAATTATTTGGGTGTTTGAGTTTCAAATTTATTTTTGCACTGAATCGTACAGTTGCTTCAATTCTCTGATTCAAAATTTATATCTAGGAATACCCTAAAATGAATGGGAATGCAATATAGAAGAACCAGTAAGTAGCATTTGACACGGCCTGAAGCAAAAAGTTCAGTGGCTCCCTATTGCCTTCAGAATAAAATACGAATTGCTGTTTGACGTTTAAAGCCCTCTAAGAATCTGACAAGATCCCATCTTTCAAGGCTGATTACACATTATTCTCCAGATTATAAACTCTACATTTCAGCCTGATTGCTCTACTTCCATTGCCACATACTTAAGCCTTCCATGTGCTGCCTCCCCACCTTTGCCCAGGCTGACTCGTCTGGAAATGCTCTCCTTCCTCACACCTGGCTCCCTTCAAGGCTCCGATGACCAAGCACTTCCTTCAAGGGGCCTTTCCTGATTTCCCCAGTTCTTAGTGTCCCCCACCCAAAATCATTTTTCTTGCCTTTTGAATAACTCTTTGTATTTGCTTATCTGCAAGCATATTATATCTCTGCCAACAGAAAGTAAGCTACTTGAGGGCAGAGACTGTCTCACCTTTGCCTTTATGTTGTGCCTGGCACAATGCTTGGCACATAGTAATTCAGATGCTTGTTGAATGACTGTTTGTTAGGTCTGAATACTCTACTGGCCAGGTAAGTCCTTATACAGTTTCCTGTACTGTTACCAGATCAATGAAGCGCTGATCCTTCTAATCAATAGTCTCACTGGTCTTGAGACCTGTCGTTTCACCACTCCTATCTTACCTTGTAGACACAGTAACACTGATCAAGGTGTGGCTCTCATTCCACAGGTATGCCAGCTAGATGGCACAGTGAAGAGTATGCTGGACCTGAAGTTAGGAAGACCTGAGTTCAAATCCTGCCTCAGGAACTTACTAATATAACTGCTCCCTGACTCAGTTTCCCCATAGGTAAAATTGAGATACTAACAGTCCCTACCTCATAAGGTTGTTATGATAATAAAAATGAGATGCTTATAAAGTATTTTGCAAACATTAAAGTATTATATAAATGCTAGCTAGAGTATGTTCTGGGCATGAGGTATTACTTGCCCCTGATTAGTCGATATGCATTAACATTGTCATCATTCAGTGGGTGGGGACTGGATTGCATTGATTCTGTAGATATTTGGATTAATTATTAGGATGCTCCTCAGAATTGAAATTAATTTTCTGCTATTAAAATAAATTACTCTGCTAGACCATATTTTATTCATTCAGGAAATGGGAAGGTTTGGAAAGACTGAATCATGTAACCTGAAGTAGGAAGTTTGGAAAGGAAATGATTCCAAATCAGACTTCCTAAACCAATCATGGAAACTGAAGATAACTATTACATTTAAGCACTTTTCTTTCTTTTCCCTTAAAGATATCTTTTCTGAGCAGTCTGGTACGATGAAAAGAGCACAGAACTTTGTATCAGGACTCCACTTTTAAATCCTGACTCTCTGCTACTTATCATGTGACTTTGGACAAACTCTCTAACTTTTGCTGGTCTCAGTTTCCTCATCTGTAAAATGAAGGTGTTGGATTCAGTGGTTTCTGAGGCTTCTTCCAGCTCTCAATAATACTATGATTCTCTTTTATGCTTCAAGTTCTAACATTCCACGACTTGAAGGAGCACCATACCTCTTTAAAAAGCTTAGTTGGCACTGCAATAGCTTTTTCTTCCTCCAAATAGGAAGCCCAACACCATGCCTTCTTTCCCTTAGGAGGTAAACCTAAAAAAGAAAGCAAAAGTTAACTATTATTTTTTAAAATATGAATACACTCTACCAACTCCTGGTCTTTCAACAAATACATATTAAACATCTATCTATGGACAAAGCACTATGTTAATGATTATGGGGGTTAAAATGCTAAGGACATGGTTGTGGACCTCAAACAGTTTACAATCTGGTAGATATATACACCTGCTGACAACACAGAATGTTTCTAAGTGCCATCAGAGACATATAAGCCAAGTACAGTAGGAATGCAGGAGAGATCAATCACCTCCAGCTATCATAAAAGGCTTCATTGGGAAGAGAGCATTTGCACTGGGCCTTGAAGGAAGGGTAGGATTTTGACAAGCACAAAGCAAAGCCGGCATTCCAGGCAAAGGGAATAGCATAAGCAAAGGTGTAGAAATGGAAAACTGTCGTGAGTTTGTCTAGAATATTCAGTAGTACGGGCAGATGGGAAATAAGGTTTGAAGAGTAGGGAAGGGCCACATCATGACAGGCAATCAAAGATACTGTTAAAATTGTTCAATGTGAGGTCCAGGTAAAGAAGCTGGTGAAGTTAAAAGACGAGAGCTGAAGATGGGGAAAACAGGGAGGGATCAAGGGTCAGAAGGTAAATATGAGAGCGATGGAGGCAAAAAGCAGGAGCAACAGGAGCAAATGGGCAGGAGAAGCAGAAGGTAAGAGGGCAGTGAGAAGAGAAGGCAGGTTCCGGGTTTTAGGTACTCTATAGAGGTAGAACAGTTCAAAAGTGATAATGAGATTCATGGTGGAGCTACGTTGGTAGGTAGTTAAAGCAGATCAGAGTTGAGGATTATAAGGAAATCAGAATGTTAGAAGGGTCATCCAAGCAGATGTTGAAGTCAACAAGAATGATGACAGGGAATGGGACAGAAAGGAATATATTGAAACAGGTGCTACAGAAATCACTGAAGCTAGGAAAGTGTTCTGGTGGTCCTCAGATGAGGGTGGAGGAGGAGCATGAAGTTATAAAAGGTATTGAGTGATCTAGATAGGGTAGTACAGAAAGGAAGAAATACACCAATTCCCCTTCTCTCAATGATTCCAAGGTAAGTGAGATGAGGGAAATGGTGTTACCAAAAGAATGTCATGTTTCCAATGTAGTAAGGAGTTAGAAACTGTATTTGTGAGAAAAATGGAGGATGTTATACTTTTTTCAAGACCTCTAGAAAGTTAACTCTTTAGCTTTCATTCTTTATCTAAAAATCTTCCAAGCACAATTTTTAGTAAATAATTTATCAAGGAAGAGCTGATAAGGATACTTCATTAATAAGACACAAAACTGCACTGAAATAAAGTGGTCGAAACTCTCCTTTTAATAAAAATACCAAGGAGTAAATTGTATCTGCCATCAACTTACTCTGTTTTAAAACGGCGGAATCATTTCGTCTTTTTCTTCGGGCTCTCTGAGAACCCCGCAGGATTCTGCCATCATGCTTGTTTTCCTAGATTAACAAATTAAATTAATGACTTACAGGTTTTGTTAATTCTGCACCAAGGAAAGGTTAAATACAAAAATAAAATTTTCTGATAAATTCTCTAGCTTGCATATCTGTTTATTTTATAGTAATTATTCTTGCAGTTGAATACATTGTTGGTAAATGTTCAAAGACTATGGATCTTGTCACAGAATTTTGTTGCTTTAGGCCAAAGGCTCTTCAAGATAATAACATAAAACTTAGTGTAATTAGACCCACAATTCAGCCAAACCAATATTTTGTTTCTGGAAATGGGACCAAGTGACATATCATGAGACTAGCACTATTATTTTCAACCTCAAAGATCAGATCTAAGCTCCAGAGTGGAGCCTCAATCCATTAGTTTATTCCTTATTGATAACATTTACATTTTTAGTCCAAACAATTTGAATTATTTTTTTTCCAAAAATGCATTACTTTGCACTTGCTCACAATGAAAGTTAGCTGTCATCCTATAGCACATTCCCACAGCCTCACATGATCTTCAAGCAATTTGTCCTCACTGGTAGACATTTTATTTCTTAGGAAAATTAGTATCTGGAGATTTTTCTATCTTCTAACCCCTCTTCTGTATCATTCACATGTGTGCACACACACATACATGCATGCACACACACAAAAACATACACATACACAAGATATATTCCAGAAATGTTCCCCAGGAAATTCCATGGTTAGAGTTGAGAGCAATAAGCAAGTATCTTTAACCTTTGTTTCCCGTCTCTAGGCCATGAAGAAAACAGTCCCATGAGAACCCCATGGCACCCCAATAGCCTTACTGTGGACCTTAAACCTTTATTAAGCACCTACAAAGCACTGTATAGTAGGCCCTGGGAATACAATGACAGATATAGCACAGTCCCAAAACTCAAGGAGTTTATATTCTACAGGAGAATATCTATAAATATAGGGAAGGTAGTTTCAGGAGGTAAGAAGAAAGAAACAACTGATGGGAAATTAGTGAAGGCTTTACAGAGGAGGTGGTATCTAAAGTGAGCACTGAAGGAAGGTAAAGATTTTGAAATATGGAGATAGGTAGAGAGTATATTCCAGGCATAGGGGCTGGCATAGCAAATACATAGAGAAATATGATGTGAAGTCTGTGAAAAAGTTAACATGCCAATCTGACTAGACCAAGTGAAGGGGAACAATATGAAATAAGGCTGGAAAGGCAAGTTGGACCTTGTAATAATTTGTAAGCAGTGACAGGATAAGCCCAGTACTTTAGGAAGATTATTCTGACAGCCACACAGAGAATGGATTAGAGATCAGAGAGGAGAAAAGTAGAAGTAGGGAGCCCAATCAGAAACCTATTATAGTAGATGAAGGTAAAGGTGATGAAGGACTCTACTAGGGGAGTGACTATGTGATTAGAAAGAAGCAGGTGGTTACAAGAGATATTACAAAGGTAGAAATGACAAGACTTAGAAACCGAGTAGCCTTGAGGGTAAAGTAAGAACAAAGCTGAAAAGGAGGAGTAAAGTTCATAATCTGGGTGACTAGGAGGATAGTGGTGCTCTAAACAAAAATATGGAATTTGGGGGGAAGGATGGGCTTAGGGGAGAAGATAATCATTTCCGTTCTGAACTTGTTGAATTTGAGACAGCAAGGAGATGCCCAGGTGGAGATACTGAGCAGGAGCTGGCACTGTAGGAAAAATAAAAGTAAAAAGTAAAATCAAACAGACAAATGTTGTAGTCAGTGGCACATATATGATGATTCAACTTATGCAAGCTAAAAATAACATCAAGTGAGAGAGTATAATGAGAGAAGAAGAGCGTGCAGGATAGAGTCTTAGGGGACAACCAAACTGAGGCTGGCAAGAGATGGAATACGTTCCACTCTTCTCTTGTTGAGAGAGAAATGGAAGCCATGGGAAGAGAAAGTATTCAGAAGAAGAGAGTAGTCAAAAGTTGTAGAGGAGTCATAGAGGACCAGAAGATAAAATGCAACAGAACATAACTATTATGAAATTCAGTCAACTTTGTGAAAAGCTTTTTATAAATGTAAGTGATTATATCCAATAGCTCCCTCATCGACATAAATATTTATCACCATTAAAAATCTGTGAGATTAATTAGGCACAATGTCTCACTAAAGAATATTGATATATTTCTTCAAACAGCTTATGCTGGCCAGCTTGACGGCTTTATTTTAAATTATATTTTATCAATACCACCAGTATAAAAGTGTTTGGTTTTAAGAATATCCCAAAAAACTTTCTTATGCATCAGGCTCACATTAGCAATCTACTAGTCAAATGGTAATATCCATGTACCTCCTTTATCACTAAATTCTAGAATACCTTGCACATGTAGTACTATTTGATCTAAAACCCTTAATGACACTGTTTCAAAAAGATAATTGAGACAGTCTTTTTATATCTTCCTTAATAGTAAAGATGTCAAACAACTAATTCTGTCTTTTGCTATCTGCTTTTTCATGTTGCTGTATACATCAATGAAATACTCTCACTGATTAGACAGATGGCTTCTTCTCTGTAATATATTTAAATAACTTTTTAGAAAGTACTCCTTGAATTATTTTTTGGCCCACTTAAATTCCAGTTTGCAAATAGCCCTGCACACTTTATAGATTTTTCTCTTCTCTTAACTTGGATTATTTTCCATTTAAAAAAACAAACATTTTCCTCTTTTACTACCAGTTGAGGGATAATGAGGCAGTTATTTGTCTTCATGACCTTTAACAAAGAAGTTTTATCTTTCCCAGAGCAAGAATCTGGGATACATGGAAAACTTCTCAAGATCTGTCAAAACTGATGATTACTAGCTACAAAAAATACTGTCAAAAGGAAGCAAGAAAGTATTGCTAAATGTATCATGTGACCAGCAAGATAGAATGTGGAGTCCTTGAGCATAGGTATTGTTTCATTTATTGTCTGTGTCACAGTGCCCAAAACATAGCAGGTGCTTAATAAATAACTGGAGTTCTGTGTCAAGTACAGAGTAACTACAGCTAATCTATCATATTATTACATAAAAATACTATATAAGATAAAAAATTCTACAGAGTTCCCAATTAATGATTAGTGACTCCACCCTCCAAATCGATACACATGTGAACACGAGAAAACCAACAGGCTTGTGCTTCAATGTCTAACTGTAGGATTCCCTGTCTAGTCCCACCCATAAGAATGATTCAGCCTGAACTCAACCCACATCCCATAAGAGACGGCAGACATAGATTTTGTTCAGCCACAATGAAGGAAAATGAAAGCAAGCAGAAGGGGCTGGGAGAATCGAGGTGAGACATAAAATATTGGCAGCAAAGACCACTTTGCAGAACCAAAGGATAAAGGGAAAGAATCCCTCTTAAGAGAAACACAGCTAAGGTCAGCACTGTTTCTGCCAGAATTAGCTCTCAGCGATGATCTAGACCTAGCCCTTGGAGCCTCCAACAAGGCTGAGTATGAGGATATCCACCCTGAGGATGATCTGTACAGCAAAGAAATGGGGAAGAGACAATGAGTAAGTAGGGAAACCAAAGACGAGTCACTGGGAACACAAAAGGATGAATAACCAAAATGCCAAGGAAGAAAGCCAACAGAGACGCTCACAAAACCATTGGGTAGAATGAATTAAAAACCCAAAGGGAGGATATAAGACAACAAACAAAAGTTAAATGAACTAAAATTCCCTGATCCAAAAAAGAACTCTACAATTTCTCCAGAAATCATGCAACAACTACAAGAAAATCTAGAATGATTCAAAACAGAAATAAAACTGTTAAAAGAAGATATCAAGATTCATATTTAGATTATCTATATCAAATTTAGATTAGATTAGGAAATCAGAGCTCTCAGAAAAAAGACTGATAAATAAACATAAGAGAAGAACAATGATGAGCATTCTTTCCAAAAATATATTCTGAAGGAGAAAATGACAATTTGGATTATTAAAATATTGATGTAGAAGGAAATCTGGGAAAAGAGGCAACAATGTTAAAGAATACTGAATATGAATTCTAGAAAATTCTAGAAAAGCCAAAGCAATTGAGCTTCAAAATAGGATACAAAGAGATAACTTAAGCATCACGGCTCTTACAGAAAGAAACATGACAAATTAAAAATCCTGCATATTCTACTGTAGGGAATGACACAAAAAAAACTGTTCTGAATGTTTAAACAATCAATTCCACAGAATGACAGAGGAAAAAAAACCCACAAATAAAACTCTATGCTTATAGTGGTTAGATGTCACAATGTCAGTAACAAACACATTTTGTAAGCAGTCAGGAAAAAGACCCTCGGCTATAAAGGAACACAAATTTTAATAACTCAGGATTACTCTACAATTATAAGAAACTGGAGGATAGAAGAGAATACAATATTCAAAAAACAAAGGCCTCTCTTTGGGAAAGGGCCCAGCAAACGAATATACTTAAAAGAGGGGAGGGAAGGTAAAGAAAAGAGGATATACAATCACACACTCTATTGAGCAAGGAAAAACAGTCAAAAGAGAAATAGATAAATAGAAAGAGGAAGGAATTTAAATAAATTTGAAGCACTTGGAAGACAGCAGACAAACAAGGAAAAGGAAAAAAAAAGGAAAGCAGTGAAAGGACAAAAATGACCTGAGAGACTAAAGACTTAAGGAGAATTTAAAGAATAGGGAGAATGGTAGGAGAAAGAACTGATTAATATTCTATGGACTAAATCTCAGGACTCTCCATAAGCGAACTAACATATTTTGTAGAAAGGTAAATACAACAGGAAGTCGCATAAATGGAAAGAGGGAAGATTAAAAAAAAAAAAAAACAGAATAACTAGAGATGTACCACCACCAAATCTGCAGGTGAACAGTGAAAGGGCAATGTCTTTATTCTCAGGAGTTGGCACATTAGGAAATAGGATAAAAGCAATGGAGGATAAGAACTGGAATGGAGGGAAAAATCGGCTCATCCTAGAAAAGGTTAACGAGCTGTATATCTATGATAATAAGAGACAAGAATATTAAAATGGGTTTTGTCTGAAGGAAATCTCCACATTAGTACACCTTCCAGGGAAAGAGCTACACGTTCTAAGGTTGCATCTTACCCCAGGAGAGAGTAGGTGTGAACAAACTCCCAAAAGCAACCAAAACTCACTTGCAGAGAAGACATCAAATGAGAGATGGGATAACCTGGCCTTAGGAGTGTTGACAGAATGTTAAGAATAGAGAAAAGGAGTAGGCATTGTGCCTTGGGACACAGAGTTATTCTAACGATATGATACTAGTTCCATCCAACACTGTTTCCTCCATGAACTGATACTTTTAAGAGAAAGGCACAGTAGAAAACAGAGATAATTTGTTAATATCTACAAATGCAGTTATATAGAAATGGAATAAAAGAGGGAATTCATATCTGAATCTTTGGAAGTTCTACCCTTACGTAAGAGACACAGAGAATATTCTCTAATCATGAGAATTCAGAATTTACTAAAGGAAACAGAAAAAAAATCAAGTAAAGAAAAAACATTCTTGGGAAAGGCCCAGTAAAAGAATATATTTAAAAGAAAGGGGGTGGGGAAATAAGGAAGGGAAGATTTAGAATCATACATTTTACAGAGCTAGGAAAAAGAGGAGCCAAAAGAGAAAGAAAGAAATAAAAAGAGGAAAGCTTTTAAATAAATTCAAGAAATCTGGAATAGAGCAGGCAAATAGGAGCAAAAGGATAGGAAGAGAGCTTGTAGGAAGAGATTAGTATCAAAACTGTGTAAATAAAACTAATGTCAGGGACAATATGCTAGTTTAAAAAGTGTAGGGCCACAAAAATAATCAATACAAAAGAAATAAATAGATAAAAACACAATTTTGACAACTATAACTTTAAACATAAATAGATTAAACAACCCCCCCCCAATATACCAACAAGATAAAGGAAAAAAAGCCCAATCTGCTAAATAAATGAAAAAAATCTAAAAAAATAAAACTTCATACTAAATGAAAATGAGAGACTTGAACAAAATTTTCTACATGTCAGACATTTTTTAATAGAAAGAATTTTAATCATGCTATCAGACAAAACAAAAACAAAAATGTACAATATTAAAAATGGTAAAAAGAAAAATTACATTATGCCTAAAGGAATGAAAAACAAAAAATAAAATAATATCAATAATTAATATAAACATATACGAACCAAAGGGCAACATTTAAATTCATAAAGTAAAAGTTAACAACTGCAAAAGTCATGATACCATAACATTAGGAGACTTTAATATTCCTTTTTTAGATTGGAAAAATCTAGCAAAAAGAAGCAAAAAAAGAAATGAAGAACTGAACAAATTGCTGAATAAATTAGTTCTGAAAGATTTACAACATATTCTAAAGAGGAACAATAAAGAATATACATATTTATTCATACTCCCTTTATAAAAACAGACCATGTGCTATGGAAAAGAAAAATTATAAATAAAAAAGGCAGAAATACTAAACACATGTTTTATCCACCAGAAAGTTAAAAAAAAATCTAGGAATATACTGAATATAAAAAAAGAAAAAAAATACTATCTAAACACAAACTTAGAAATGGCTTCCTGAATGAATGATAAAAGAACAAATCACGGGAACAATTAATGACAATCAAAAAGAGAATGATAAAAATAAGACAACCTACCAAAATTTCTGGGATGCGGCTAAAGCAGTCCTCAGAGGAAAAACTGTATCTCTGAAAACACACATTAACAAAACAAAAGAGGAAAGGATTAATTGATTGATGATATAATATTTTTAAAATTAGAAAATCAACAAGAAAACAAACTCAATGTAAATATAAAAAGGGAAATCTTTAAAATTAGGTAAAAATAATAAGACAATAGATAAGATAAAACAGAAAATTTTTTTAAAAAATTAGTAAAATCAATAAATCTCTAGCTAACCTAATAAGAGGGAGAAAAAAACAAACAACAAAATAAAAAGCAAACAAGGTGAAATTACAACAGAGAATAAATAAAAGTAATTATCAGAACCTATATAAAAATAAAGAAATTTTAAAAAAAAGAGAATTATCTACAAAAATGAAAATTCCCAAATTAACAAAATACTAGATAAATGTCAAACAACTCAATCACCGAAAATAAACTGACTCTCGATCTAGATAGATTTAGAGGTAAATTTTCTCAAGTGTTTAAATAACAATATTTATACTAAATAAATTATTTCAAAAACCAAGAAAAACATTTGTAAAACTACAGTTATTAGAAAAATATAATCCTAATACTCAAATCAGAGAGATAGACCAACATCACAAATATGGATACATTTTTAAAACAACATGATTATGTTAACAGATGAAGAAAGTCTTTAACCAAATATAAAATTCATCTATGCCAAAAATATCTACAAAGCATAGACAGAGAAGAGTCTTTTTTAATCTGCTAAAAAGTATAACAAATACATACATATATGAGTGTTTGTGTATTCTCAAAAGCTAACATTATTTGTGTTAGGGAAACACTAGAAGCTTTCAAGATAAATATTGAATCAAAGTAATGATTCCATTCCCCTTTCCATTCAACATTGTTTTAGAAATGCTAATGATCCCAATTGGAGAAGAAGAAGAAATTAAAGGCATAAACATTGTCAAAGAATAAATAAAATTAGTGCTATTTTCAAGTGACATAATATTTTACTTAGAAAACCCCAGAGAATAAATCCTTTATCCTAAGGGACATTAACATTCACAATGAGGTTCCCTTGTGCACCCTAACCTCACAGCAACTGAATCTCTTCAAATCCCAGGATTGGCTTATGCTTCTACACCACATCAATCACATATAGAGGCAGAAGCAGTCACATCCTGGGTCTCACTATTTTCCACAAACGTTCTATTTTTTTTTAATTAAAACTCTGACTATAACTTTCTATCATTCTCTCTCTATGCTTCACTTCTACACTAAACCTTCGCTGTGACCTGTTACCCTCCCACACCCTCAGCAGTGGTAATATTTATACACACACATACCCACAAATGCTTGTGCACACACACAACTACAACAATGGAAACAGTAAGGGAAAAAAACTAAATGCTGCCCAATTGAGCTTGACAACAGAGAAGAGGGGAGAAAATGCACCCCCCTTCACTGCAAAGGTAAGGGACCATGGGCATGGAAAACTGCATATTCTGTTGGACATGGTTAATGTGCTGGGTGTTTTTTTACTGGACTATTCTCTCTGTCTCTGTCTCTGTCTCTCTCTATCATTCTTTGATAAAAAGGAAAAGCTAGAGGAAGGGAGAAGGGATGCATTAAGAAATGAAGATAAATAAAACAAAAGACAACCACAAAAATAAGACCTTTTTTAAAGAGGACTGCTAAATATTATAAAGTCTTGGCCAAGAAACTGAAGATTTTTATGAGTACAGGTGGCATTTTCATCACTGTTACTGATCACAGGCAAAAGAAAGGGATAGCTGAGAAATGAATAGCTGGTTAAGAAGACAATATATCAGAATGGGTTTTGGATTTATGGACCATAGCTCATAAAAGAGAAATGTTGGGTGTTTGGCCAGAGATAGAGTATACCTAACAAAGGACGAAGAAGAAGAA
>CM053627.1:116030882-116067158 GCA_028646595.1 Phalanger gymnotis
CTCTCTCTCTCTCTCTCTCTCTCTCTCTCTCTCTCTCTCTCTCTCTCTCTCTCTCTCTCTCTCTCTCTCTCTCTCTCTCTCTCTCTCTCTCTCTCTCTCTCTCTCTCTCTCTCTCTCTCTCTCTCTCTCTCTCTCTCTCTCTCCTCCAAGAGTAGATCAGCAAATAACTTCTTGATTTGCCTTAACAAATTTCATCCTTCCAAAGTTATAGCCATCAACAGAGGGAAGAGCAATTTTGTAACGGTTTCTCAACCACCAAATAAGAATTGTTGTTAACTTAGAAATGATGGGAACGCCTTTTTGGAAAGGGATCATTCAATCTTAGAATTTGTGATAAAGAAGGCCAGACATGGCCTGACATGCTTTCCAGATTTTGGGAGAAAAGATTTCAAAGGGTTCAGAGAATGGATAGGTAAGATTTCATGACATAAAATTCTACAGAAGGCAGGCCATAATATATGGAAAGCTATCAAGATTAAAATTCTAAACACAAAAAGGAAAACAATTGCAAATGAAAAGAAAAGAGAGAGTTGTCTAAAGAGACTGGTATAAATGCATAGGAACTCACCAATTTATATCAACCAACATATCTTTTTTAAAGAAAATATAGATACAAGGGCAAGTGATAGGGTATACCATGGTCCTATAAAAAGCACTAAAGCTCAATATCACCTAAAATTGGTTAGAAATGTTTAAGATAACAAAGAAAGTTATTTTTAGCTATAATAGAAGGAAAGAGATGTCTCAAAGAAAGAATAAGACCACTACTTAGGGCTGGTTGAGAAAATGTAAAATGATAGAGAAAAAACAGAAATAACTTATTTTTATTTGTTTTCTGTGTCAAGTTTTCTGTCTCAAAATTTTATTTGTTTTCTGTATCTTTGGAAAAATCTTTAGACGAAAAAGATAGAACAAAACTGGCTCATTGAGAGATGAAAGCAAACAGAAACAGAAACACAGCAAGAGAGCTTCAACGGTATACCCTTAACAGGTTCACTTCACCAGACCCAGTTGAACTGCATCCTAGAGTACAGGAAGAAGTGGGGAATGTGATTGCTAAGCCAATGTCAATGACCTCTGAATAATCATGCAAAAAGGGAAAATTTGTCATAGAACTAAAAAAGAGCAAATGTCCTAATTTTCAAAAAAGAGCAAAACAATCAAGTTTAAAAACTATAAACTAGCTTTGTTGTTGTTCAGTCATTTTAGTCTGGGTCCAACTCTTTGTGATCCTACTTGGGGTTTTCTTGACAAAGATACTGGAGTTGTTTACTGTTTCCCTCTCCAACTCAAATGAGAAACCGAGGCAAACAGGGTTAAAAGTGACTTGCCTAGGATCACATAGCTCATAATTGTCTAAGGCCAGATCTGAACTCAGGAAATGAGTCTCCCTGACTCCAGGCCCTCAGGCCCAGTACTCTATTCACTGTTCTAAGTTAGCTGCCCATAAACCAGCTAGCTTGGTAAAATTCTACAATGGATTATTAAACAGATAATAAACAATGAGGAAAGAAGTAGTATCACAGATTGAAAACCAAAGAGGAACCTTAGAAGCCTGTGTCATCTAAATTCCTCATTTCAAGAGGGAGTATATAAACACAGCTTTATCAAGGATGAGTGAGATCAAACTAACCACATTTCTTTTTCTATAGGGCTACTAGATTGAGATTATGAGAATGATATAGTTAGGATTTACCTAAAACCTAGCAATGCATTTGACAAAATTTTTTGTCCTCTCTTTGGGGAAAAGATATAAAAATTTGGTCAAAACACCAGTAGTTAGGTAGATTTAGAAATGGCTGAATGGCTGGAGTGGAGGAGTTGTTGGTAATTTTATAAAGAGGTCTCTAGTAGATTGCCCAGGGATTTATGCTTGACCCTGTGGTATTTAACATACTTATCAATGACTTAGTTTAAGGCAAGAATGGCTTTAACAGCAAATATCCTAGAACACTCAGGATAGCCTGCTAGCACAAGTTCTTTGATCTGCTTTTCTAAAGGAAAGCAACTTTTAAGGGGCCAACAATCTTACTTTAATTACATTCACTAGTTCAGGAAAAAGGTCAGCACCCTGAATGTGGAAAAAATACAAACAGAGAAAATACAAGCAGAGAAATTAGCACAAGGATCAACAGACAGGGCTCCAACTGTCCGAACAAAGTTATACGACCACCTACATACATCCCCGGATCAGGAGAGCACTAACATCTGAGTAGTCGGGGGGCTCTTTAACAAATGGCTACTCAGAGTCCTATCCAGGTAATTAAAAGGTCCTTCTCAAGAGCAAGCCCCCAAAGGAAAACACCAACCTCAGAATATATATACACTTCTCAGAGCCAGAAGACATTACAACCTTCATGACTCAGTGCCTAATTAGCTTAGTACCAAAAGATGTGAAAGCCTTCCTACAAGCAAGCCTTCCAGTAAGCAAGCTTCTCCTTAGGCAAATTCTTCCCCCAATGGGCTCCATGTAACTCAAGATGTATCGTATCTTGTTTGAACACATGTGGTCACATAGGCCTATTAATGGACAGGAAAGCTCTTTCTATTCTATTAACATTACAATGGCATATTTACCAAATTTGCAAATAACACAAAGGGATCAGAAAAAGCAAAGCTATCACTTGGGTTTCATTAGTAAAATGCTCCTACCTCCAGAATTATGAGGTACTTTCTATTGCCTTTATTTTAAGGTGATAGTTATCTAAATGTTCTTGGTTCCCATTCACTCAGCCAAGATTTGATTTTGCATCTTTATAATAGGAGATAGGTTCTCCCACACTCATCTCCACTGGTTCATGTAAAGATACCAAAAACTACTTCAAGAAAATGAAGAAATACCATGGATTTGCATTCCATCTACTTAAAATGGAAACTCTCTCTACCAAATACTATGAAAAGCACAAGTGTCAAGAAAATAGCAGAAGTAGCATTCCAGCATAACTAATTTTACTGGTCTGTTTGTGTTCAAGGAGAAGGTCCAATATGGTAAACTAACAAGGATTCTATTATTATCTTTAAGCTCTTTGTCAATGAAGCAATTGCAGAGGCCTGGACAGAGTATCCTATGTCAACCTTAAATTTCACCTAGTAGAATGGTATGTACATGCTTCAATACTTTAGCCTTTGTTGAATTGAAAAATGGCTGCCTTATGGGTGTGAAGGCAGCACTGTTGTCCATAACATAATTATACAAGAAGATACTAACATTTTCATCTTCTCTTTCCTCTCCATCTTCCTTTGGTTCTACTCTGAGAGGTAATTTTGCTTTCCTCTTCCGACTACACTTAGAGTCATCTTCCTCATTGTCTTCACCTCCATCTTTTTCTTCCTTCTGTTCCCTGCTGTGAAAATAAACCAAATATTACTAAGAGACACCATCTGTCAAATATCTACATAATCATCAATGATGAATTCATTAAAAATATTTAACTTCTCTAATAGGAACATTTTTAACCAAAGAGAAGAACTAGAACACAACTGGATAGCATATATAAAGCACACTTAAAACCCCTAATGCACATAACAGCTGTCAGGGTACAGAAAGCGGAAATTATGTTATATTAATTGCAAAAGAGACACCAGGAACATTATGCTGAATGAATTCTACAAGTTAAAAATTATTTGCCATTCACATCTGTCACCAAAACTAATAAAGAATCTGATTTTTAAAAAAAGAGGCAAGTCTTCAGGTCTACTTTAAAGCAAGGATTTAGCTATTATTCAGACAGACAAAACCCAACTGTAAAAGGCTAACTTTGTAAGATATCACTCAGAGAAAAGAAACAATTTAAAAAATTATATGCCATTAAATGACATCAGAAAACCCCATTAAATGTGTCAAATAACTGTAGTATAAAATACACAACTATTTGCAATAAATATGCGTAATTAAAAATTTGTTTTGAAGATAGACTGATTTTGTTAAGGTCTCAAAAATGGAAGCAGATCAAACACCACCACATGTCAAGGTGTGCCACATTTCTCTTCTAAAATGCAGTCTGGTAGTAGGCTAACTAATCACATGCACTACTACATAAATGCCTAAAAACCATGATTCATTTTCCTTCAAATGAATCTCAAATACTTTGTTACAAATGAAAAGTCTCAGCACAATTGCTTTTGCCAGTCAACAAAAATTTACTGAGTGCTTTCTATGTGATAGAGATTGTGCTAAACAGTGAGAATACAAAGAAAATTTAAAAAAAAAAACCAACCATGGTCTCTGCCCTTAAAGAGCTCATATTCTAATGAGTATTTTTTATCTAAAAAGACAAACTTGTTTCTACAAAGCTCAATTAGTAAATTCAAAGATCTAGAACTGGAAGGGACCAGAGACTATATGGTTTTAGAGATGAGAAAATTAAGGCTTGGGGAAGTTAAGTGCCTTGCTTAACATCACACAAGTGTAAGGAGGTATTTGAACCCCAATTTTCTGACTCCAGAGCCAATGTTCTTTTCACTTCAACCATGCTACATGCTGTCAATATTTATGTTACAGAAATTTTTTTTAAATCATATTCCTAACAATCTAAAAAAAGAGGCAATTATTGTTGTAACAGTCAAGGAGCTTATGAAGTACAAAGAAGGGTAACAGTGTAATAGAAGTCAGAATCAACAAGCCTATCAAAAATTTTACGTATACTTAAACATTAAAATGAAAGTCTTGGGAAAAAGAAAGCGAAGGAAGTCTTCTAAAGAGGCAGAGAATAAGCAGCAAGAGAGGAAGATACAAGGAAAAAAGAAACAAGGATCAATAAAGCAAAACTTACATGGACAAAAATAAAAAGAAATATAGAAAGAAACAAAATGGCAATCTTACTATTACTCTGCTAAATTTAACTGTAGCCAACTCTATCCTCCCAAGAACTATCTCATTAGTCCCTGAAAGTCTGCAGGAGGGGATACTATATGTGTGTGTGTGTGTGTGTGTGTGTGTGTGTATAATATGTATGTATGTATATGTCTTCTAAACAAATTTCATGTAACAAAAGTTCAGAAGATTTATGTAAACTCCTTTTTTTGGTTCTTCTATGTATGCTGGAATATCTGTGATTGTTGAAAATTGGTAAATTTTCCCCATTGCAAAGGAGTACCCTGAGAGCAGAGAATGCCTTACTGATTTCTAAGTGTATCCCTAGCAGTTAGCATAGTGGCTAGCATATAGCAAGTGCTTAAAAAATGCTTATCAAAATCATCATTAGCTTTAAAAAATTGTTTTTTTTAAAAAATAAGAAATTAACATTAATCAGGTCTCATCTGCATTATCTTTATATTTACAAACCCCATTTTACACACGATAAAAACAAAATTTACTTGTCGTTGTTCTGACGTGCACATTTCTGACTGCAAAATTTTCCTCCAGAAAGAAACTCATCTACAGTGCCATACTTATAACAGTTTTCACAAAACTGAAGTCCTTCTACTTTCATTGTTTCCTTCAACCGGAAAGGCACTCCTGTCTTCTCTGAAAAAACTAGAAGGTAAAAGAAGGGCATCATTAAATTAGTATCATTTCAAATTTCTTTCCAAAATGCATCATCATTAGCATGACAATGTTAATAAATAGCCCTATGGTGCTCTGTAGTCACGAAGGAATTTATATAACATTCTCTCATCTGATTCTTATAATCACTTTGTGGAATAGGTAGAAAAGGTAATATATCCACTTTACAAATGAGGAAACTGACAATCATGAAGTCCAAGTAACTTACCCAAAGTCATAGAGCTAGTAAGTGGTAGATAGAGTGAGGATTTGAACCCATCTTCTGAATCTAGGTGAAGTGTCCTTTCTTTTTATACAATGCAATACTTTTGCAATACTTTGACTAACCATAAGCGTATACTTTAAATGATTTAGAGATAGAGAGGTAGATAGTGGGCAGAAAATGGAGGTAGAATTTACAAAGAGAAAAAAATCTGAAATAAAATCAAATAATAACCTATCTAAGCACTATCCTACAGAAAACTTTAGAGGGAAAGAGAAATGTCAGATTACCAATAAATTAGGACTACCTTAGTGGCTAATTTGGAGTCCTGAATTTCAGAAAGTGGTTCTTTTTTGATACTACCAATAAAGTATTTGCTATAGTACCCAAAGAGTGGTCTATATGATAGACTTTTGATTAATATAGGCTTTTTTTAGCCTGAATTACAAGTGTAAAACAGCTAAAATTCAAAATAGTAACATCTCTCCATTTCCCTTTTTGTGTCTAACACCAAATGTGTACAATCACAATTATCCTGATACTTCCTTTGGACCTCAAAATTTGCATTTTCAATCAAAATATTTGGTAAAGTGGTGACATTTTTACTAAAGCACCTGCATGGACTATTTGTTACATGAGTTAGCTAGAGAACTACCAATCCTCCAATTCATTCTATGCTAATCCAAACTAGAATTAGCTAGGCTGCAGCTATTTTAAAATGTTAGAGTTTATCCTATTTCTTTTTCTTGTTAAAAATTTATATAAGAATACATTCCATGGACATTTTCCAGTGCTATCTTAGATTTAAAGTCTTTATTTTTACTATGAATTTAAACATTAACAAATATAGATATTTTTATATAAGAAAAAGAACAAAAAAAGACTATATAAGCCCCAAATTCTTAAAAGCCAGGACTTCTTCACTTTTTTCTTTTGGTTATGGGACCCCTTGACAGTCTGGTAAAGCCTATCTACCCCTTCTCAGAATAAAGTCTTTAAACACATAAAATGAAATCCATAGAGTTATAACACATAGAAATACAAGAATTTAAGATGTTTTCCCACCCCAATTCACACACCCCATGAAACTGAAGATCCTCAGTTTTAAGACTTCAGATGTTTGTATACATGTATGTTTATATTACAATAATTAAAAACATTCAAAACAAAAGAAACATAAAAGCCATTTCTTTCTGACCTTCTTGAGCAGTAGGCACCATCCAGGTTGTGGTGGCAGTAGCCTTTTTAACACTTTCTATCTCAGTCTCATCTGTAATCACTTCCAAGGCTCCAAACTCATTTACCCGAAACTATGCAAGAGAATACAAAAGAAATGAGGCAAAATTTACTAAGGTCCCTATGTCCAGTATTTATTTAGTGGGAATCAAAGGTAAGTTGTAACGTGTATTATTTAAGTGTTTTAAACGATTGTGTGTCTACACAGGTGATTAAAATACCACATTTAAAAAAAATAAGAAAAAATAGCATCGTTTCTAATATGGGGAATAGCAATCTATCACCTACTCTAAAGATAGAACAAATAATAAAAACATGTTGCTCTGCACGATAAATGAGAAGAGTTCACATCTGTCTGTCATCTACTCTCTGTGGCTTCAGTAAAGATTGGAATTTCTGATCCATAAAGTCACTTTTGGCTCTAAATTCCATTCGATTTCCTAGAAATTCAGTATCATGCCTCTACTCTTGAAAAACAAAAGGGACACATTAGTTCGGCAAGAGCAAAAGTGAAGACAACAGAGCTGTCCTGGAGATGAGCACTGGACACCCACAGGAAGCTATACTTTCTTGTACAGAACCTCCCTTCTCTGCCCATTGAATTCCTTTCTCTGTCCTTGCTGAGGAGTCAAACTAGCTGTGGGAGCAAAGCATAACTCACAGCCACAAGACAATTTAGCTTTCAAGAAGCAGCCTGAAGGGGCAATTCTCTCTTAGGTACATTTCAATCCCTGCAAGAGAAAAATCAAACAAAGCCCCAAAAGTACTGGCTACAAATCTGTCTTTGAAATGCCCACATCTAACAACATATTTTCCTAAAATAGGATGGTTGGATTCTGTTACTAATTATTTAAAAATTTTAAAACTAAATACTATCTTCTATTTGCTCTAATCTTTTCCTCTCTAAAATAGTAAGATCATTAACTAAATAAAATTCATTTTTGTCTGAATTCTATTTTATAGAAACAAACAGCACTAATCAGAAATTATGATTATTTTACATGCAATGAATACTGCTTTAAAAAGCAAAATTCAAAGGCTGCTCCTTTTAGCACTTAGCTGCTTCAGACAATTATTGTCTAAATAAGTATTCTATCTGCCAAC
The DNA here is from genome assembly GCA_028646595.1 of Phalanger gymnotis. NCBI lineage: Eukaryota > Metazoa > Chordata > Mammalia > Diprotodontia > Phalangeridae > Phalanger > Phalanger gymnotis. The sequence continues at coordinate 116,038,931 of CM053627.1, forward strand.
CTATAAAAATTTACCACTCACTGTACAAAAAAAACGAAGTTATTTTATATTTCTAGCATGTCCCCGAGACTGAAAAATCTCAAGAAAAAGATTCTATAAATTAGCAAAGTATTTATTTGCTATACTGAACTCAATACTTTTTTTCTTCTAGCAGAAGAGTTGAGGCACGTTAACAAGCCAGAAAAGCTGTTGAGAACAAGTGGAAACGTCTTCTCTCATTTACACATGGCAAGGATACTCTCAAAGCGAAGCAAATGCACTGCTCCCAGTAAGTAGGGTCTAAAGAGAGGTAGGTAGGAAGAAACAGATCAAAAGAGCATCTTTTCCAGGCAAGGACCCAGTTCTACCCATGCAGGAATCCCTTTTCTCTTCTCCCTCTGGGACCTGCCTGCCCCTCAGATACAAAATGTGACCACAGCTAGAGTTCTCTTGAATGCTTCATGAAGACAGGACTCAATCCTACAACTATGGAACAAAGGAAAAAGCACTGCTTGCTGTGCCTAAGAAAACTATTTCCTGACAAAGAAAGAAATGGGCAGATGTATTATTTATTTATGTATTATTTAGCTAAATAAAAAAAAAAGATTGGAGAGGGAAGACTTGACTTTTCCAACCGATAAAAAACAGAATGTTAAAGTGAAAAGTTCAATATCAGGACCCAAAAGCATGAAAGCTGTAAGTTTCAAAATAAGACTAACAGTACCATCTACTGGGCAAGGTTGGACAAAACAGGATGTCACAATAATTACTGTTAATTAATAAATCTAATAGCATCGGTAATCATTTTGGGAAAAAAATATTCAAAGATTACTTATCAAAGAAAAACGATGTATGTGGGTTTTAAAATTCCTATTAAGAAAGTCATATTTCATTTTTATATTTCATTCTTCATCTCACTGTTGGGGCGAGTATTGGTATGATCGATTCTGCCATTAAGAAACATAAGGAGCTTATGTGAAAAATTAGATAACACATCAAAAAGTAAGGCTTAAATTTCTAAACTGCTGCTAAATGTATCAAATCATCCTAGGCTTCTTTCCACAAACCACAAGTGAAAATAAAATTCAAAGACTATCTATTAAACACCTACTATCTATGCAAGTTGCCACTGATGTTGCTTGAAATAAAGACCTGTATTATAACACAGAGACTATGAATTCTGATGGCTTCAGCACTAAAATAATAAGTCTTTATGATCAAAACTTACCTTAATATTTTCATCCCAAATAACCTATTCTCTAAGCAGACAACTCTGAGGTTCAGGTTGGCCACCATAAATGTAACAACCTTTTTACTAACTAACTAAAGTTTTTACTAAGTTTTAGCATAGTTAATTTTTTAAGAAATGGTGTTACATCTCAAAAATTTAAAAAATTTCACGTAATTGTCTGAGTTTTATTGGAAATTTATTATCTTATTTATTTTTCCCATCCTATTTTATAAAAATAGATGAGATCAAGTGCTTTGTTTTTTCACCTAGCTCTTCTGTGTTATCCTTGTTTTCAGGGTAATTACAATGTATCTCAGCCACATTTCTCATAGCTATTTCCTTCTCTGAACTCACAAAGGTGATTCTAGTTCATACCTTCATCACCTCTCTGCTGCACAATTAAACCTCTGAATTGGTGTCACTGCCTCAAGTCTCCCTTCTCTCCAAATTATCCTGCACACAACTTCCAAAGTGATCTTCCTAAAATTCAGGTCCAACCAAGTCATTTTCCTCTTCAATAAACCCCAGTGGCTCCGTATTGTTTCTAGGGTCAAATATGAACTCTGCCGGGCATTCAAAGACCTTTTATAACCCTAGCTCCAACTTTCCTTGCCAGCCTGGTTATACAATTCTCTTTTCTGCACTCCACAATCTGGTCAAATTAGTCTTCTTAATGTTCCTCACGTACCACCACATCTGTAAAATCTGTGCTTCCATAATGGTTCACCCAATTTCTCTAGTATATAGTTTCTTCTCATCTCAGCCTAGAACAATCCCTTGTTTTCGTCAAAGTTAGGTCAAAACCACCTTCTACATGAAGTTTTTCCTGACTCCTCCTTCCCCTACTTCTAGTGCCTTCCCCCTACAAGTTACCTTACATGTTTGAATATAATTATAAATGTACTATTATCTTCCCCACAAAAAATATAAGCTCTTTAATATGTTCCATTTTTGTCTTTTTATCCTCAGCATCTAGCAAATTGTCTGGAATATAAGCATTTAATAAATGCTTGCTGATTAAATATAGATGAAAATGTTGGATCTAAGTTGATTATGTTGTCTATACATTGTGACTCCAGTTTCAGGTATATAGTTCCATAAAGACTAATACATCTTAACTCTTTCATTCTGAAAAAAGAAAACAATCCAATTTTGAGGCTGATCAAGATGCTATGAATGTATTTAGAATAATAGCTAAAAATCCTTATTTTTATCTGCACTACACTTTAAAGTCATCAATTTGGGTGGCGTGCACCATCTAAAGCAATAGGAAACAAGGGCTTCAGTTCTATAAAAGTTCTCAGCACCAGCAATGATAAAAATGTTAAACTTGTCAAACAATACTATGTTATCTACTCATACCTTAAAATTAGTTTGCACTACAGCTATAGCTGCATAAACCAAATATAGACAATTATATCAATAAAAAATTTTTAAATTCCTGAAATATAGTGATGTGTAGAGCCTACTCATCCCCGTCACACACCTCTTTTTTGCCTCAAGAGTGAGCCTTAATTTTAATTCTCGGTATATTGTAGTATTCCATCACTCCCAGCCAAAGAAATGAAAGAATACTGTTGCTAAAAAGATAGGTCTTCAGTCTCAGGAAGAAGTTAAGGGTCACTGAAATCACTGAACAAATTTCCAAGTCAGACTATTCCCCTTCTGTTCAATTCTCGGCCCAACACATTGCCCATTTCAGTGTTTTCTCAAAGTCTGTCCAAGCTCTACAGGTTGTTTACCCAAGTGCAGCTTTGACAATAGGCAGCCTTCATTTTATGTGGTTATTTTTTGTTTAATTTTTCTTTTTTCCATGTGTGGCCTGTTCGGCCAAAGGCTTTCGAGAGATTATGGCTCTCACTTAGGAGGCCCTGCCATGTTCCAGGGATTGATGCAATCACAGCATCCATGAACAAGAGCATCTGGAGGACCTTGCCATCTATGGTGAGTGCCGATCTGCTGCAAATAACTCTGTTCTGTTTTGAAACGTGGAAAATAAGATTTTTAAAAAACCTCAAAACTGTAAGGTAGTCACATTAACAATATTTACAAAAATACACCAAGAAAGAGTAGTAAGTTTGTAGTATTAAGACCTGATTAACCAGTATGACTCCTGGCTCCAACAATTATAGTAATATAATCTTGAACAGGACTATGAATCTCCTCGAGATTCCTCATCGGGAAACTGGGGATTATAATATTTCTACTACCTACATCAAGGACTTGTAATGATAAAAGTGTTTCGAGAACCTTAAAGTAAGTACTATATAAATGTGATTATCTGTAGTATAAGCAGTATATTCACATAATTGATACTAGTGATAATTACCAATGTGCAAATTTCTTGATGAAATAGTTTTAGTTGATTATTTCATGTAGATGCTAAATCCTAACTTTATCTTTAATCGATTCAAGAACCTCACTGTGCCACTTACCTTTGTGACCTTGGAAAAGTTGATTAACCTCTTGGAGCCTCAGCTTCCTCATCTGTAACAGAAGAGGATCAAACCAGATGATCCTCATGTTCCCTTCCAAATCTCGATCCTAGGTCACAATTCTATATCAGATCATAGGCTTAGATCTGAAAGGGATCTCAGAGGTCACTTGACAAGTGTTTTTCCAACAATTCTGCATTATTCAGTCTCAAATATTTTCTATTTCCCTGTTCATCATCTGTAAATTGTTAGGATTAAGTTGAATATGTAAAGCTTCCTGACTTGAAGCTGACCAGAAGACCCTACAGGCAAAACTCTTCAAAATAACAACACATCCCACAGTAAAGAAACATTGTATAGGGCTAACAAAGCATCCCTTGCATTGACTGATTTATTTCTGAAAACTGAGCTTGCTGTTTTGCTGTGATGCTCTGAGGCTAACAGCACAATCTACACATTACAGAAATCCATTATAAGAACCTTATATCTATATAATGCTTTACAGTTATCAAAGAGCTTCAACATCCACTATTTCATCTTCCCAACCCTGGGATATAGGCATGATAGGAATTATTATCTCCATTACATAGATGAGGAATATCAAGGCTCATAAAAATATTAAGTGACTTGTGCTAACATGATGCTGATTAGAAATGAGGCTTCTGCCCCCTAAGCCAAGTGTTTTTTTCACTAAACCAAACTAAGGACCATGTTGTCACCCTATAGTACTTACAATTATATTATAACAAAAACAGAAATCCAGACAATGGGAGACTGTGGATAAGAGATACGGAAGACTCCATGATTTATTCAGTTTTCCCCGTAACCTTAAGTTTGTGTAAGAGCAAATTCCCTTCAGGTTTCTTATGTAACTCAGATTTTAATACAAAAACAAAATTTGGTTTAGAGAATCCAAGCTACATAATTGACTTGGTAATGTCTGGACTGCCTCAAGGGAAAAGAGTGATACAACCCTAAAACAACAATAAAAGATAATAATGAAAATTATAATGACCATAAAAGATAATAAAACTATGTGTGGGTATATCTATACAATACAAAATGAGGTGAATATATCATAATTAAACCAGGTGATCTGATTAGCCTTAACAGTTGAATTAGATACTTCGAAGTAAGAAAGATATTACTACTTTTCTATACTGAGCAAATTAATGTAGAAATTGTTGCAATTCCATTGTCTGGCCCGAACTTGAAGCATCCAAATTATTCAGCAAGAAGGGACCTTATTCCATGGAACTGTGTCTGAAACTCACTAACTACTGATAACACAATGGATAAAAATCTCCTATAGGTTATTGTAGAAAATGAATCATGGCAGGGGTGGGGGGGAGAGGGAGGCGGGGAAGGAAAGGACATTAGAGAAATAAATGTAGTAGCACTAGGTGATTAAAATAAAAGCTAACTTACACAATAGAGACCTAGACCAGATGATGAATGGCAACAGAAAAAGATATAAGTGAGGATCATAAAACTTATTTACATAGCATCTATAGCATAGCAATGTTAAAGGCTACAAGCAAGATACAGTAGCTGGAAGCAGGTCTTGGAGTCAGGAAGACCTGGGTTAAAGCTCTGTCTTGCACTAGCCATATGACCCTAAAAGAGTACCCTCATCTCTCAGTGCTGCCAGGTAACATCTGCATTGGGAAAGGCAGTTTCTTCAACCAGAGCTTCCTATATCAATAAAGTCACAAGAGCTTATTAAAAATTTTATATGAGTGTTTTACCCCTTTTGTGACATAAAGTAAAAAGCTTCTGTAATCAAATATATAAGGATATATTTTAAAACTGTATTAATATAAGTTGATATAATATAATAATCAAGTTCAGACCAATATCTTCATTGCATCAAGCCCCGATACAGAAATAGAATGTTACAGCTAGATAGGACTCATAACATCTAGATGTCCAACCCCACTAATTCTATAAATGAAAACTCAGGCAAAGAAAGGTGGAATAACTCAGTCAGACAAACTAGGAGAACCAAGACTACAACCCAGATCTCTTGACTCTTCATCCAATGCTCCTTCAAATACAGCATTTCGTGAATCCATCATTTAATAGGTACAGATGCTCCCTCTGTTAATGAATATTGCAGCCTCTCTTCAACTAAGTCCATCCTATCTGAGAGCTGCCATAAATGAAAAATCAATCTTCCTGCATCCAACCTGGTGATAAGGCTTAACCTGGCTACTTTAGAGATGACAGAGATAAAGTCTATATTTGGACCATTCTGAAAAGCACTCCAGTTTGGTGAAGCCTGCCAGACCTAGAACTCCAATGAATGACACTGATTTCTGGAGTCCAGAACCACCCCCATACAATGAGGAAGTGGAATAGGCCTTCAGTATTTGTCTGTGATCTAATTTAGGGAGGGACACAAGTGGAAGCAGGGATGCTGTGAGACTCAGTGAGACAATGGTTATGTCCAAACACGAGTGTTATATAAATGTCAGATATCATTATTATGATTCTAGAGGCATCAAGGCTCCTATCTGGTAACAATGTCATCCCCTGAGTCCACTACTGCCCTCCTGCTGAGCTCAAGCAATGTTTATAGAACAATATAGAGGTGTGCTGGTAAATATGTAACAACTGAGAGGCCTGGGGATATATGCACAACACAGTTTTAAATTTAATCTGCATTACTAACATTTTCTCCATTTCTACACAAATAGCAAAACAATAAATCAAGTCCTAAGTTGCAGGACTGATGATTTATGAGGTGTAAATGACCACACTGAAAATTTAACAATCAGCTCTAGGACAGCCTGGATGGAAATGTAATTTGGCTTGTCACAAAAGTTATGTAACTTTAGTATAGCCACTGACAGCATGTGCAAAAAAAGGAAATGAAGACTGAGGATACCGTTCTATGAAGACTTATTCTTATCTTTACCATGAGGGTTTGATTTATAGGTACAGTCTCCCTGAAAAAAAAGAGTATATAATAATCTCTATTTATAAAGCAGATAATTTAAAATTTAAAAACTGATCTATTTACAAAAAAAAAATTCAATTAACAAAAGAAGCACAGTGCCTGGCACAGTAGGTGCCAAAAATCTTTGGTCAACAGATTGTTTTAAAATACATGTACTCTAATCAATTTAAAGTGATTCTATTTGCAAAAAAGAAAAAAAATCGATTAATATGACAATTCAAGAAAACACTTGGATCTGATCTATATTGTAGATCTGTATGTATATATTGCACATTGTAAATCTATATATATAAATGGTCACTTTTGTATGAACAAAGAATAGAAGCTTATCAGATCATGTCATATTTATACTCTTATATAGCATCTTCATTCAATTCACACATTTAGGCAAATATGTGCCATTATTCTATTCCAAAATAATATAGAATGTAGCCCTTGAACTTCCGACAAGTTTATTCATTCTAATATTCAGACAGGTATAGGTTTAGAACTAATGACAAGACAGACTTTGGATATAGATTACAATGGGAGGAATTAAGACTATAAGTTTAGAACTAATGATAAAACGGACTTTGGGTATATATTACAATGGTAGGAATTAAGAATCTTTACAGAAGTGTATTGACTCTATCATGACACTATTACCAATTACTAAGTTACTCTCCGGGAAAGTGGTATTAAAAAGAATAAGACAACTGGAGCTTGATTTACCCGGAAAGCACCTTACACACTAGAAGATACAAAACATTTACTTTTTAAGGTTTTTCCCCCAAGAAGCAAAATGCTTCAAAAATTTAATTATATTTACTCTTATTACAATAAAATATGTAGGAAACCTGAAACAAAGAAGTTAAGTAATTTGTATAAAATCACATAGCCAAGAGAACAAGAAGACGGGTCTCATATATCTATTTCCGGGGTTAAAATACACTTGAAAACTTACACTGAAGTTGTTACTTAAATTCTGCACAATGAACAGAGGGGCCTTTGGGACTTATAACTTTTAGCAGTGAAAGTCTTTAAATATTTTTAATTTTTGGAAATAACAGAATGGCTTCATAGGTTATTTTAGGAGCCCATAATTCATAAGATAAATATGCAAATTTCAGATTTATGCTAAGAACTCACTCAATGTGTGCTTAAGTACTTATTACTTTTGTATGTGTGTTTGACAGAATGGATATATATACACATATTTATTAAAAATGAACTGGCAACAAAAATCTACCTGAAGACAACTTACCTTTAAATCACTTCCTGGCAGAGTACCTACTCCATCTTTCCAGTCCATGACACTGAATACATCAAACTCTTGGCCACTTGTGCTCGAAGCAGGTTCATTCATGATGCATGTACTGAAAATATCAACAATGTCATGTATCTAAAAACTTAACTTTGCTTGCATGCTCAGATTTACTTCTGAGATTCAATTTTTATATTCATTTTTTTCAAACCCACTTAATTCTACATCTCTCATAATCCAAAGTGATTTTTTAAAATGACTACTTCATAAAAGATTAACAATTTGAATTTTTCAGTTGAAGCAAATATTAAGTTATGGGGCAGAATAAGAAAAGTCTTACTCAAATCTCGAGCTGAACTAAGAAAAAAAGTGGCATGGAATAATTTTGCTATTCTGCAAAAGGTCTGATTTAATTATTGCTTGGTTTAATACTACTTAAAATTTTAAATGATAAAGAATGTGTATAATGACAGAATATCAAAATTTCTTGCCATGAACTTAATGATCCCAGATTGACAACCAGATTTCTCAGTTTTGTTTTTGTTTTTGTAAGCCCAGCAAGTAAACAGGACAGGGAATATGTTACTGTAGAAAGTTGATACTGACATGAATTATGGTGTCCGTGTCGACAGTGAAAAGTTAAAACTCTCCCACTGAATTATTTCACTGAACTAAACTAACGATCAGTTGATTATTTCGAGTTTCAGGAAGATGCTCTGAGAAGACCAAAATGATAACAACAGTAAAGTTAGCCCAGCAACTTCAATTCTCAAGAAAAGGACATTAACAGGACCATCATTAAATTGTATCCTTGCATACATACATACGTATTTGTATACATTTTGCTCAGTCGTGTTCGAGTCTTCATGACCACATTTAAGGTTTTCTTGGCAAAGATACTTGGAGTGGTTTGCCATTTCCTTCTTCAGCTAATTTGACAGATGAGGAAACTGAGGCAAATAGAGCTAACTTACTTGCCCAGGGTCACACAGCTAGTAAATGTCTGAGGCCAGATTTGAATTCAGGTCTTCCTGACTCCAGGCCCAGCACTCTATCCCCTGTACCACCTAGCTGTTCATTACATGTACACATACACACACATAATATTTAAGTAGTTTTTTTTAATTCAGCTAGGAATAGCCTATACCTGTGTGCTGATTTCAGTTCAGCTGTTAGGACTGACTGACGTCTTCAATATTCTTTCTTCTTTTTTTCTTCCTTTAGAGGAAGAAAATGTTACATGTTAGATTTGTATTCTCAAGGCCATTGCTTACTGTCCAGATTTAAAAACACAGAATTTGAGAAAACACTAGAATTCCCTTTTTGATGGATTTGCTCTCACTGCTTTAGGCAAGGATTGGGCTTAAAAAAGAACTGGGCCAATCATGATGAGCATTTTTATAATCCCTGCTGCCAAAGAGTATGAGGCTGATGGGTCACTTGAGCAAGGTTTTTCTCAGATGCAATATGGCTAAAACTGACTGAGTAGCCACATTAAGACTGACACCAATATGGTGAATCCCAGAACCAAAGAGTCATCAGGCTGCCCAAGGGGGAGAAAATCAGCTCAGAACCAGAAAAATGGAACAGGTCAAAGCTTCTCTTCCCATCAAAACTGGAATCAGCCTAGGAGTGGTCATTATTACTGCTAGCCTGGGCAAGAGAGTCTCAGTCTCCAAAAGACAAAATGTGATAGCTTGGGAGGAGGGAGGAGGAAATTGGCCCATGGAAATTAAAAAATATCCAGTGAACAAAAAAAAACCACTATAAAGCACTGCTTTTCAGCTGTGCAGTAGATTTTGCTTTACCCAAATATGTATTATCTAGCAAAATGCACTGATTTCCCATTAGCTAATGGCAAGCAAAGTGACTGTCTTCTAACAGCTAGTACAGTAACGGTAATTACACAATTTCTTCCAGTATAGGAGCTGAGTATAACCTGAATAGCCCTTTAGAGAAAAGTTTCAATGCGGTGTTTGTTTTTTTCTGGTCAGTCATTCAGTAAATAGAATGTTAGTTCCACTATTTTCTTGTGTAACTGAATAATAAAAGTTTTTTGAGAAAGAAAAATAATGTCAATACATCATTTGCAATATTAATATTTTGCTTATATGTCAGATGTGACCATGTTGGATATCACCATATGCCTTTCTTGCTCTGTGTTAGCTGCTGCTTAAAACAGAATATAGCCAATTCTCACTGGCAGCTGGGAGGGGAATACCAAAGTTCAGGAATTTCACATGTTATGATAAATAAGCACATACAAACGCACACACACACAAGTCAACACACCTAGTGTGTGTGCATTATACTACGCAAAATGCTTAGGACTCAAGAAGTAGTCATTCAGAATACTGAGGAGAACAAATAATCTACATATCTAAGATTCATAAACGACCATAAAAAAATTCAGACTAGTCAACTTCTAATGCCCTTTTCCCAAGTCTCAAATTGTTCTAAAATAGTATATAGATTTTGGAAGACTATGAAAAAGGAAAAGTTGAAGACAAATACTACACAACACTTGTGAGTAATATCTGTTACCTGTTTTGCATCATATTAAGCTTAAGATGCACATGGATTAGCGAATAGGGAACAGGCCCACAAGTCATGATAATGTGGGTTCAAGTCCCACTTCTGAACTTCTCAGTGTCCCAGACCACCTAAAACTCTGAACTGCAGAACTATATGCCATCTGTAATGCTATGTAGTAAGATCCTCACTCAAAGATCTCTATCCATAACAATGAAATTAAAGTTACAGATGATAACTAGTAGTCCATATATCTAAGATACTGTTTCAGATTCAAAATCTGTACATTGCTTTATCCTGAGGATGATGACTTTTTAAATTTTCCATAAAAATGGTAGCATGACAAATATTTTACCATGTTTCTATCTCAGTAGCACAACTTTAAAGCTAGTGGCTACTTTGCACCTTGGTTAAGTATCATTGCTAGGTCTTGGAGCCACTGGCACAGATTATGCATTTTTATTCCATCTACTAATCAGGTACTACTGCCAACAGTCAATATTATTTTGGCAGAAGCTGTCTCTTCTGTGACATTACAAGTCCTTCCTCCTCAGTTTTCAGTTTTCCTCTTCCACAAGCAAAAAATACTTTTTACGAAAGAAGAAAGAAAGAAAAAAAAGGACTTTACATTTCAACAAATAAAGAGTTCTGAAAGGTAACATTTTAAATACTGTGTGGAACCTTTTTTCTCTTTAATTCGACTAGTGCATGCATAATCAACACTGGCAATGATGAAACCAGTTTAATCTGTTCAAAAACCTTGTTGCACAGTTATGTTTTATTCTGTGTAAGGGACTCAGTTTCTCTAATTGAGGCAATTTGTAATTGATGCCACTATATGAAGTCGCTGCTAGGAAGCTGCTAAGATGAATCAATGGCCTAAAACTGATATTTAACTCAACCAGTATATGCAAAATTATCATTCTGGACTGTAGAAAGGGAAAGACAATTCTGATAGACTTAAGACCTCTAATCAACTAAACATTCAACCAGAATTCCAGACATCTGATAAAAAAGAATGTTTCCCACCTCATGACAAAGAGATTGTAGATTAACATAAAGAAAAAAAATGTATTTTGGATATGTCTAATGTAGGGATTTATTTTGTATGACTATATTTATGTGATGGAGGGGTTCTGTATTTCCTTCTTTTTCTTTCTTTTCTTCCCCCACCCCTGTGGGTGGGGGAGGTTGAAGGGAGGAAAAAAAATGCTTGATAATTAAAAAAAAATTTTTAAGGGAAAGAAAAAGGCCCTTTAATGCCTCTATTCAGAGAGTAAAAAGAGCTCTCCTTTTAAATGGACAAAATGGAGCAAAGGCTGTCCCCATACGTGACTCCTACTTTGGTGTTTAAAAAAATAAAAAGATCTCTTAAGCACAAGAAGATTGAAAGAGTAAACCAAGGCCTTCTCAAAGTCTGCCCTTACTGGCAGGTAGAACAGAAAGAAAGCAAAAACCACTTATGGCTGAGTTTATAACCAGACATAGTACATGTGTCAGTCACTACGATGCCAAAACAGCCAGGTGGGGGGGGGGAGTCAATCATTTGTCATATCCACATAACATCAATTTCTGACTGAAATGATAATCTAAAACTAGTCTGCGTTAGATGTCTACCCCCATGATACAGTCATTAAAATACAGGACCATCTCTAATGCACTACCACTGACCATCTCAAATACCTCTACTTGAAAAGGATGAGAAGCACAATAGTTTCTCAGCTCTTCTCAAAGTTTAGTTTCCCCTGTTGCTACAAACCAAGGGAAGACACACTAAGTACACTTCTAGTAGAACCACTTGCCAGGCAGCTAGTCTAGAGCAAGCACTTACTGAGATCACTATTTCAGGTATTCTCTTCATCACTGCAATAGCCAAAAATGCAGTAACTATGATTTCCTGCAGAAAATGGGGAGAACATAATGCCCACTCACTAGTGACTACATTCCTCCACAAAATCATCTCATCAATCTGAATTTTCAATAAAATCAGATGAGAAATATAGCAGAAGGGCCAGGTAAGGGGAGAGGTCACAGATAACCACTTGCTTGACCCCACACAATCTGCTTTCAACAAATTCAACAAATACTTAAGCATCTACTTTTCCCAAAGAAATATGCTAGCGATAGTGGTGACACAACGTTTAGGTAATGAAAGGTCACTGCCTACAGAGCTTGCAGTCAAATAAGGGAATAAGACAAACAAGTTAATTCAGTATTTTTGTTGAATTGTTAATCATTTGATACAACTGAGTAGAGAGAAGACAAACATAAATAACAGAAATGCACAATGTGTGTATAATAATATAGGAACTGTAACCATGATTTGATTGGTATACAGAACTTCCTCTACCAATGCAGATTTGCAACTGCTCTGTAATTCATAGACTGCCCAGAGTATTGTAAGGAATAGTGACTTGCCCCATACCCTGAATTGCAATAGCTTTAGGTCTTTCTATTTCCTTTTTCTTCCCTTCTCCGATTTGGTCTTCCTGCCATTATCAAAGGGCCAGTATACATAAGACACAGGGCTTGAACACAGGTCTTTCTGGTTCTTACGCTTATTTTCTATCCACTACCACCATGCTACCTCTCTCCAAGTGAATCAGAAGATACAAAAAAGAAGTATGTGGAATCTGATGGGAAAGGTCATCAAAGGAAGGTAACATTTGAGTTGAGCATTCTACCATAGAGGTAGAAGAGGGCAATGTGTGGTTAAAGGACAGAAAGAGGCCTATGCAGAAGTACAGAGAGCATGAAGGTGACTTTTATGAGGTTACACAGAAATGATAAGATGATGTCAAAATGTAGAGTAGTTCTGTTTGATAAGCAAGAGTCTGAACTTTACTCACTGGCAATAGGGAGACACGAAACATCTGAACAGGTGGACAACATGACTAGATGAAGATCTCTAAAGATTATTTTGATAATGGTAGAAAGAACAGATTGGAGGAGGGAAGAAAAAAAAAGCAGAAGCTATTGAAATTCAAGGCATATGGCAACAAGTGCCTGTATTCAAGCAAGAACATCAGAGAAAAGAAGAAGAAGAAAAGTCAAAGACATAGACTCTAAAACAATCAGGATATAAAAAATTATCTGAAGAATTCTCTCAAGGCAGTTGCTAATTCACTTTGACAGGTGGAATCAACAAGGTTTGGAAAATGATTAGATAGGATAAGTGAATAAGAAGGAAGAGTTCAAACATGGCAGACAATTGGATGAATGGCAGAGCTATTCAAAGAAATGATGAAGTTAGAAAGAGGAGCAAATTTAGGAGCAAGTTTGATTTGGGGTACGAATTTGAGGCTCTGAGGAATATTAAGGTGGCAACTTGAAGGTGGCAGAAGATACCATACAAAGTTAGGAAGAGAAAGTAGGGCTGGGGATTTAGAGTTAGAAGTCACCTGTACAGAGATAGTAATCAAAGCTATGGAAACGAATGAAGTAAGACAGAAGTTCAAGGACAGAACTTAGGGAACATCCACCTTCAGGGGTGAAGAAAAGGATAAAGCCTTCACAAAGATATGTAAAAGGAATGGTTGTAAAAGTAGAAGACATGATATCTTTGAACCATGGGAAAACGGTTATGCTCCTGTATTTCTTTGTTGGAAGATCTGGTAGAGAGATAAAATAGTGATGTACTCCTTACTTCAAACTGCAGGTCTACCTTTCTTTTGCTCACGTGAAAATCTCAGCACGGCAACAAAAGTATAATGAATATATCCTGTAACTTGTTCAGTTGTGTTTTCAGTCATGTCCCACTCTGTGACCTCATCAGGGGCTTTCTTGGTAAAGATACTGGAGATGTTTGCCATTTCCTTCTACAGTTCATTTTACAGATGAGGCAACTGAGGCAGAGTTAAGTGACTTATCCAGGGTCACACAGCTAGTAAGTATCTGAGGCTGCATTTGAACTCTGGTCTTCCTGACTCTATATTCTATATTCCCTATATTCTATTCAGGTACCACACAGCTGTCCAAGCACATCCTGTGCCTAGCACAATTCAAGCCAATTTAGCAAGCGTTTATGAAGCAGATACCATGTGTAAGAAACTGAGCTACAATCTTAGCATATGAAGAATTTTTTAAATGTTCTTGCCCTCAAGGAGATTAAATTTGACCAAAAGATACCTAGATAAACAAATAATAAATACAAAGTAATTTAGGGAGTGAAGGGAGAAGGCAAACACTAACAACTTGGAGAATGAAGAAAACCTTCCCATTAATGTTAACAATTGAGTTGGTCTTTAAAGGGAGCTAGGGGTTCCAAGTAGAGAGAAGGGGTTAAAAAAAGCATTTCAGGCATAGGGGACAGCCTGTGAAGAGGAATGGAGAAAGGAAGTGGAATGCTGTTTAAGAGGTAGAGCAAGTAGGTCATTTTGGCTGGAACATAGAGTAGGTGAGGGGGAGTAATGTATAATCAGCCCAGGAAGATAAGATGCAGCCAGACTGTGAAGGGCTTTAAATGCTAAGCAGAACACTGTCCTAACCCTTGGTACAGCACCTTGCACACAGTGGCCACTTTAAAAAATCTTCAGTGAACTGAACTAGATCCTGCTGTAAAGTACTTGTACCTGCAAAGGAAGTGGCAGAAAACTAACAAGAGTGTTTCTAAGCATGGTCATAGTAGTGTTTCAACTGTGTAGAACCCTGAAAAGAAACAAGAAACAAAAGGTCTTAATTAAGAAGTGGAATATAAGGAAATAATAATAGCTAGCATTTGTACAGTGCTTTAAGGTTTACAAAGCACTTCACATTACCTCATTTTATCCTCACAACAACCCTGTGTGGTAGGTGCTATTGTACCCTTTTTACAGAGGAGGAAACTGAGGCAAACAAAGGATAAGTGACTTGACCAGGTCATACAGCTCGTAAGTGCCTGAAAATGAACTTGAACTCAGGCCTTCTTGAATCCAAGTATAGCACTCTTTCCACAGGACCACCCAGCTGCTTCCAGAAAAGACAATCCCCATTTAGAATAGCTATAGCAGAGTCTACAATCTCAACCTAATTAAGCAAAACTAAAGAACATCTATTAGTCAAAGTTCTACATGACAACTGGTCTCTAAGTTATATACTTCTCCGTACAGCAAAAATATCACAATCACTGCCCCAGGAAGCCCTCTTTACTACCTAACATCAGTGGGGAAGAACAAATTAAGAAAAATAAAAGTCCAGACCTTTAGAACAGACTTATTCAATAAAGACTTAGGCATCTGTCTGTGTGAAGTTAAACTCAAAGCATCTTTCAACAAACAGATATTGCTACAAAGTAAAAACTTCCTTTCAAATGAGGCATGACAGATGCCTGCTTTGATAGTGTGCTCATACTGCCTGATAAGAACTCTGAGTTGCACACCTATTAGAATAGCGAACAGTTGTACAGACACCTGAGATTTTGTTCTTGGGGCCTATCTCATACACCCTAATGAAGTCAGTAAAATCTAGAAGATTTTAAAGTAAGTTCTGATGCCAAAATAGTACCTTACTATATAGCATTTGGTACTCTACTGCCCAGTACTTATGTTGAGGGAAAAAAAAAACCTTTTAAAAAAGTTTTCGTATTTATTTTTGATTATTTACACGATCTTTAAATTACTTCCTTCCACCTCTTTCATTGTACCATGACAAGACTTCTGTTTGTAATGCAGTAATGGTGCATTGGGTCTTTTTACCGTTGTTGCCATGATGATTATATGCAAAGGATTACCTACCAGAGGCACTAGTTCTTCATAAATCTTGACTTCCTGCCCTTCTGTGTGTTACCATAAGAAGGATAAAATTATTTGAGGCTGAAACTTAACCTACTTCCTCTCTAAAGGAGGGAGGTAGGGGGAGGTAGATAGGGGAAAATTTTTAAAAATAAGAAAAGAAGCTAACCGCCCCCCCCCAAAAAAAAAACAATCAAGATTAGGAAACTCATGGAAATTGAATTCAGAAACTATTATCTACAATGTCAAAAGACATGCTATATTTGATATATTCTACTCTCATTGTTTATTTGGTTTTAAGTTAAATATACACTCTACAGGATAAGAAGTAAAAATACCCTTAAAATACCTAGTACAACAAAAACTTTTATACTAGAAAAGACCAGTATCCAAACACAAACATTTTTAGAACTAGAAAACAATGTGAAGGTACCTACTTTGAAGGCAGATGTGTATTTATGTTAAGAACATGATTTTTTTTGAAGTCATACACAGTAAGACTAAAAATAAAGCTTCTCATTCTCCACTAATTTATCTTAATGTTTTCATAAATATATAAATAATAATAAGGAGATTTAAAGAATCATTACTATACAGGATTCAGATTTGAGTGTGGTTTTGTTTTGATTTTTTTTCCCGTAGAAGTCATATCTTCATACTTAACTCAGCCAATCATTTCCAGGTTATTAAGAATATAATGCCATTTAGATTAACCATTTAGTTAAGACAACCAAAACAAGACCAAGGGGGGGAGAAGGGGGGAAGTAGTGTTATCATGAAGGTCATCTTAATGTCTAAATTATACTGACCACTTAGGGTTTCAATTTACTTCTCAGAGCTCAATCATTTTAAAGATGGGGGGCATTACACTAATCAAACAGATTTCTTACAACAGTCATAGTATCCTGGTATAATTTATTTTTATAACTACTAATTTATTCCAACAATTACATACAGCATAAAACCGTGGTTTCTCAAGATGATCCAGCTAGTAGAAATCCAATTCCTTGCTATATACACCAGACTTCAGGAAAGGCAAGGCATTGAGATATTTAACAGAACTGTGTATTAACTTATTTCTTTTAGTTTTAGATTATTCTAAGTCCACTACTGTTCCACAGAGTACTCTAGTAACAGAAATTGATTTTCTAAGATCCCCTCCAGTTCTAAAGAGAGGATTCTAAGTATTGGTGGTGTTACAACATTTACTATAGCATGAAACCACTTCAAAGGGGTCAAATGAATTTCTTCATTTGTAACACTCAATGACTATAGAGGATACAAAGTTAACGACTTAATTGTTGCCTCTGCTGCTTCTAGGAACTTAGGAAGCTCTCTTTAGTCATTCAGATGAGTTCTTAGCCATATTTCCAGAAATGCTGTCTTTCAATTCATTTCTGATTTTTTTTGCTCCCCAAATTTCCTTTTTTCTGTTTTCTCCCTTTTTTTTGTCTTACTGGTTTTTATAGACCCAGGCCACTAACTGCGACTTTACCTTCCTTTTTCTTGAGAGTTACCTCCACTGTCTCATCAGGTTTCCTCTATAAATAGCAACTGAAATCCCTGCCATAGAGTTGCAAAGATACTCAAATCTATACCTGCAGATACCACTGGTAGGTCTATAATCCAAAGACATCAAAAAAAGGGGGGGGGAAGCACCTATTGTACAAAAATATATGTAACCGTTCTTTTTGTGGTGGCTAAGAATTGGAAATGAAAGGGATGCCCATCAAATAGGGAATGGCTAAACATGGTATATGATTTTAATAGAATATTATTGTGCTGTAAGAAATTACAAACAGGATAATTCCAGAAAAAACTGGACTTACATGAACCGATGCATAGTGAAGTGAAAAGAACCAGGAGAATGTTGTACACATGAACAGCAATATTGTTAAAGGAAGAATTGTGAATGACTTAGCTATTCTCAGCAATACAATGAATGATCCAAGATAATCTCAAAGGACTGATGATGAAGCATACTTTCCACCTTCAGAGAAAGAACTGATATTGATTAAACACAGACTGAAACATGCTGTTTTTCACTTTCTTTCATTTTTTCTTATTCTTCTTGTACAAAATGACTAATATGGAAATGTTTTCCATAATTGCACACGTATAACCTATAGCTGACTGTTTACTCTCTCAGGGAGGGGGGAAGGAAGGGAAAGAAGGATAGAATTTGGAACTCAAAACTTCAAAAATGTTTAAAAAAATACGTATATTTAAAGAAAAAAAGAAATTATAGAAGAAAAAATCTATACCTGCAGAATGTTTTCTTCTAGTTACAGCTAATGGTCAACAACAAGCCAGTATTTGTTATGTCTGATAGGTGGTCTTACATCCACTGTAAAGTAGAGCACCTGTCACTTGTACCATACATTTTACATGGTTATCTCTTAAAGTACATGCCTTTTTTCCCTCTCTTTGAAGGCAGGGGGACTTAAGAGGCTCCATATTCCAACTGCCCACCAGCCAAGGACATCAACTTGTATATAATAGTAACTCAAATAAAAATGTGTTGAGCAAACACTGACTTAAATTTTAAATGCACCTGAGGTTCAGTAAATGTGTCTTTCCTGACCCATCTTGTAAATTAAAATGGCCGTGCCTTAAGGAGATGTTTTTCTACAGTTTTGGTTTTCCCTCACCACCACTCCCCACTCCCTCAGACTGATTTCACTCACTGACTTCATGCTGAACATTGGCTGGAATAGATATAATCCACTTCCTAATCTGTCACCATCTATTCAGCACTGTTTACATTATCAGTGGAACAAGTGTAGTCTCAATACAATAGTCATTCTGAAAACATTACCTGAAGGTAAGAAAGCTCTTTATAAAATACATCTTTCTCCTCCTTCATTCAACTCCCCAAGACTTGCAATTCATTCTTATTTATCATATTATGTCTGTGAAAAAAAATCATGTTTTTTTTCTTCACTCTGAAAAAAGAATTCTTTACCCATAACAGAATGATCCAGATTCTTTCCAAAGCAAGAGTCTCTCCCTAGGAAGAGGTCAGCAAAATCAGAACTATACCCTATCCAGACCAACATCTTCTGAACATGTCACTGGTCACAGAGTACACAGGAAATGAGACTGCAGGTGGATCAGTCCAAATCAATAACCAACACTGGAAAAATCAGATGGGCATACTCCATTAGACCTGCATCATAATATTCTTGACATAGAGCAAAACATCAAAGAAGGTGACGATGCATTAAAATGTACCTAAAAGTTAACACACCAGATTCTGTGGAAAGAGCTGGTTTGGGAATCAGGTTTTGAATTTGGTTTAGCAACTTACTATAAGTCACTTTAGTTCTTTAGGTCTCAGTTTCCTCATTTGTAAGAGGAGAAAGTTGGACTAGATCAACAGTATCAAACTCAAAAAGAAACAGGTCCCTATGACTTAGAAAATCATAAATTAACATTATCTTCATTGTGTTGCGTTATTTTGTTAAATATTAACCAATTACATCATAATCTGATTCGGGTCACACTGAGGAGTTTGGTGGGGTGCTAATTTGATACCTTGAGACTAGGTGAAATCTAAGGTACCTTCTAGCTCTAACACTGCTTGACCTATGATTTTTTAGGAGAGTCTGCCTTACAGGCTTCCAACAAAGGTTCAGGCCTTATCTCTTTCCCCTCATACTTTGAAATGTAACACTGTCATCACCTTTGTAATAGGGTATTAAAGGATTCTAATAAACTACTTGAAAGGCAGCGTGGCTTAGCAGATAAAGGGAGAGCCCTGCATTCAGGAAGAGTAGTGTTCAAGACCTTCCTCTGAGATACATAAACTATTTGACCCTGAGCAAGTCATTTAACCCCTCAGCATCTCCAGAAAATTTCTTAATAATGTTTACATAGCTATATGTGTGTATACATATAAACATACATATACACATACATATATACACATATACCTACATACATATAGTTGTTCTTTTTGACAGAGATAGGTAGAATTATTAGCCCCATTTTGCAGATGAAGAAGTTAAGGTTTAAAAGGTTAAATGACTGGCCTTAAGGTCTAATTCTGCACTGGTATTTAAACTCAGATCTTCCTGACTTCTGAGATTATCAAGTTGAAGATTTGTATACCAAGACTTCCTATACCAACCAGAAAAAAATAGCATCTGGACCCAAGAAAAAAAAAGTAAACTCCTTTAAGGCAAAAATTTCTACACAGAATAGGTACTATATAAAAGTTGGTTAACTAAGTATAGCTCTTATTCACAGAGCAAATTTTTGGCACTGAAGGTCCTAAAAGGTATCTGTCCTACCCCACATAAAATGTAACTATTTATAAACCAGCCATCTTAACTATCTGTTAACTGAGAAATTTTTGTTTGGAAAAGAAATTTCCATGCTTCTCCTTCCTCAACAATTTGGATTTTGACTGTGTAGCAACTTCATCAGAGGATAGAAAAGTAATCAAAGAAAACGTAAAACTCAAAACTGTCAATATTTAACTTTGTAAAGTTGATTCTACGTAGGGATTGAAAATTATGAATAACATAGAGTATATCATAATGAAAAGAATACTAGATTTATGTAGAGTCTGAGGACCCCGATTAGAATCCTGACTTTAGAGAGCTAAAGTTCCAGGAAACTGGGTGGTTCAAGGTAGGGGGAAAAAAAAAAACAATTGAACCAAGAAGCAGGACACTCAAGTTCTATTTCCAGCCCTACCACCCAGGTTCTGTGTTACCACAGCAAGTCACTCACTCCATCTGGGCTTCATTTCCCTTGCCTATAAAATGAGGGGGTTAAATCATCTCTCAAGGTATCTTACAACTATAACATTCCATTATTCTAGTCACCTAATTTTTATCCTGATTTTCCTTAACAAATTCCTATAACTTCAATATTAATTACAGTACATAAGTTCTTATCACTCCAGGTCTATAAACCATCAACCTATCACTTTTGTAACTAAAATTAACATTGTTCCAAATTTGGAGCATTTGTTTATGTTATTTACTACTATCACATAAGTATACAATTATTGCCACCCAACCCAGTTTACACACACACACACACACACACACACACACAAACACACACACAAACACACACACACACAGCCCTATACATTAGAATTGTATAAAAATGTGATCTTTGACCTACATAAAAGACAAAGAAACCAAAAGTAACATATTCTTTTACAGAAGAGTAATCCTGTTCAAGTATTTTGAAAAGTCAACACATAACAGTCTTTAAAACAATATCATTTAGGAATTAAATCTCTATACTTTGTCCTTGAAATCTCCCTTTCACAAAGATGATAATTTCAACAAACCACCATGTCTTAACATGCAACATACTGTACTCTTTATGCATAAAAAATACAGAGTTTGTCTGCTGTGTTTTCATGTATTTATTTTCCCCATGCTCTCTGTGCTGAACTGTAGACAAGGTTAATATCTGTGATAGTGGGGAACAAATCTGTTCAATATGTTGAGTAACGTGATGAAGACAGCTCACAAGTTGATGGATATAGTAAATACTTTTCAGTTAATATTACTTTCTTAATTACTTCTAACTTGGGGTTTTTAGACCTTACATATATATATATATATATATATATATATATATATATATATATATATATATATATATATATGTGTGTGTGTGTGTGTGTGTGTGTGTTATAATGTTGCCACTCAATCTGAACTAATCCTGATCATTAAAGGCAAAGAAATGAAAACAAAAAGATAAAGCAGAAGGAAATAAGAAAGATAAGATATACAAAAGATATACAAACACTGTAAATTCCATAGGAGAAGTAATCATGTTGTAAATTATCTAAAATTCATTTCCTCCCTGTTCCCCACAGCATGTGTTACACAGACACGTTAGTGTCCTGCACACAGTAGGCACTTAATATTTCTTGACAAAGAATGAAACAACAGAATATCAATTGGTTGACATACCAATTCACCAATTACCTCCCACTAACCTCACATGTCCTTTACCCAGAAAACAAAAACCCTAGAGAAGAGATGGGTTACAACAAAAACCTTATGGGACTCCAGCTGAAAACTCGGAATTATCTCTGCCATAGAAAAGTTGGCACATAATACATAGGAAAGTCACCATAACCCTATTACGCTATGGAGTGGTTTGAGGCAGATTATCTTGGACCTCAACCAAGGGGGGTTTAGTTACCCAAAGGACCTCATTATAAACTTCCCTCTGTTCCCAAAGAGCAGTTATACGGAGGATGCAGAGTAAGATTTTTCAGAGTACTGCTATTATGCAAATTTAAAATATTTCATTCCAGTTCCCCAGTACTTAAGAATAAAACAATCTAACTCCAGTAATGAATGTGTGCAATTGAAATGCTAGTTAAAAACCTGCCATTCAGAAAAGAATCAAGGATAAACTTAAGGGTTTTTTTTTAAACTGTCAATTCAAGCCCTCCTTAGGCAAATGGGGGAGCAGGTAAGGGGGAAGAGACATCTGCAAACCTATACCTAAAAATCTCCAGGACATATATTCACCAAGAATACCAGCTGCTTTTCTTCATTCAATATTTTGGTTTGTGACCAGGCAGAGAAAAGTCTTATACTTTACTTATATAACTCATAACATTGATGTTATGTCAAGAAAGCAAACAAAAAAATTACAAAAGGTGCTGTTCCATAAAGTCCTAATCTATCATCTTATTGGGATTTTTAAGTGACCCTGGATCTTCAAAAGCTATTCCAGAGGAACACAAGCTCTAAGTCAGCTTTCCAAACAAAGGCTAACCTAGCTCAGTAAAGAGAGATTCACCACCAATAAGCTGCCCATGTAGTGAAAAATTCTTTGGCTATGGCAAATGATGCAACACAGAAAAATACAAAATGGACTTCAGTCGCATGTAGCCCTGTTCTTTTGTAGTGACAGTGCCAGATGGGCAGAAAAGGGGACAGAGGATGCTAAGAATCAAATAGTTTTTAGACCCTTGTTAATCTTTAATACTACTTTTGGCATTCTAACTGTGAGGTCACTATCCAATGACCAACAGTCCAGTAATGGACCCACTACTGGGAGAACTAAACTATACTAATCATGCCATTTTTGCTACAAATGAAATCAGCAGGAAAAAAAAAAGGAAGGACAGCTAAATGCAAAGATGGCTTACAGTTTTTTTTTTCTTGGAAGCAAATTAAAGAGTTGTGGGTGTTGGTTTTGTCATGCCCCCAAAAGACACAAGAAACATCATTGCTTGGGTTATTTAATCAGCCCCATATGCACTGCTCGTTACAAATATGTACAAAAAGACCACCTGAAGATAGTGCTGATTAGGTCTGTATATCTGTTGCAGAGGATGAAGAGGTGGGGAAATTCTTCGGAGAACTCGGTAACATCCTCCTAATGAAATAAACATACACTTTGGTACTTAGTCACTTCAATGCAAAGGGAGAAATAGGTAAGAACAGTGAAAAGTGTTAGAAAATGTGAATCAGTGGTAAGGATGCAAAAGGCCAAAGACCTGTAGACTACACAAAAGCCTCACTGCTATACGTAAGAATACTTTAATAAAAATAACAGAAAGTACTAGATAGACATGATGAACACCAAACTACATAACAAAGGATGAAATTGATTATACTTCAACATACAGGAAATGCCTCATTACTGAAGTGGAGTTCCTTTTTTAATCACCTGTATACCAATTAGAACAATGACTTACTAAAGATTAAAAGTAGTACAAAATCAAAAAAAATGAGAAAAAGATATGGCATGAAATTATGACAACTCTATCAGGAGCTATTTAAAACAGTAACTTGTAATGAAAATGGGAGATAGATGGAAGAAAGACCATAGACTCAGACTATGACAATAGCATACAGAACTTCAATCCATGTGAATCAATTGCAATAAGAGAGAAGCTAAAAGAGGCTAAAAAAGTACCTTAACCTTAATTGGGAAACATTTTATGTATTTGCCAAAAAAATATACACAGTAGTCAAGGTCAACACCAGAATGGAATATAAATGTCTTTGTTAAATCTTTTGAAAGATGTGGGCAGCTTATGAGTGGTATCAACTTGGAGAAACAACAGAGGGGAAAAAAGTAGTTTAAGAAATGTTGGTGAGAAACCTAACTAAAAAAAGTCACCCCACGGTATGTAAGGTTGAAAAAGGAAGAAGCACAATCAGAGAAAAAAGGAAACAATCTGCAAATATTTTTATAACAAACATATACATATATGTGTATATGTGAGTATGTATATATATTTTAAACCATCAAGGACTACAGAGTCCTTACATTTGGACTCTCAACTTCACAGTCCTAATTGAACTTACAGAAGAAGTAGAAATAGCACCAAAGAGAACAAAGATGGGAAAACAGCTAGAGTAGACAATATATGACATAGACATTAGCTATATGACACAGGTGACACAATTGTGGGGATGATAAGAGATCTATTCAAGAGATACCAAGACAGGGTAGATATCCAAGGCTTAAGGAAAAAATTTTTCCAGACCTATTAATACCAAAATAAGGCAACCAAGAACATCAGCAAATACCAAACCATATTTCTATTTTCCAATAGACATAAAATTTTTATAAAAATCGTCTATACAGAGAGAGGGAGAACATGCATTTTCAATGAAGGCATTAGTAAGGAAGAGGTGGGCCTTTAAAAGCCATATTCCAGAGATTCCATCTTTACCAAACAGCTAACTGAAAGAAGTTATCAAATGCCAGGTCCCACCTTTTATTGTTTCTTGCTTACAAAGAAACATTTGATTCCATATAGCAAAATATAGCCTTAAAGGCTCTCTTCCAACAAGGTTATCATGCAAACATCAAAATTATACAAGGTCCCTTAAAAGATTTAGCAACACAGATAACTTTCTTTGACAATCATCAGATCACAAATAAAACAGGTTAATACATGCTAGCCAGAGGTATTCACTAATGTCATAGAAAAGATTCAGTCCAGGGTCCCAGCTAAAGAGAATTTCCTATGGATAATGAGCTCCTGCAAGTACTCCTATTGGCAGATGATATCATGGTGGTTGCCTCAAGACCCAGAATATTTGCAGTCTGCTGGAAGAAATCCACAATCATCCCAAAGAGTTTGCACCCTCTACACAGGAAAAACTAAGTGGATAAAATATTATTATTGTCCACACTATATTACACGTAGTTAGATGGACAACCTATAGAACTTGTCCATCTTTGTGTGTGTATACATATTCATATATATACACATACACATATATGTATATGTATGTGTGTGTTTGTATATATACGTTGATCAGATAGTACAAAAGGACAAGCTGGGCACAGAACTGAATGAGAGGAGAAACTGCAAAGTAGCTTTCATGACCCCCAAATTCTGAAACAAACAAAGGTCCATATTTTTAATACCAATATTCTTTGTCAGTGTCATTGCATGTCTGTGGAATCATGGGACACTTACAATTGCCAAAGAATTAAAAATGAGTATCACTCAAGAACACAATACAGAGGTACAATGGTGGGTGTGAGCAAGGTACAACATAAAACAAATTAGTAATCTAAAAGAAGTGAAGGATGTCTCCCCAAAAATGTATGATCAAAAAATTATCTGGTGACACAGGCAGAGCAAGAATATGAGTAGACAGTTTTTGTATTCCTCTGTTATCTTCCACATGTCAGGAGAAAGCAAAAAAAAAAAAAAAGCTTTGTCTCCAGTACATTCCATAGACTCCCAGTACTGAACTCAGAGGAGTCCATGGACAAGAGTCACACAAGATGGGCAAGCCTGGATGATTTGTGATCTGCATCCACAGAGGAAACACCCATACTGATGAAATCACAGGTCTATTTGGGTATCACAGGAGTCTTCCACAATTTCTGCATTGGAACCCTAGGTTCTGAAGCAATGACAGTTGAATACAAAATGGATCTGTGAATTGATTCCGTCCAACAACACAAATTGCAACTCATTTGTGTCTGTCCATCCTTGTTAACATTCTCCCAAAAGCGACAGGGAGAGGTCCACCAAATTTACTAGAAGCTTTCCTTGATTTCTCCTGATATTTTGAGAGTACCAATAGAGCACTCTGGTTGTCCACCTGTCATTCTTTGCCCCATGACTAGCCCTTATTTTCTCCCTGTAATACAATTCCTTTGATGAGATACTTTGTAACTTGTTTAAAACCAAAGTGAAGTTTGGGATGAAATGAAGTAGGCTTTGTTAAATCATCCCAAACTGTAGCCACACTCAAAAAAATATCTTTTAAAAACCTTTAAAAGTCTACCAAGTCATGTTGGCTACCTGAAGAAAAAGATGCAAGCCATTTGCTAAAGCAGGTCTCTGTATCTGTCAGATTTTAAAGCTAAGAAGTCTCAAAAAACCCATTCAGCACATGAAGGGAGAAAGAAGTAGAAAGAACTACCAAAATCACTGTCTTTCCATATATTTCAAGATTTTTTTTAATTATCAAAAGCTTTTTCAAAATAAATTTGGTTTCTTTCAAACTGATGATTTCTAAGAATCATAAAAAGTTACAAGCAGTAGAGACTTTACAAATCAAAACCTCTCATTTTTCAGAGAAAGCAACTGAGATCACTCTAAGTATGTGAGGGACTAAAACAAACATCATCACCAAAAGCAATTTTAAGTGAAACTGCTGTTTCATTTTTAATGTTTTAAAAATATAAACAGCCCTTGTATCTTGACAAAATTTACTTTCAAGTAAGTCTATTTTGCCATAAAACTCAAAATAGTACTATGCGTGTTGGAGGTTGTGACTCAAAACACAGCGTAGCTCACAACTACAAATACTTGTTGCTCATCCAGTGACCTTTGGATCTCAAGAAAAGGCACGGACCTCTGGGTTCTAATCGTACCTTCATTCCTCTATGATTTAGCAAATTCACTGTTCTTAGGTACCCAGCATTCCACATCCACTCTTGGACACTGGTTGAGGTTTCCTAATTACTTCCAGGTCTAAATAGATACTTTCCTCCAAAAAAAAAAAAAAAAAAAAAAAGGCCAGACTTTATATTCTGCCTTCCGAACTTAAAGACGCGACTTTAACCACTAGAGGTCTCCCCTTGGCCAGTTTTGCACGTACGCTATTTTTGCTGCACTTGAAACTTTCCGGAGAAATGCACTCTCCTCGACTCAGCCAGTGTTTTTTTCCTGAAAAACTTGCGCAAAAATCCACGCGACCGAGGTTCATCGATAACCTGGTCCCTGGCTTTACCGGATCCAAAAAAGACGGCATCACCAACGATGCCCCAAGTGTTTTTTTAAAGAAACTAACCAACCTGCAACCCAGAGGCGGGTTATGACACTCTCCCCCCCAACCCACCCACCCCCAAGTTCTTTCTTCTCAAGTGAATTTCACATCTGTGATCTGACTTGTCTTGTGAACTTGGGGAACAATTAGAAATCTATTTCCGCCTTGGTTGCGGCGCACTTTCCTTTCTCTCTTAATCAATTTTTGTCTTTTTTTTTTTTTGAAAAGGGGAAAAAAACAAGGCGGTAAAGGGAGGGATGGATCCTGAGCTGGGGGAAGGGAAGGGAAGGGCCGGGGTGTTCAATGCGCCTGAGGAAGTTGCATAAGGAAAGAGGCTCCGTTTTTTTTCGGGTGCTCTTCTCCAACAAAGTCTGCGGCGAGTCCCGGGAGCGGGAAGAGAGGAAGACGCCGGCATATTTTACATCTATCTCCCAGGGACTGAGACTGCCCGGGTCATACCCACCCCGCAGAGGGAAAGCAGAAGGACTCCCAGACACCCCCACTCCTCCATGGGGAAGGCGAAAAGGAAACCGCCCTCTTTTTAAACTTTCTCTCACGGTCTAACCGTGGGTCGGGCTCGGGCCAAAAAGGAAAAAAAAAAAATCATAGGGACTTTCTTTTAAAATCTGTACGGGTAATAAAAGTTTTGCAAACGCTCGAAGTTCGTGCCCCCCCCCCCCGGGCCCCGCACCCTCCCTCTTCCCTCACCTCCAGGGGGATGGGGTGCGCAGCGGACAGCCTCGGCTTCGGAGCTTCCCAATCCACATAGCCCCCCCACCTCCGCATCCCCAGGCCAGCCTCGACTTCCCCGCCCCCCATCCCCGGTCTCCCGCCAGCCGCCGGGCGGGTGGCGGGCCCAGCACCCCTCAGCCCCGGGCGCCCAGGCGGC
>CM053627.1:116067658-116083577 GCA_028646595.1 Phalanger gymnotis
ACTCCTGCTCTGATCAGCCATTTAATTCCTCCCACCAGGTGGGCCTGGGGCCAGAAGCAACTGCAGCTGTAGTTCTAAAGTTGCCCCACCTCCGCTGCCCCAGGGGCGGTGGCCGAACCGCAAACTCAGTTCTGTCCCACAGCTTTTCCCACTAACCTTCTCTGTTGTCTTTGCTGTTTGTGGGTTGTGAGGTCTGACACATGCCACAGCTCAGTAATTCAGCATGCTAGGGCACTCTCTGCTAGGCTCCTGGTCTGGTCGGCGTACGCCGTGTGCACACTGGGCTCTGCTTGGCTCAGCTCCGCTCCCCTCAGCTGGGAGCTGGGAGTTTCATGTGGGACAGACCTTACCCCGAGACCATCTAGGCTGTCCTGGGCTGGAGCCCTGCTTCCCTCTGCCACTTTGTGGGTTCTGCAGTTTTAGAATTGGTTCAGAGCCATTTTTTTTATAGGTTTTTGGAGGGACTTGGCGGGGAGCTCACGCCAGTTACTGCTTTCCAGCCGCCATCTTGGCTCCGCCCCGAAGCTGTCCAGCAAAAACTTTTAAGAAGTACAGAGGTAGAGAGGCACACATGTACCAATGCAACTCAACTCTGGTACTGCAAAGCCTCTCTCTGAGCATGGCATCTATATTGGTTGGATCTCTCTGCTTCAAAGGTGGGTTTGATCTGAACATGTAGCTGTATCTCTACTAGATAGATTAACCTGCTAGATTCCTGAGGGTTGCTCCTCAAAAGGCATCCATAGTCTTCACTATCTTCAGAATTCAGCTTAATTTTAAGTCTAGATTTGGCAGAGATCTCTCAAGTTTTTCTCCCTCAGGAACTTGGCACTGATACTTCTCACCTCCCAAGTAGGAAGTCAAGGAACAGAAGTATAATCTTTTTCTTTAGAGGAAATTAATTGGTTAGAGAACTGGGCTTAGAGTCAAGAAAACTTGAGTTCAAATCTCGCTTCTGTTACATACTGACTGTATGACTCTTGACAAGTAAATTAACTACTTTCTGACTCAGTTTCTTCAACTATAAAAAGGGACTATAATAGCACCTACCTCTCGGGGTTGCTGTGAAGATCAAGTGAGATAATATTTGTAAAACACTTAGTATAGTGCTTGGCACATAGTAATAGGTGCTCAATAAATGCTTATTTTCTTCCTTTCTGTTTGACAACTCTTGGTTCAAGGCTAGGTCCTCTCAGTTAGAGATCTCTTCCTAACTATGATTACTATACAATACATTTCACATATCTTTATTTCTTTAGGCTAAGCCATGAGCAGACAATGGTCATTTAGCCAATAATCACCAAATGGGTCTAGGGTTCACAGTTCCTCAGGATTTTTTTTATCTAAAAGTTCTGTTTCTCTTGTTGGTCTATGCAAATGAGTGGCTGGGAGAGAGTTTTGGGGCCTGAGATTCACTTTATAAGAAGTCAACAAGATAAACAGATACAGTGACCATATTTTCAGAACCAAAAATTAAGATAAATGGTCAAACCAAAATTATTCCTTCTACAAAGCCTTGTTAAAAGTGTACTTTGTTTTCTTAAGATAAGAACTTTCCTAGAAAATTGGGGATCTTTGTGGGACCATTATTACATTAAGTTCATAAACTGAGCCCTTTAAATCAGATAACAAAGTATTAATCACATAGTCCCGAATAGGTTGGAGTATGTCTCCACCCCTTGTCCAGAGTTCTTAAGGAACTGGTACTCTCTGTTTTCTTTCTGTGGACTGCACCAGGTATGGGTAATGCAGCTTCCTTCTCTTTCTACATACTGGCTCCAGGAGTCAGTTGTGCCCACAAGGTGAAATCAGGGGCCTTGCCTCCACCTCCCTACACCTCATTAGATAATTGGATTTTGTCTTTCTGTCCTTTCTGGCTGCTACCTAAATTGAATCAATTCTCCAAGTGGAGGAAGAGGGCCTAGAATCTAGAGAGGTAGAGAGAATTATATGAAGATTACTGGAATGGTGTAATGAGGCAGGAAGATCACATTAGATAATTAAATTTTGTTTTGTGTCCTTGAGTCTTGTATCTTTGTATTTTCTCTAATCGCACTCAGACCAGATAGCCATATCTGGTCTAAGTGTGATTTGTCTTCTAAATAAAGTGTCTTAGCCTGCTGCCTTTAAGCAGGAGCAGAGAACCTAGCATCCAGGGAAATAGAGGGAGTTAACGAATGATCAGGGGCCAAGGTTAAAAAAAATATGTCTATCTCATTGGTAAGCAACATGGCACAGTGGAAAGAGGGTTGGATCTGGAACATGTGCAGTCTCAGTAGAGTTTGCCCTCTAATGAGAAAAGGACTAGCTGCCTTTTCTCTTACTCTTTGGCTTTTTAAATAGACACCCTGGAATCCCAGGAGCAAATTATTTGTGGTGGTGGTAGTGATGGTGGTGGTAGTGGTAGTAATGGTGGTAATGGTAGTGGTAGTAGTTCTTTGGGGAGAAGGAAAGGACCAAGAATTATGCCAATGCAGAAGAGTTAGAGATATGAGTTCCCTCCTCAAGAAACTTACAATGAGGTTGAATAAATAGAATTTATGATGAACAATTAGAAGCCATATATACAGCGTGATGAAGGAATGGATTTTGTGTCACATGACTTAGTTTCAAATTTGATTTCTATCACTGAGTACCTATGGGGTCCTAAGCAAGTCACATAACTTTTCTTACGTTCAGCTTTTTTTCTTTTGTATAATGTATTTGGAAGAGGGAATGTCTATGGCATCTCTTCATTTCTAAATCCATATGATTGTTAGAAAAGGAAGAAGAAGCAAACATGGGAAGGGCTTTGAAAGTCAAAGAACAATTTCTTATTTGTTCTGGGAAGTAATAGGGAGCCTGCTCAAAGGCCAGTAAGGGATATCTTCAACATCTCAAAGTACAAGCTCTTCAGCAGCGATTGAGTCATATGTGGCTGGAAGCAGGTCTCAAAGCTCCCAAATGTGGCTGTCCAATTTGGTTTGTCTATCTAGTCCATAAACTAAGTCTCTCCCATAGGTTAGGAACAGAAAAGTCTCACATCTAGGAAAAAAGAGGCAATGTCTGGAGATTAGTGTCATGGTGAAACAAGGTAGGTAAATGTCATTAGACAACTAGTTGTGTGCTTATATTTCACATATACTTGTCTATAGTCTGCTTTTGTTTGTTAAATACAATCTCCCCTCCTAATCCTATCTACAGAAGAAAGAGTCCTTAATATCCAAGGAAATAGAGGGAGACATTTAAGGATCAGCATCCAAACGAAACAACTTACCTCGTAAATCACATCTTGTATCTTGCACCTTGCCAATAAGCAAATTTGCTACAGATGCTAAGGAGCAGCTAGGTGGCAAAGTGGTTAGAATGCCTAGACATGGGATCAGGAAGACTCATCTTTCTGGCCTCAGATACTTATTAGCTGTGTGACCCTGGGAAAGTCACTTAACCCATTTGACTCAGTTTCCTCATCTGTAAAATGAGCTGGAAAAGGAAATGGCAAACCATTCTACTGTCTTTGCCAAGAAAACCCCAAATGGATCCATAAAGAGTCTGACATGACTGAAAACAACTGAGCAGCAACGACAGAGCTGCTAAGTACAAGAATTAGCCACAAGAATGACCAAAAAGAAGACAAAGATCTATAGTTATAGAACAACACTATAGAGCCTTATTATTTTTTAAATCCAAAGACTCTGGGCTTCCTCCCCAACCACGGATATGCAGATACCAACTCTGGGCTCCATCCAAGGCAGGTTCTTTGTGGCAGCTATGAGCCAGAGGAAATTTGAGACTAACTTCAACCAAAAACCTTTTCAGCTCCTTCAATATCTATTGCAGTTGTTCTTACTATTTTATATTTCCTACCCTAATTTTAGCCTCTAACAGGAGACTGCAAAAGGAAGCAACTATAGCAATTGCTGAAATAAAGTCTAAAACTAGGATCAGGTGAGATAGATAAACGCCAAAAGCTCTAGCCACTACTTCAGAGGCTATAATAGGTATTGTTTCCATGCTCCAGCTTTGTACCACCACCTCAGAGTTAATTTTAGTTACAGCACAACACTGCATCTATCCTCTACCCTAACACTTCATTTCACCTCATGTCTTAGAATTCTGAGTAGCAATGGCTACAGCACCTGAAAAGCCAAGGATGGCATAAAGTTAGTGGGATGAATGATCACCAAAGACAATGATATTCACCTTCTCTAGTATTTGCTCCACCTTCTATCTGCCTACTCCCTCCCAAAAACCTATCTCTGAACTATGCAATTTTTGTGGTAGTAACTACCACAGATAGTAAGCAAAAGTTTGAAAACAATTTGTAGGCAGAGTGGGAAACTACCAAAGGCTTCCACAAGGTACCCCAATAGATTATCCTTTTGGAAATTTTTTTTAAATCAGCATCAGGTCAAGATTTAATTTCCAAGACATAGGGGAAGACAGAGGAACACAGTGAAGAGATTCAGAAAATTATCCAAAAAATAACAATTACTAACATAGTAAAGGAGTAAGTAAATATAGTATGGAGCAAGAGAATTCTGGGATAAAACTCCCCCCAAAAGTGGATAATTTTATTGTAATCGCACATATAGCTCTAGAAAAGCATATGGAATGGCCACAAAGATTTATAGAGTAGTTGAAAGTCCTAGTGAAAGAGCTTAAGGAAAAAAAAATATGGAGTGGAACAGAAAGTATAGTAGAATAGACTCTGGAAAACATTAGCAGAGCAGTGGAAATGAAAGCCTTGACTGCAGGGAGAATAGAGAAAGAATAATTCAGAATTTAATAATTCCCCAAGAATTATGAGTGAAATCAAAAGATAGCAAAATTGCAAGAGCATATGAGATATCTATCATTGGAAAAGAGCACTGATTCTAGACCCAGAAGACCTTGGCTTATATCCTATCTCTGATACTACCTGTGTGAATTTAGGCAAGTTACTTAATCTCCATGTGCCATCATTTCCTTACATGGAAAATAAGGAAGTTGTACCAGATGGCCTCTTAAGTACTTAGATATATGATCCTATGATATAAAAATACTGACTTGGTAAACAGGAAAGACAGAAAAAATATAAGAACCACTGGACTCCCAGAAAAGCATGATGAACACACAGACAGACAGACACACACACATACCCCAACACGCGCGCACACACACACACACACACACACACACAGACTATATTTTAATATTATGTTTTAATAAAACCACAAAAGAAAATTATCCAAAAGTATTGGAACAAGAGAGGAAAGTATAGCTTGCCAGAATCCATAGGATACCATTGGAGAGAAACCCAAAATATACTACTTTGAGAAATGTGACTGACAAGACACAAAGCTACCAAGTCAAAGAAAAAAATACTACAAGTGTCCAAAAAGAGGCAGATTACATGTAAAGGAGCCATCATCAGAATTGTATAGGACTATACATCAACTATATAAAAAGGAAAGAAATGCTATGATATGAGATATGTTAACAGAAAAAGGCTTGTAGGAGGAATTCAGTTAGGTTAAAACAAGAACTTATAAAGCATTAGTATGTCTGAAAGACTGAATTAAGCATTGGAAACACACACACATATATATTCTACTATATATAATTCTACTATGTATATATATTATATATGTATATATATATTATATATACATATATATTCTACTACATATACATATATACATCAATAAAAGGAAGACAAAAGGGCCCAGAAGAGAGCCTTAGGAAATATCCACTCAGCAGGGGCGGAATAGGTATGATAATCCTATGTAAGAGACTAAGGAGTGATCAAACAGGTAAGAGGAGACCCAGGAGACAGCAAAGAGAATATCTGGAAAGAGAGTAGTGAGCAGTGCCAAATATTGCAGATAGCTCACAAAAGAAAGAGCTAAGAAGAGGCTTTTCAATTTATCTCTGATAACCTTGGAAAGAGTAGTTTAAATCAATTAGCAACACTAGAAGCCAGTTTTCAAGGGGTTGAGAAGGGAAGGAAGGAAGGAAGGAAGGAAGGAAGGAAGGAAGGAAGGAAGGAAGGAAGAAAGAAAAAGGAAGGAAGAAAGAAAGAAAGAAAAAGAAAGAAAGAAAGAAAGAAAGAAAGAAAGAAAGAGAGAAAGAAAGAAAGAAAAAGAAAGAAAGAAAGAAAGAAAGAAAGAAAGAGAAAGAAAGAAAGAAAGAAAGAAAGAAAGAAAGAAAGAAAGAAAGAAAGAAAGAAAGAAAGGAAGGAAGGAAGGAAGGAAGGAAGGAGGGAGGGAGAGAGGAGGAAGGAAAGGAGGAAGGACAAAATAAGGAAGGAAAGGAGAAGGAATGGAGGGAGGAAGGGGCAGTCATGGGAAGAGAGAGAGATGAGTGGAGAGACAGAAAGAACTATTGTGGGCTAGATATTGGCAGATAATGAAGGAACTTACGAACTTACTCTTTCCTCTTCTGAAACTACTACAGGGCAAAATTATCCAAATACTGATGCAGACTAAAGATCTTATGAACCTTGCTCTTATATGATATGGGAATGGGAAGATTCAAAAGAAAAATACAAGCAAAAAGTAATATAGAGATAGAAATACAGTAGGCTAAAGGGAGAAAGAGAAGGAGTGTTATAAGAGACAAGAACAGCCTCAAACAAAACAAACTATAAAGATTTTAATGTGAAAATTTTATTTTTAAAAAAGGAGAGGAAAAATAATAAGACCTGCTGATTTGAGTCTGGGTTGTAGAAAAAAATCAGAAGACTAGAATTTATTGTTCTAAGGAATATATTCAGTAAATGACTAATAATGAGTTGTCTCTTTTTTGCTTCTTTTTTTCTTCCAAAAAGGTAGAGGTATGAGGGAAGAATTATTTCAAAGGGATTCAATGAGGAGAAAAACAATGGTCATAGTGATAAACAGGAATGGTATAAACTCATCCATAAAACAGAGGAGGATAACAGGCTAGGACAGAAAGCAAATCTCAACAATATGGTGTTAATTACATTTGTACATAAATATTAATACAGTGTTAAAATTAGGGATTGGAGTGGAATGACGATAGAATGAGTTCTTATGTGAGTGCAAAATAGATGCCTTTTCTGAAATTTAAAGGTCTTTAAAAGAAATTTGCAAAACCTTTACAAAAATTGATCATGTGCTAGATCATAAGTGGCAGCTAGGTGGTGCAGTGAATAGAGTATTGGGTCTTTAAACAGGAAGACTCATCAACCTGAGTTCAAATCTGGCCTGAGACACTAACTATGCAATCCAGGGAAAGTCACTTCACTCTGTTTGCCTCAATTTCTTCATTAGTAAAAAGAGCTGGAGAATGAAACGGCAAAGCACTCCAGTGTCTTTGCCAAGAAAACCCCAAATGGGGTCACAAAGAGTCAAACATGACCAAAAATGACTGAACAACAACAAAAGTATGTCATAAAGAATTTGTGAATAAATGTAGAAAGGAAAAAATATCTAATATACCCTTTACAGATTGTAATTTAGTAATATTGTTACCAATAAAAGAATTATGAACAAAAGACTTAAGTGGAAACTAAATAATTTATCTAGAGTAGGCCAAATCATGAAAACAATAAATACATTAAATAAAATCATAGCAATATGACAACAAAACCAAAATTTATGGTATATTAATAAAACAATCCTTAGGGGAAAATCAACAAAAGAGAGAAAGAAAAGAACAATAAATTAAACATGCATTAAAATACATTAAGCAATGCAGTAATGAATGCATTGTATTTTAATGAATTAAAAATTCATTAAACAATTTTTTAAAAACTAGAAAATCAATAAATGAATGATCACAGAATATACAAAAGTAAAAACCCCAAAATCAAAGTAATAAAATTGAAACAGAATTACTAATTGGATAGTCAAAAAAACTAAGAGCTGATTTATAAAAATTTCAATAAAATAGACAAACCAATAGCTAACTTGATAATGAGACAGAGACAGCAAAGTACCAAAATGATAATTTAAAAGTGATTATTCACAACAAATAGAGAAAAAGTTCAAAT
Source organism: Phalanger gymnotis (assembly GCA_028646595.1). Classification (NCBI taxonomy): domain Eukaryota; kingdom Metazoa; phylum Chordata; class Mammalia; order Diprotodontia; family Phalangeridae; genus Phalanger; species Phalanger gymnotis. Next base: position 116,075,637 of record CM053627.1, read on the forward strand.
TTTATGTTAGCAAAACTAAAAATTCAAATTGAATGAACAAATATTTAGAAAAACATAAGATACACAGATTAACAAAACAGAAGAGAGCCTAAACAACCTGATTCTAGAAAGAGAAGCTAAGCAAGCCATCAATGAAATAACTTAAAAAGGAAAAAAAAAGCCAGGGGGCCCAGAGGAAATAACAACACTAATGATGATAATAGGGACAGCTAGGGCACAGTAGGTAAAGCACCAGGCCTGACGTCAGGAGGACTCATCTTCCTAATTTCAAATTTGGCCTCAGACACTTGCTATTCAGTGTGACCCTGGACAAGTCAGTTAACCCTGTTCAGTTCAGTTTATGAGCTGGAAAAGAAAATGGGAAACCACTCCTGTAACTTTGCCAAGAAAACCCCAATTAGGGTCACAAAGAGTTAGACATAATTGGAAACACAACTGAACAATAACAATGATAATAATAGCCAAAATATAAACGTAGCCCATACAAGTTCCAAGGATTCTTATTCTGACCTCTACTCCCCTGATGAATCACGTCCTCAGAGCTTGGGACATCTATATATCAGGATTCTACAAGTACCCTGTCAGGGGCTGAGTCTCTAATGCCACAGGTTTATGCTCCTACTTATGTGTTTCCCTCAAAAGTTATCAGTTAAAAATCAATTTAGTCAGCCAGCCTTAAGAAACTTTTAGAAGTGTTTGCTAAGAGGTATTTACTAAGGTAGTACAATAAGCACATTTGGCACAAAGCAACCTCCCCTGCCCCCGAAGTCTGTGACATATTCTCTTGGTTGGTGGTTGTTATCCTCTGTTCTTGAAGAGGACCAAAGTGACATCATTGTGTTGGAGTTAAGGTACAGTGTGTCCGATTGTGGCTGATCAGATCAATACAAGTCTGGAAGGATCTACCACAGATTGGGCACAAATAGTCCATATGAGCATTTGAATTGGAGATGGCTCTCAATTTGCACATCTGATGTTTCTTTTGAGCTACTGCAATTCTGCTTTGCTCATACAGCACAGTACCTTCTTTGATGGGGGTGTGCCATGCTGGATGGTCCTGTGCCAGTGTTTCCCATATCTCACATTCAACTATAAAGTTCTTTAGAGAGGACTTGATAGTGTCCTTGTATCACTTCTTCTCACCTCCATATGAGCCCTTATCTTGTATGACTTCTCCCCAAAATAGTCTTTTGGGCAAACATGTTGGGCATTCAAACAACATGGCCAGCCCTTTGAAGTTGTGCTCTTTGTAATAGTTTATTAGCAGCCAAGTGTCCAGTGCCTTATCTTGCCAGGCGATTATCAGAAGCTTCCTAAGACAATTCAGATGGAAGAGATCCAGTTTCCTGGCATGACACTGACATACTGTCCAAGTTTCATAGGCATACAGCAAGAGGATCAGTACAATGGCTCTGTAGTTGGGTAGGCAGTCTAATAACCTCTTTTCTCCCACACTTTCCTTTGGAGCCTCCCAAACACTGGGCTAGCTCTGAGCAATCTGTGCATCAACCTCATCATTTATGTGGACATCTCTGGAAAGTATATGCTAAGACAAGCGAACTTATCCACAGCTTTCAAAATTTCCCTATTTGCTATAACTGATGGTTTCACATATGGATGGTGTGGTGCTGGCTGGTGAAGAACCTGTGTCTTCTTGGTGTTAATTGTTAGGCCAAAATTAGTACAAGCAGCTGAGAATCAATCCATACTTTGTTGCATCTCAACCTCAAAGGCTGCATTTATCTGCCAACAAAAAAAAATCACACACCAACTTCCCCTCCAGTTTAGTCTTGGCTTGTAGCCTTTTCAAGTAAAAGAATTTACAATCGGTGAGGTAGCTGACCTTTATGCTGTGTTTGTCCTCACTGAAGGCATTTGACAACATTGCTGAAAACATCATACTAAAAGCATGAGCACATAGCTCGGATTTATTCCATTGATTACTGGGGAAACTTGAGAGCATAATCCATTATCCAGAACACATGCAAACACGCCATCATAAAGCTGACATATAATACTGATGAACTTCTCTGGACAACCAAATTTTGACATGATTTTCCACAAGCCTTCACAACTGACAATATCAAAAAAAAAAAGGCCAGATCAATGAATGCACATACCTCTGTTCTATTCCTGGTATTTCTCCTGGAGCTACTGGGCAGCAAATACCATATTGACCATTCCCTGGGCCTTTCTGAAGCCACACTGGCTCTCAAGGAGAGATCTTCCTGGTGGTGGATTAATCTGTTTAGAGGATACTGGAAAGAATCTTGCCAGCAGTGACTAAGAGAGAAACCATCCTATTCTCCCACAAGTTCATACAGAATTCAGGGGAAAGTGGTCTCAAGCTTAGGGAGTACAAATACCTTAATATTAGAAATCTTTTTCTCTCATTTGTGAGGTACCCAAGAATTTTCCCCTAAATATGTTGAATCTGCATCTATCTGTCCTTGTGTCCTATTACAATCACTGCCACCAGCTATTGCTCTCCTCAGAGAATGATGGTAGAATGCTGATGAGAAGATGAGAAGTCCAAAATCTTTTGGACACCTTGAAGTTTTCAAAGTCTTCCTCCTGCCAAAGGGAGGGGGAAGAGGTAGGTTGAGAAGAGACCTGGCCAAAGCTGAAGCCAAGGACTCTTCTCCCTCTTCAGAGATATGCTAGAAACCTATGCTTACTCCACTTTCTGGACTTTTATGATTCCAGCTAACTCAAAGCTTTTATATAGGACTTAAAGGGCATGATAAAATTCTCCAGCCAATTAGAACATACCTCCTGGTATCATTTGACTTTATCAAATAACTTTAAAAGATTTTTCACATTTAGTCTAAGGGCTCTGATTGAAATTGATTGATTGGGTATCCTATTTACTTCAGGTGGGGTGGGGTGACTTAATTGACAACAATCAATCAGCTCCACCGTTACATTAATAATGTTTTAAGATTTGCAATGCACTTTACATATATTATCTCATTTGATCCTTAAAACTCTGCGAGTCAAGTTTATTCAATCAATGAATCAATAACTATTTATTAAACACTTGCTATGGATAAGAGTACAAAGAATGAGATAATCCCTACTCACAAAGAGCTTCCATTCTAACAGTTTAGACACAAGTTAATATAAAAATATATAATATAGATGTAAAGTCAGTCAGAAGTCAGAAGGTTGTCTAAGTCTTTCAAAGCCAAACACAGAAGTTTATATTTTATTGTAGAAGTAACATAAAGTCACTGGAGTTGGTTGAGTAGGGCAGTCACATGGTCAGAAGACAGATGTTAATATTCTCCCTTATTTTTAGGATGAAAAAATTAAGCGTGAAAGAGGTTAGGTGACTTGCCTAGGGTCTCATGGCTAATAAATGTCTGAGGTAGGATTTTAACTCAGGTCTTCTTGACTCCAGGTCTAATATCTTATCCACTATTTATTAGCTTTTTCTAAAATTAACAAGTGAATTTTATCAAGCATGTAAAGCACAATTAGCTCTTGTAATAGATAAACTATTTACAAAAATAAAGAAGAAAACTTACCCAATTCCTTAAGTGAGACAAATGTCATCATGAAAAGCAATCCAGAGAAAGATAAAGGTGAGAAAGAGAACTATAGACCAATATAAAAATGAATATTGAAGCAAAAATAATTAACTTATTAAATTATTAGAGAAAAGTCAATAGCAATATATTCAAAAATTATTTAATATTTTCAGGTTGAATTTATATTAGAAATACAGGGATTATTCAACATTGGTATGCCTATAAAATAATAACTCATATTAACAAAATTTAAAAAATTATTAGCTTCAGTTAAGTAGTAGAACATGAAATAAATCCACAAAATCATCAGACTAACAAAACTTATCAGGAGGAGATAGAAAGAGAAAACCCATTTAAAATAACCATAAAATCTCTAAAATATTTGAGAACTAACCCGAGACATATTCAGGATACACGCACACACACACACACACACACACACACACGTATATGTGCATATATTCACATATACATGCACATATACAGTATATATACAGATATAAACATATACATGTGCAACTAAAAAGTTCTTTATGGAAATAAAGGAAGACAATTAAACAAAGCCATATTTATTGTTTATGTTTGCATCATACCAATGTAATAAAAATAAAAAATACTTAAATTAGCATACAGATTTTGTGATCTATCAAATACTTTAATCAAGGGGTTACTTTATTAATTTACAGACTTAATGTTCTACTAATCAAAAGACTATGATCAAAGAGTTACTTTATAATATGAAAAAAATTAATTCATTGGAAGAGAAAAAAGATCTATAATCTCAAGGAAAATCATGAAAAAAATAGGTATTAAGGGCACCTAGAATTACCAGACCTATTACGAAGCAATGATTATCAAAATCACTTGGCTGAAAATGGAAAAGTGTAACAGGGAAGAAGACTAGAAAAACAAGATCCAGAATCAATCATCAGAGTATCTCAGGGCTCAGTAACAGGTAGCTGGTAACACAGTGGATAGAGCACTGGGCCTAGAGTAAGGAAGTCCGAAGTTCAAATCTGTCCTCCGATACCAATTAGCTGCGCGACCTTATGCAAGTCTCTTAACCTCTATTGTCTCAGTTTCTTCAACTACAAAGTGGGATGTTAATAGTATCTACCTCAAAGGGTTGTTGTGAGGATCAAATGAAACCATATTTTTTTTAAAAAGCATTTAGCACAGTGGCACATAGTAGGCATTAAATAAATGCTCATTTCCTTTCCTCCCCCAATAAACCAAAGAGTAATTCTGCACGATTTGTTAGTATAAAAATTCCTTAATTTACTCAAACTGTTGGGAAAACTGAAAGCATTTTAGCATAAGTTAGGCTTCCATAACCATCTTATTACCATGTACTAAAATGTCACAAGTGGATAAATAGCCTTCGTATAAAAGGTTACATTATTAAAACAACAACAATAGGATGATGACAACTAGAAGAGAATGGGAGGAGTTACCTTTTAATTCCATGATTTGAGGGAGAAATTCATAATCAAATAATCTATAGAAAAGATCACAAAAAACCAAAAGAGACAATTTTGATCATATAAACATTAAAAGTTTGTATGCAAACAAAATTGATGTAACTAGAAAAGGAAGAGAAATTATTAGTTGGTGAAAAAAAATCTTTGCACCAACTATCTCTGGTAAAGGTCTGATATCCAGGATACTTAGGCAATTGACATGAATATGTAAGACTGAGAGCCATTCCCCAACAGATAAGTACCAACAAATATGAATGAAGTTTTAAAAAAAAGAAATATAAACTATCAATACTAAATGAAAAAAATGCTCCAAATCACCAATAAGAAAATTATAATTTAAAACAATTCTTCAGTTTCACCTCATACCCAACAAATTATCAAAGATGATAAAAGATGGAAACCATTGTTGGAACCGCTATGGAAAAGAATTGATGCACTTTTAATGGAGTTGTAAATTGGTTCAACTGCACTGGAAAACAATTTGTAACTATTCTTGGAAAATGATGAAATTTTTCTGATCCTCTAAACTATAATCAATGTTACAACTGCATACATACCCCGAGGAGGTCAAAGACAGAGGGAAGGCTCCATATTCAACAAAATGTTCTTAGCACTTTTTGTGGCAGCTAAAAACTCAATGCCAAGTAGGTGCTAATTAATGGAAGAATATCCAAACAAAATTTTGGCATATGAATGTAATGAAATATAGCTGGAGTATAGTAAATTATGACTAATCAGGAAATCAGAAACACGGGAAGACTCATTTTAAATGATGCAGAGTGAAATAAAACCAAGGGAAACGATGTAGAGAATGGCCACGGTAATGTAAAAGAAGACAAGACTAAACTACATGAGAATTTAGAGAAGTAAAACAATCAGTTTTAACTCCAAAGAACTAATGTCTCATCTTAGTGAAATCTAACTGAACTGATGCAGAATTAAGCATATTTTGTCAGACCTGGTCAGCGTCCTGATTTGTTTTATTTTACTGCAAGGGAGACTTCTAGCATAGGGGATTGACACTGAGAAATAACAGATTTATAGCAAATTTCATTTATTTATTTATTTATTTATGCCAAAACACATTAAAAAACTTATTTAAAGAGAGAAAAAGGGCTGGATGAATGGTGAATTTTTTGTTTACCCTCAGAAGTTTTATCTTTCCTCTTGAGAATATAATAATATTCATTCATCCATAAGTGTCTTAGTAACATGTTTTGGCAGGTATAATATTGTTTTGTTTCATCCCCAGAAGAAGAGAACAAACAAGTAGTGGTCTTGTTTGTTCTTTTTAGAGGGGTACAAAGACAGTGACTTTTTAATCTGGCAAGAAACAAAAGAGATCTGCTGTTCAGTGTATGCTTATGGAATTTGACATGGAGCATTTCAAGACTGATCAAACTTAACCACTACAACTCACTTCTGACAATTCGTGCATGGACAAATGATACCAGAAAGAACTTAGACAACATTACTTAGAACTATGAAATCCAGGAAAAACTTTAGGGGCACAGGCAGTGTTTTCATCACTACTGCCAATTGAAGGTAGGAAGAAAAGGAAATCAGATTTGTGGAATGAACAGTTGGCTTCAAAAATTCTATAAGAGAATATAGTTTAGATTTCTGGACATTGGCTTCAAATATAGGAACGATGGGCTCTTGGCCAGGGATGAATAGGAGCCAATAAAATATAGGCCATATTGGCCTATAGTCTTACAAATCTATTCAACAGGGCTTTAAACTGAGAAGAAAAGGGGAGGGAAAAACCTTCCCACAGATCTGCCAGTTCTGGTACCACAGAGAGTAGTGGGTATAGCATAGAAGTAAAATAGCCAAAGAAAGGACAGATCTCAGGAGAGAGTAGCCAAAAAGAGAGCAGCTCTTTTTCTTGAGTATCTATTCTTGTTCTTAAGTATCTATTTTCAGATACACAGTGTATGACCAAAAAGCAGGGTGAACTAGAGATCCTAATATGAATGGGGAGGTTGAGGGGAATGGATTCTGACCTCAAAAGTATTGCCAAAACCTGGTGGGATATGATCCATGACTGGAATATGGTTTGAGATCATTATATTTATGAAAAATTAACAGGATTGGTAAAGGATGTGGCAAGTGCATTTAATGACAATTTCATCTGTCAACAAAATAGAGAAAGTAAGATGGCGGCTGGAAAGCAGGGACTACCATGAGCTCCCCACCAAGTCCCTCCAAAAACCTATAAAAATGGTTCTGAACCAATTCTAGAACTGCAGAACCCACAAAGTGGCAGAGGGAGGTGGGGCTCCAGCCCAGGGCAGCCTGGATGGTCTCTGGGTAAGGTCTTTCCCGCATGGAGCTGGGAGCAGAGGGGAGCGGAGCTGAGCCTAGTAGAGCCCAGTGTGGGCAACGTGGACCAACCATACTGCGGACTGACCAGACCGGGAGCCAGGCAGAGTGTGCCCTAGCGCCCTGAATCAGTGAGCTGTGGCATTTACCAGACCTCTCAAACCAAAAACAGCAAAGACAACAGAGAAGATTAGTGGGAAAAGCTGCGGGGACAGGGAGTTTGAAGTTCGGCCACCCCGCTGGGGCAGTGGAGGTGGGGCAGCGACGGAACTACAGCAGCAGTTGCTTCCGGCCCCAGGCCCACCATGTGGGAGGAATTAAGTGGCTGATCAGAGCAGGAGTGAAAAGCCTGCTGAAAATTTAAGCCCAGTCCAGATTGGGGGTTCTTGGGGAAGGAGGAGTGCTGGTGAGGCAGCACATCCACCCAAGCACGGAACATAGAACTCTTTAGTCTACAAGCAGTCATACCCTGCTGAAAAACTCAAGGATCAAGTAAGTTGTCTGGGAACATGGCCAGGAGGCAAAAACACACCCAGATTCAGTCTCAGACTCTAGAATCCTACTTTGGTGACAAAGAAGACCAAAACATACAGTCAGAAGAA
>CM053627.1:116084077-116127512 GCA_028646595.1 Phalanger gymnotis
CCACCACAAATACTTTAAATATTTTTTTACAGATACAGATCCTTTTCCTCTTTTTTAAAATTTCTTTGGGATACAGACCTAGTAGTGTGGTATTGAGGGGCCAAAGGGTATGCTCAGTTTTATAGCTCTCTGGGCAAAGTTCCAAATTGCTCTCTAGAATGGATGGATCAGTTCATAACTCTAGAAACAGTGCTTTAGTATCCCAGTTTCTCCACATTCCCTCCAACATTTGTCATTTCACTGTTCTGTTATATTAGCCAATCTGATATATGTGATGTGGTACCTCAGAGTTGTTTTTATTTGCATTGCCCTAATCAATAGTGATATAGAGTTCATGTGACTATAGTTAGCTTTGATTTCTTCATCTGAAAACTTTCTGTTCATATCCTTTGACCATTTATCATTTGGAGGAATGATTTAAATTCCTATAACTTTGACACAGTTCTTTATATATTTGAGAAATGAGGCCTTTATCAGAGAAATGTACTGCAAAAATTTTGTTCCTAGTTTCCTGCTTTCCTTCTCTAATATTGGCTGCATTGGTTTTGTTTATGCAAAAACTTTTTAATTGAATGTAATTATAATTGTTCATTTTGCTTCTCCTGATCCTCTTGACTTTTTGTTTTGGCATAAACTCTTCCTTTATCCATAGGTCTGGCAGGTTAATTTTTTTCCATGTTCCTCTAATTGACTTATGATATCACTCTTTATAGCTAAATAATTTATCTATTTTCACCTTATTTTGGAGTATGGTGTGAGATGTGTGATGAAACTATGCCTAGTCTCTGCCAAACTGCTTTCTAGTTTTCCCAGCAGTTTTTGTCAAATGGTGAGTTCTCATCCCAAAAGCTTGGATCTTTAGGTTTATTAAACAATAGAATACTATGGTCATTTACTATTGCATGTTGTGCATCTAATCTATTCCACTGATCCATTACTCTGTTTTTTAGCCAATATCATATTGTTTTCATGATTACTACTTTGTAATGTAGTTTAAAATCTGATACACTTCACTGCCTTCCTTCACATATTTTTTTTCATTGGTTCCTTTGATATTCTCAACCTTTTATTCTTCCAGATAAATTTTATCATTTTTTCTAGCTCTATAAAACAATTCTTTGATAGTTCAATTGGTATGGCACTGAATAAGGAAATTAATTTAGGTTAAATTGTCGTTTTTACTTTATTGGCTTGGCCTACCCATGAGCATTGCATATTTCTCCAAATGCTTGGATCTGTCTTTATTTGTGTCAAAAGTGTTTTATAATTTTGTTCATGTAGTCTTTGGGTTTGTATTGGCAGGTTAAATTTTAAGTATTTTATATTGTCTTCAGTGATTTTAAATTTCTCCTTTCTCTCACCTTCTGCTTGGTTTTGTTGGCAATATATAGAAATGCCAGTGCTTTATATGGGTTAATTTTATATTCTGCAACTTTGTTAAAATTGTTTCAATTATTTTTAGTTGATTCTCTAGGGTTTTCTAAGCATATAATCATATCATCTACAAAGAGTGATAGTTTTTTTCCTCATTGCCTATTTTTATTCCTTCAATTTCTTTTTCTTGTTTTGTTGCTATAATTAGCATTTCTAATACAATATTGAACAACTGTGGTGATAATGGACATCCTTGCTTCAAACCTGATCTTACTGGGAAAACCTCTAGTTTATCCTCTTTTCAGATGATGCTTGGTTTTGGCTTTGTATAAGTACTACTTACCATTTTAAGAAAGGCTCATTTTATTCCTATTCTTTCATGTGGTTTTTGTGGTTTTTATTATTGATACAGTCAGTCATGTTTATAGTTTTTCTAATGTTGAACCTGACCTGCGTTTCTTATATAAATCTAACCTGGTCATAGTGTATTGTGATACATTGCTATAGTCTCCTTGCTATTATTTTATTTAAAATATTTGCATCAATATTCATTAGGTAAATTGGTCTATAATTTTCTTTCTCTATTTTGGCTCTCCTTGGCTTCAGTATCAAATTCATATTTGTGACAGAAAAAAGGGGTTTGGTAGGACTTCTTCTTTACCTATTTTTCCAAATAGTATATGGTATTGAGATTAATTGCTACCTAAATATTTAGTAGGATTAACTTGTAAATCCATCTTGTCCTGTGAATTTTTCTTAAAGTGCTCATTTATGACTTGGTCTATTTATTTTTCTAAGATAAGATTATTTGAGTATTCTTTTCCCTCCTTTGTTAATCTGGACAATTTATTTTTTTATAAATATTAATTCATTTCACTTAGATTTGTCAGTTTTGCTGGCATACAATTGCAAAAGATAACATTTAAAATTTTCTTTAATTTCATCTTTATTGCACCATCCATTTCCAACCCCTTATTTTAACTTTGTACATGTCTTTCTATTTAAGCCATGTTTCTTTTAAACAATATACTATTGGATTCTAATTTCCACTATCCACTTCAATTTCATAGGTGAATTCATCTCATTCACATTCCCAGTTATGATTTCTAATTGCATTTCCCTCCATCCTATTTTTTCCTCCTCCTCTCCTCCTCCTCTCTCTGTCTCTTTGTTGGTATCTCTATCTATCTCTGTCTCTGTGTCTCTGTTTGTCTCTGTGTCTCTGTCTCTGTCTCCGTCTCTGTCCTCTTAGCCTCTCACTCCTCAGAAGTCTGTTATGCTTCTGACCATTGCCTTCTCTTACCTGCCCTCCCCTTTCTCTTGTCCCCATCCCCTCCTACTCCCCTGTTGTAGTAAAATAGATTTCTATACCTGATTGAGTGTATGTATATATATTTTACCTATTAGAACCAATTTAGATGAGAGTGAGTTCAAATATTGCGTGCTCCCCCCATTTTCCTCTCCACTGTAAAACCTCTTCTTTGAACATCTGTTTTATATGAGATTTCTCCCATTTTCCTCTCACTTTCCCCTTCTCCCAGTGCCTCCCTCTTTCTTGTCCATTCATTTTTTTCTGAGATTATCCCATTATCTGTCTATGTGGAGTTTTTCTCACTGCCTTAATAATAATAATGTTCTTAGGGGTTATATGTATTATCGTCCCATATAGGAATGTAATCAGTTTAACCTTATTTAGTCCCTTATGATTTCTCTTTCATGTTTACCTTTATATGCTTCTCTTGAGTCTCGTATTTCAAAGTCAAATTTTCTATTCAGCTCTGGTCTTTTCATAAGAAATACTTGCAAGTCCTCTCTTTCATTTTATATCCATTTCCCCCTTGAAGCACTATACTGTTTTGCTGAGTAGGTAATTCTTGGTTGTAACCATACCTCCTTTGCCTCCCAGAATATTATATTCCAAGCCCTCCACTCCTTTAACATGGTAGCTGCTAGGCTTTTTATACTGCTATCTTCAGAGCTAGTTCTGTGCTTCCAAGGTGGTGTGATCTGGGAAAGGGTATAGTCATTGGGCCCCTGATGCCTTGGGATCTGCAGTGGTTCTGTTCTGCATGGTCTCTACTCCCTTGGGACTAGAAGTGATACTGCTCTTCAGGACCCCTGCATCCTTGAGACAGAATGTGACACTATTCTCAGAGTCCCTGCTCCTTTGTGATCAAGAGTATTCCTTTTTCTCCTTGAACTATAAGTTGGTACGGGCAATGAGACACTAAACAGCATCTGGTCCTGTGCCCATTTCTAATGCATGAGTCCTCTGTAATGTCTTTATGATCAGCCACCAAATCCCCTTACCATCTGTGGGTTGAGAGCTCCCAAAGCTGCTGCTGCTGCTATTACAACCAATAAGTCCCACCTGTGGTGTTGCATCTATGCAGGTTCCAGGTCAGTCCCAACTCCTGAGTCACAAACCTCTCTCTCCTACCTCCTAAGATGTTTTAAGTTTGAAGAATGTCTCAGCCTGACTTTTTGTTGGCTCCGCTGCTCCAGAATTTGATCTGAAGCATTATTTTAGTTTTTTGAGTAAAATGTTGGGAAAGCTTGGCTGTAGTGTTTTTTCTACTACACTATCTTAGTGGAAGAGCTTTACTCATGGAAGATCTTCACTCTTCATATATCTTTTGAAACTAAGTTAATTGTAGCAGTCATTTATGTTGAAAAACTTAGTGAGCATAGAGATGAAAGGGCCCTTCTCGTAGGAATGCCTAGACTGGTCAAGGGACCCATGTTCTATGCATTCCATAGCTTTCCATTTATATGATTGAAAGCATACATCAAAAACTGAGAGGTAGTATTTTAAATGGATAAAGACTGTACACCTCATTGAGTATATATATGTATATATATATATATATATAATATGTGTGTGTATTTTACCTATTTGAACCAATTTAGATGAGAGTGAGCTTTCCCAGTATAAAAAGGGGGTAGAACAATGATACATCACTATTATTTGACATATTTCTAAAAATGTTAGCTATAGCAAATAGACAAATTAATTAAAGGCTAAAAAACAGGCAAAAAAGGCAAAAAAAAACCCCAGCAAAATTAAAGGCAAAAACATTGGCAATGGGAAGATAAAATTATTCCCATTTGTAGACAGCATTATGGTTTGCATACAAAATCTAAGAACCAGCAAAGAAAGTAATTGAAGTAATAGCTTCAGTAAGAAACAGGACCTAGGTTGCAAGTAGAGTTTCTTAGGCTCAGAAGAATAGAGGCATAGAACTAGAATGGAACTTTAGGGATCTACTAGCTTGACATCTCCCACCAAAATGAATCCACAAAACTCATTAGCATGTTTATACAGTACTAAGAAAATAAAAGAGGAAACAATAATAGAAATTACATTCAAAATAAGTATGAAGTGCACCTAATACCAGGGCAGCTAAGTGGTATGAATCGAGCACTGGGCTTGGAATCAGGAAGACATCTTCAAGAGTTCAAATTTGGCTTCAGACACTTAGTAGCTGTGTGACTTTGGGCAAGTCACTTAACTCTATTTGCCTCAGTTTCCTCATCTGTAAAGTGAGTTGGGGAAGGAAATGGCAAACCACTCCAGTGCCATTGCCAAACCCTAAAATGGGGTCATGGAGAGTTAGACAGGACTGAAACAGCAACAACCACAAAAGTACCGTCTGGGAGTTAAACTTATATGAATACTGCTACAAAACATTCTTTGCAGAAATAAAGGAAGACAAACAATTTGAGAAACATTTAGTGCTCATAATTAGGCCATGCCAAAATGTTTTTAAAATGTTATTTATAGATTTAGTGAAAAAACTAAAGCAGTTAATGTTTGAGGAGTTGTGGGAAGACAACTATACTACTCACTTTGCTGATGGAGCTATGAATGAGCTTGACTATCATGTGAAAGAATATGGGATTACATGAGAAAAGTGAGTAAAATGTCCATGCACCCTGAGCCAATGATCCTCCTTCTGTATATACTCTATGATCACAAGGAATTCAAAGACACACCCCAAAATGGTATAATATATGCCAAATTTTTCACAGCAGCATTGTAAAATTGAGTTTGGAACAAAGTAGGTACGAATATAAGCCATATGAAGAAGACTACTTTTTGCTTTAAAAAGTATTGAAACCACCCTCAGTACTTAATCATATCATAGGACTCAAGTTTGGATCTTTGGCATGGCTTCTTGTTGGCCTAAGTACAGACAACCAATATGTGAAGAGTTAGCAGCAGCTCCCTCAGGCTTCTGGCCAGAACACTAGTGTGGCCAGCATAGAGACAGAGAAGCTACACTCACCTAAGTCAGTTCAATATCTTTGTTGACTATGCTGCTATGGTTAAGTAACATTTGTGAAATATTTGTTACGTGCTTAGCACAGTCTCTAGCACATAATAAGTGCTTAATAAACACTCATTTCTTTCCTCTGCCCTTTCTTCCTAATTATTAGATATTCTGGGAGAGACTTGGCTAATTCTAATCTTGTACCCGAACTACTAGACTAGTTCAAATTAGTCCTGGTCTATAACACCCATTGATTTGGAAATGGCTGAACAAAATGGGACTATATATAGAGTATGTAACATTCTATTATATATGAATGTAATAAAATATTGCTATATTACTTGGTAAGAAATAACAAATATGAGGAATTTGGAGAAATGTGGAGATTTGTATGAAGTGATGCATGATAACTAAAATAATATAAAGTAAAATAGCTCTAAAAGGAGACAAAAGTCTGAATAATTGCAATAACCAATCATTGTCCTAGAAAATAGATATTGAGACGTTATCATGTTTCCCTACTCTTAGTGAAGAGATAGGGGCCTACAGGAATAGATTGTTACATAAATTGCCAGATGTGTTCACTGCATCAGTGATTTTTCGCTTAATTCTTTTTCTTTATGGCAAAGGAGGTTTCAATTTGGGGCATGGGAGAAGGAGGCAATATTTCCACAAATGACTGTGGTATAAAATCAAAAGGCATCAGTAGATCATGTTTAAAAATAAGAGAAGAAAGTTGGTTGATAAGTTCCTTGTGTATTTATGGATTTCATTAGACACCTGTCCCTTTTCTTGCTCATTGAAATAATGTTTATTTGTGTGATTAGCATTTCCTTCTTGACATCATTCTACCTCTCTTGAGTCAATTTCCACTGTAGAATTTTAGGCAATAGGATCCTAACTGCTTTCTCTGAATTTCCAAAATTTTCTCTCCTAATTATAGGAATGGGAAAAGACCTATTCCTGGCATTCTCCTCCTTATTAATTATGAGCATTAAGGTGGCATTATGACTTTTTCCCATTGTCTTCAAAATTATACTTGGAACAATTCCTGTCTTTTGGTTAGAATCAGGTCTGCAATCATATTTCTCTTTATTAATTCTACTACTTTAAAACATTTTTGGCATCTTTTGTTTTTGAGATCATCATAACTCTCCTCACTATCTTACCCTTTCCCTCCCAGAAAGCATTTTTATATAAAAATTAGTATTTTTAAGACAAAAGAAAAAAGAAAACATAGAGGAAAAATCAGCACAACTTATTAATACTTTGAAAAAGTCTGAAAAAATGCAATGTGCAACACTGGTGGACTTTCCTCCTTCACAAAGGTAGTGCAGTGGATAAAGTGCTGGCCTTAGAGTCAGGAAGACCTGAGAAATTTGATACAAATGTTTTTTCTCCCATTCTGCTGCTTCCCTTTTCATCCTAGGTGCATTAATTTTATCTCTTCAGAAACTTATTAGTTTCATGTAGTCAAAGTTACCTATTTTGTTTTTTTAATTGTCTCTACACCTTATTTGGTTAAGAATACATATCTTATCCTTAGTTTTGAGAAATATATGATCTATTTCTTTTCTAATTTTTTATAGTGTGGTCTTTAATTTTAGGGTCACATATCTATTTAGAATGCATTATGGAAATTTCCACTACTTTTTGAAGAATGAAACATCATCCAAGCAAGGCACAAAACATAATCATTGATTGGATGTGGAAGTGGGGAAAGAGAGAGAAGGAAGAGTCCAAGATGACTGCAAAGTTGTAAACCTAGGAGACTTAGATGATGATGCCATTGTCAGAAATACAGAAGTTAGAAAGAGGCATGGGTTCAGGGATTGAATTTAAGGTGATTATCACTCCCTTACATCCTTCACAATAAGCATGTATGAAATACTTATTATGTGCCATGTATTATGCCAAGCATTAGGGATTCAAAATTAAAAACAAGCAGTTTTGCCCTCAAAGTTATTATAAAGTCATTATAAAATATTACATTATAAAGAGAGGAAGAGATGGAATACAATAATTACAATAGGTAAATACGGGGTAATTTTGTGTGAGAGAGAAAAGTAGCAGCTGGAGGGGGGAATAGGAAGTAGTTCAAAGACAATGGGTAGATGAAAAGATGGAAAAAGAAATAAATTTAAGGGTAATTTTTAAGAGAATGATAGTAGAATATTACACTCTCTGAAGAATCAGTTATGGCAATGGAGAGCACAAGGTGAAAATAAGAAGGCTAAAGTATATTTGCAATGATGATCTATGCTTAATTAGTGACATAAAGTATATTACTAAGGAAATGAATGACTAGAAAAGGAGGTGAGCCAGTTGTGAGAAGACAAAGGGATAACAGATGAACAGCCAAAGTGCTAGAATTGTAAAAATATGTAGAGCAAATCCTCCAGAAACTTGGGTGGTCAAGTTAGTCAAGCCAATAAGCATTCATCAAGCATCTATTGGCTTATTAATAAAGATACTCTAATGCTAGGGATACAAAATAAGGCAAAAATATGGTTCCTGCCCTCGAGGAGTATACATCCCAACGGGGAACACAACAATTTTCACCTGCCTAAGTCACAAGAAAGCCTAAAACATGTGAGTTTGAGTCACATGGTTGTGATGGCCTCTGTGGACTGTCCATGAAGAAGTGTGTATGTACTCTGAGGTTAGCATTTTGCTGGGGGCTCACTCATTGGAAGAGTGTTCCTTTGATTTTGCCAGACAAAACTCTGGGTAGCCGTTAAGGAGCTCCCAGGCTTTGAAAACCCAGATGTTGGTGCTCATCTCTCTAGTAGCTATGTATGTATTGTTGTGGTCAGACAGAAGCTTGTCTGTTGATTTGTGTTATTTTCTCTGTTTGTAATTTCTGTTTGTATTTACTCTGAAGTTTAGGGTACTTACTTTTTCCCCTGAACTAAATGAATGACATAGGTATATTTAATTAAAGTGAGATTGTAAACCTCATAAAATTGCTTTTCTTAGAAAAGCAGATCAAAGAACCTGTGCTAGCAGCCCTCCTGTGTGCTAGTGTTGTTGGCCTTATACCTCCATAGCAGCTGCTAGTAACATTGTTGTTACATACTCGTACATATATGTATATATACACATACGTGTATATAAATACATATATACTCACATCTGTATATACATACACACCCACATATATTGTGTGTATGTGTGTGTGTGTGTGTATACATACATATATATGTATATGTAATGGAAGGTAACATTAAAGGAAAGGCACTGGCAATGGGGACAGCCAAGATATGAAAGGATATGGGCAAGAATCATTCAGGATGAGAAAGTAGGGAAGGGTTGCTATATGTATCAATGGAGGGAGTACCCACTGCCATGAGATACTTCTATTGAAGAACTGAAGGGTATTTTCTCTCAATGATATGTATAATAGAAGCAAAAAATTTGAAGTCAAGAAGCCCATTTCTAGTTTTGACTTTGCAAATGTGACATTGAACAAGTCATTTCACACCTTTGATCCTCAGCTTCTTCCTCTAAAAGATAGTTGGGGATGAAAGGGTGGGGAGGAGGTTATTGGACTACTTGATCCCTAAAATCCCTTTTCCAATTCTGTAGTTCTATTATTCTATGAAGCCCTACTTGAAATCTGGCACCAGTACTTGGCTAAAAGCCTTTTAACTAAGTGTTCTAGCATTGAAACCACAGTTTTCCAACCTCAAGTGAAATTTTAAAAAACAACAACATAAAATATGGACACGGTCAAAGGCTCAATGGTACCCAAGGCTGTTGTCATCAATGCTATTCTGAAGGACATTTATTCTGTAGAAGTCTTAAAGCACCCAACTGACAGCAAATGGGTTTAATGGAATCAGGCCAAGGGAAGGAAAGGATGCGTTCTGACTTCAAATAATTTTATACATTATGGGGCCCTTCTCATTCTTTTTTGGAATAAGAGTTGCAAATTGTGGCACCCTCAGAAGAAAAGAGTTCTTGAGAGATATTAACCGGAAGTTGGATTGACAGGCTATGGAACAAAAATCCTACAAGAGACAATCTATGGGAGAGTTTTGCTGCCATCTTTATCATAACCCTTACAAATCAGGGTTTCTCACTGTGAGATCAAAACTATATTTGGTTGCAGATTGGTTTTTGAAGTTCATGGGCAGAGATTCTTCCAAACAGCTTCAAAACCAAAGCTTCCATGGAACTATTCCCTTAAATTTGAACACCTGGGTGAGTTAAGAATTTGTGGACAAGGAAGAAAAAAAATCCACAGAAGTCAGATTTTGGAAGTATGGATTCAAACAGAGAAATTGCCTAAAGCTGTATAAAGAATGCACAATATACCTTGGCAGGCACTGGAGAAAGTGTTGAGCTGTAGACGACAGTATAAATCCTACCTCTGTTACTTACCTGTATGGCTTTGGGCAAGTCACTTATAACCTCTCTGAATCTCAGTTTTCTCAACTGTAAAGAGGGAGGTGGACTGAATGATATTTAGGATCCTTTCCAGCTCTGAATCTGTGGTTCTATGATTCAGAATTCTGACACCTTATCCATTTAACCAGTTAGGCCAGGATGGAAGGAAGAAAGGAAGGAAGGAAGGAAGGAAGGAGAGAAGAAAGGAAGAAAAAAGAATAGATAGATAAATGAATGAATGAATGAGTAGATGAATAAACAATTTTTAAAATGAATAAAGAAATAGAATAATTTATCAATTCTAAGGATGAAGTAAAGCATCTCTACTTCTGAGGACTTCCTGCAGCCTCCAATGCCAGGTGTTGCCCATCGAAATCAAGACTTGGCCTTATTTGATACTCCAGTGGAAGCATCAGCTCATCAGTGTAGGCACCTGTCCCAGCAGTGCTGATTACAACACTGAATGGCGGACTTGGATTTAACTTCCTATTTCAGAAAACACTGGGGTTCAGAGACAGCTGTAGATCTCACTGGCACGACATTTGGAAGGGGCTACGAGAGAATAGTTCCACTTACGCCCCTAACTTCTCATTTCACCAAGGAGCATCAGGGAGACCTTTATGCTGGTGTTTTCAATCTGCTGTTGCAATGAACATGTGAACAAATGCATGGGGCTTCTGGCCTAACAGGAATAGAAAGGGTGGGGAGGGATGAAACATGAAGATTTGATGATATTATTTGTTTTTTCAGGATTGACTGCCCTCAGAAAATGTTACAGGCCCTGTTCCAGTTGCAACTGCAATTCAAAAATAAAACTGAATTAACATTTCCAGTTTGAAAACAAAATGACACATGATTTCTTAAAGGTATAACTCTTCTAAACAGAAATGGATGAAAATGGGTCCATTGAAGTCATTTTCTGAAGTATCCATATGTACAACTTTAAATGTCCCAGAATTCCCATAATGTTAAATACAACCTATATTTCAACTTAAAAAGTGATTAGTCTGTTTAGTATTATGGAATTTATGGATATTATGGAAAAACTGTTTAGAAATAAGCTCGATAGGTATTTTACTGATTACGTATCAAGAGTTTTAGAAAATTAGTATTTTTGTAATAATCAGGACAATACTTTATGTAAACTATTTGATAAACCTTTTTTTAACCAAAGGAATAGATTGTAAACATCATCTTTTTAAAATGATTTATTACAAATAAACATTTAAAGCTCAATATAACCAATTATGCTTGCTTCGCAATTATTTACATTTTGATGAATTCAACTGATAAAATTTCATGATGCCTTTCCAGTCACTCTTTGTAATAATGTTAAATCGATATTTTTGATTTGGTCATTCCAGACATTTATTCTCTTTGTGAATTCATTCACTTTGGTCTTTGTTCTTCTGCTTCTGCCTCTTTTTTGCTTTATATTATTGCATAAAGGTCTTTCCAGATTTTTCTTTAATTAAAGAGATATGGTATGATGGGACGTCTACTAACTCTGGAGTCAGAAGCCTTGTGTTCAAATCTCACCTCTGATGTTTCCTAATTTATAGCCTGAGTTGCTTAACTTCCTTTAGCTTCATCTATAAAATGAAGGCATTGGACTGGGTGGCTTTTGACTTCCCTTCTACCTCTAAATCTATTTTCAGAGTCACTCTGAAAAT
This sequence comes from Phalanger gymnotis, assembly GCA_028646595.1. Lineage (NCBI taxonomy): Eukaryota > Metazoa > Chordata > Mammalia > Diprotodontia > Phalangeridae > Phalanger > Phalanger gymnotis. The sequence continues at coordinate 116,095,791 of CM053627.1, forward strand.
CTGATTTCTTAATATACAAATACCCTTAAAGAGTGACATTTCTAAAGCACAGATCTGACTAGGACACAGCCCTGATGAAAAAGTTTTACTGGGTCTGCAATGTCTCTATGATAAAATGCAAACTCCTCTCTTTCTTATTTGAAGTCCTTTGCACTTTGATTCCACCCTAGCTTTGCAAACTGCTTGGGCGTTATGCTTCTTCATGCATTTTATATTGCAGCCAAATTGGCCCTACTTGATATTCTTGGCATACCACAATTCATCTTCTGACTCTGGGCCTTTGCACTGGCTGTACTCCATACCTAGAATGTATTATCTATCCTTGCCTCCACCTTTTGGAACCCTTGGCTCTCTTGGAGACCCAATTCAAGTGCCACTTTCTATATATGTAACTCCTTTCCTGATTTCCCCAATTGGTAGCACACACTCTACCACCAAAATTACTTGGTATTTATTTGTTATTAACTTTTTGGTGTTACCAATTATTCCTCCCGTCCCAGTGGAATGTAAGCTTTTTTAGAGGAGGAGGTACTATTTTATTTTGTCTTTTATTCTCAGTGTCTAATGAAATGTGCATGTAATAGGTGTTTAATAAGTGCTTTCTGAATTGAACCAAGATTCTAATTCAATCAATCCTTTGCATGCTAGAGTTTGCTATCTAATACAATAAGGAAATCTAATGTGGGACAGAAATGAAAAGACAGCCTGTGGTTCAGAATTGCATATCCTTCATGTGCTACTATTAGACATTGATTTAGAGCTAGAAAGGATCTTACAGGTAGTCTAGTCCAGTGGTATCTAATTTTCGTGTAGTATGAATATTAAATTAATTTATTCCTCCTTTATTAAAAATTACACTATTAAATAAATTACAATTAATTCATGCCTCCCTTTATTTAAAAAATCATACCCCCACCTATCAACATTTTTCTTAAAAATTTTGGAAAAATAATTTGTACTACAGGTATAATTTTAAATATCTGGCAGTTAAATTTAATTGTTGAGAATTTCACAAAATTATCTATAACAATTTTTTTAGTCATTTTAATTTTTCAAAAGTGGAAGTTTTGGAGGAAAGCAGCTTCTCATATTATAGTTTCCAAAATGAAAGTTGCTATGAAATATAACAGATATTATGGATTTTAAATTTCTGCACAAAATTTTCAAAATTGTTTACACATTACACAAATGCAGCAAGCAAAGGTATGGCATAGCTCATCTGGGTCATGAGCCTAAGTTGACTGATGGTGATGGTGGCATGTGGTTCCTTACTCTGTATTCATTTTGCTAGTTCATTATATCATCTATCAGCAGCTCATTTTTTGTTGATTTGATTTGATCTTAATTTTCTTTTTTTTAAAGTGGGTATATTTATGTTAGAGTTGTAATTGAAAATATCTCCGATAATTTTGGCCCTTGCTTCCTGTCCTTCCTGAGATCTTCGATCCTATCCCCAGCCTAGTTTGGACAACTCCGATATCTTCTCAACCCCTCGCTGTACAGATGAGGAAAGTAAAGCCCATTTAAAGGAAGTGATTTACCCAAGGTCACACAAGTAGTAACCAAGCTGTGATTAGGACATGATTTCTCTTGTCCCAATTTTAGAATACTTTCTATTTTTGGTATTTTCTACTGGCAGAAAAGAGAAAGTCTCAACTATCTGTGGTAATAATCATCCAGAAGAAAAGAGACTTACATTGAGATGAATGTCAGAGGGGAGTTCCAGGTTCTTTAGAACTTGGTTCTTAGGTACTGAATGGCTATTATGTTGCTTATTACCAATGTGAGTAATTTGCCCTTTCTTAGAAAGAAAAGCAGTCACTTCAACTTAGCCAGCTGCCTGCTATTTCACAATCTCTTCTCTCGGATGCTACAATTCTCTTAGTTTAGACACTAAATCTTTTTTTAACCACTAGGTTTAACCCACAACTCTTCCTTCCATAAGGTAATAAAGACCAAAAGCCCTAATAAAGTTTACAACTTAATCAGAGCAATAATAAGACCTTCAGTTTATTGCTTTGACAAATAAGAAACACAATGACCAGAAAAAAATTCACTAAGTTATTTAACCACAGATTTAGCTTTGAAGTGCTAATGTTTTGTATTTAAGATGTTCAACTTATGTCAGTTGTAATTTAATTTCATTGTAGTCCACTAAGTTCAGAATGCCATCCTTTTCTTTTCCTTAGTGACCATTTGGGGGTGAGAAATCAGTAAAATAAGTATTAAGTTAACCTAATCTTACCTTAGGTTTGTTTAACTCAAGCTAACTAAACTGAACCTTAGCTTTCTAATTTGGAAAATAGTGATAATAATGCTAGGTTGTACCTAATGCATTGAGCTGTTATTAAATAATATAGTTGCACATGCAGAGCAAAATTCACACAACTCCTGGATAGAGGTACACAGATGTGTGTATGTATATATGTGTATGTACATATATATACACATATACATATATATGTGTGTGTATACATACATGTATATGCATGCATTTATACATGTATATGTTCTACATGTGTACATATATACACACACATATATACATACACACATATATATGTGCTATTGAATGTCTAACCACTGGTTCCCTCTGCCTCCAATGTACCTGTCACACTTTTAAGTTTAGCCAGTATTTTTTAACATTTTCTCCACCACTTTCTCAAGTTTAGACAATCAACAAAACAATGAATCAAGCCCTGATCTATAGCATTTGCCTATTTCTGATGTGTCAAAGCTCACACTGAAAATTTAACAATTGGTTCACAATCTGTTTGGAGCTGGCTGGCTCCAATATACCCCTGGGAAGAGAGGTAGATTAGATATAGATAATTGCTATAGATACAAATGATATAATTATATATTAGTTCTAGATATGACAGATCTAGTTATATTAATCTAGACGTAGATAAATACATGCATACCCACATGTACTTAAGGAAAAAGTGTGGTTTGGAGCCTTAATTATTCAGATAATTTTACATATTCCACTATACAGAACAAAAGCTAAATTTTACATGAGAAAAAATCAATGTAGTTATGGCTGACAAGGTGATATAGCAGACTGAGTGCTGGACTTGCCATCAGCAGTTGTTGTTGGTTCTTCATTCTCAAAAAGGATCAAGGACAACACAAGGGTGATGTCTTGAATTGGGCATGAATTGGATTTAAGTTGCGTCAGAGCTTAACAAAGTCATCAGCCTCACTCTCTCCTCCAGAATCATCAAAATCCAGTGGCAAGGCAAAAGTCAAGACAGCTAGCAATGGCCCAGGATGCAATGGGTGGCCTTGGCCTTTCTAAAAATTAGGTCTTTTCCTGGTCTCAGTTTGTCTGAGGCAGTGCTCAGTGACCTGGGTCTGAATCCTTTCTCTTAAACTGACTAGTTGCATAACCATGGACACTTTCATTAAATTCTCTGAACTGTAGCTTTCTCATTCAGAAAATAGTGATAATAGTGCATGGGGTTGTCATAAGAATTAAAAGAAATAAAATTTTTGTCCACATTTTGCAAATTTTGAATGATTACATACTCTGTGGTGTTATTATTGTTCAATTTCTATAACTTTTATTCATTAATAAATGGCCATGGATGAATAAATGAATGAAGCATCTGCTGTATGTAAAACACCCTGCTACGCACTTGGGTAGGGAATCTATTTTCATATACAAAAATAATATCTTTATATTTTTATTATATATACATGGGAGAGGAAACATGTAGGATATTGCTACTGATTTCAATAGCAGAACATAGTTTTAAAGAATCAACTAAAAAGTATTGAAAACACAATTTCTGGCTATGTTTAATCTTTGCCTCTCTCTTCGAACAAAATGTACCATCACACATATGTTAAGATCATAGAAGATTCTTTGAGGGATACAACCACAAAAATAACTGTGATTCTGTCAATATTAATCAAGAAACACATCAATGAGACATGACCACTAAATGTTTTCATGCCTCAAGGAGGATGTCTAGGACAGAGTCCAAACGGAAAATAAATTTCTTATAGATGGCGAGGTCTTCCAGACACTACTGCTTGTAGATGACATTGAGATAATGGAACCAAGCCCTATAATACAATAGACCATCCTTTAATTAAATTCACAATCAGAAGTTTGACCTAACAATCAATACAGAAAAAACCAAGAGAATAAAAATGTCCATTCTTGAGACTATGTTTTATAGTCGAACAGATAGTTCATAGGACAGCCTTCTCAGTAAATATATCTCAAGATGACTTAGGAGATGTGTTGCAAAATGAATAGAAAGAAAATAGAAATCTGAATTGCAATTGGGAAATTGCACAGGAATTTCAGTGATTGAAAATTTCTTCTTGCCTCAAAAACCTTGTCTTTTTAGCACCAGTATTTCTTTTATATTGTTACACAATTATAAATTAATATCACATCCTCTGAAGAATCAAAATTGTGAATTAACCAAAGATCAAAGGAGAGATATACACATCCTTTCATAGGCTGCAGCATATCAATGATAAAATACATGCAAGAAGGAGAGGGAAAAGAATAGAAAGCATGGATTGTATTGTGCCTTTCTTTGTATCTTGATCACTTATCACAGTGCCTGGCACATAGCAGCTACTAATAAATGCTTCTTGACTGACATGTAATTGGAAAAGAAAATGGACCAATCATGTAGGAAGAGCAAGGAATAAAATTTGAACTGCCTATGTACCAAATTTGTATCCAAGGAAGGGTAAACTATTTGAAGAAAGTCCTTCAATATCATTGGGTAGATCCTTTGTGGAATATTTATGGAGACATTTGAATAATAATCTCTCAGGATTAGAAGGTATGGATAGTTTGTGATCAGTAGTAGCTAGGGGTAGTAGCCATAGCAATGAGATCACAGACACATGAAAGTATTGCCTAAATTCATATTTAACATTTTGTGGAAATAAAGGACAAAATATCAAATAGCAAAGGGTTAGGGCAAGATCCCTGCTGAATGTTACTAGGGACCTCTTTCAGATCCATTAATAATTACTTTCTGTGTCCAGTTATTCCATGTGTTCTAAATCCACTTAATTGTTCTATCATCTAGATCCATAACTCTCTGTCTTTTCTGCAGACACAGCAGAAGAGTCTTTGTCAGATGCTTTGTGAAAATCTAAGTATTCAAGGGGGGCAGAGGGAAGAAAAGAAGCATTTATTAAATGCTTACTATTGTACCAGGCACTACGCTAAGTCCTTTACAAATATTATCTCGTTTGATTCATATAAAAACCCTGGGAGGCAAGTGCTATCATGATCCCCATTTTACAGTTGAGGAAGTTGAAACAGACAGAGATTAAGTGACTTGCTCATGTTCACATAGGTCTTCCTGACTCCAGGTAATTGCTTTATCCAATGTGCCACCTAGCTGCCTTCTAGTTTTATTCTAGTTCAATAAAACTTGACTGGTCTACCAATATAATTAACATATCAAAAAAAGAATGAAGGTTAGTTTGGCATGACTCATTCCTGATAAAGCCAGACTGGGCTACTGATTCTCTTTGTAAAAACTCAGAAACTATCTTTTTAGATGATCTTTTTACATACTCTTGGATTTTGCCAAGAAATCAAATTTGTTGGCATGCAAGTTAGATTCCTTGCTCTGTTCTTTTCCAGACAATTAAGACATTTTTGCCCTTCTCCAGTACTATGAGATCTTCTTTGTTCTCCATGACCGTTCGTTTTCATTTTATTCTTCAAATAGATGCTCTTATAGAATCCCTTACTTGTTTTTTGTTTCATTACCTTATCAACCTTTCCAGGATATAGATTAACTTCCTTGAAAACTAAAATATAAGCAATGGTGGGGGAAGGGAATGAAAAAGAACTAGAACTTGTCTACTATGTGCCAAGAACTGTGCTAAGCCATTTACAACTAGGAATTGTTCTGTTTTCTTGCTTTTGTTTGTTATTGTCATCCCATTCTACCCAAGGAGTAGTTCTATTCATTCTTATTCCAAATATAGCTTTAAAAAAATAAAACAAACCTGACCAGTTGGCTATGTATCAACTCCACACATCATAAGAGATATTTCTGGTTCTTTGTCATGTATCTGAATTACAGTGAGTTAGACTAGTCAGATACTGTGTTCCCTCCTTATTCATTCACAATGGGATAGCTACATTCTGAAAATCTGTAATAAATGGTTGTATTTCTAAGTGCAATTCATGACAACCCCAACTTGCCTGCCCCCAAATGAAAATACTCCATTTTTAGGGAGTTCTGTAGTTAATTTACTCCTTTGCAGAAACTGAAACCATTTAGCCTTCAAATTTTAACACAAAAATCCACTATTCGACTATTGCAATCTTTCCCAGGAAGATTTTGTATCCCTAATAAAAGAAATATATATATATATATGTATATAAATTAAATATATATACACATATATATAAATTAAATTCCATATATGTGAATGTGTATGTAAAAATAAATAATTTAGGGCTCTGAGCTTTAGAAGTGAATTCCATATTGAAAGATGATATGGCATATGTTCTGCTTATTGCCTTGTTTACTATAGAAACAGTCATGTGACCTAAGAGCAGATTGCATTTCATTTATTTAGCTGCAATTAAGCTATCTTCATATCAAGCCTCCTTGTCTCCCACCAGGATCTCCAGCTCCTGCTTTGGGATTCTAACTGGTGACAGTTCTCCATATGACTCAGACCCACCAAACTGCTGCTTTCCAGCTATCTTCATTCCATGTATTCTCACCCCTCACTCAACTCTCCAGTTGCCTTCCTGGAGTCTTGTTTCTGACTAGTGAGAATTATCCATTTCTAGCAGACTTAGACCCACCACTCTTCTTCTTCCACCGCCACCTCCCACCCCAACCTTTCTGCCTCCAGTTCTGTAGTAATCAATTCCACACAATGATTCTGGAAAAGGACACATTGAACAATGGCTCTATCAGTGCACTCACTACCCTTTGTGGCTTCCCATACCAAAATATCCCTCTCTAGTAACCACTCCCCAACATGTGTTGTTTTCCTCTATTATAACAGGGGGAGGAAGGAATCTCCTTGAAAGCAGAGACTGTCTGTTTGAATCTCTCCCAAATATATAGCAAAGTAGCTGAAACATACAGAAAGAAAGGTCATATTACTAACCAAATATATGAGAATTTTTTATACCATAAAACTTGGTGAGCAAGTTAATTCATACCACAGTTCAGTATTATTAGCAGGTCAATTTTGAGACCTAAGAAGGATTTGTATACCTGTGATAGGTCCTATGCTTCAATCAAGCAGCTAAAACTTTCGAATTGTGGATTTCTAACATTCAAGTTCCCCACACGTTAATGAAATATTTTCTGATACTGATTGCTATTTAAAAGTGTTACCCATGCCTTACCCTGATCATAAGCCATTGTGTCTAACCATAATTGTTTTCTGTCGTTGAACTGTTTAGCTACGTATACATAGGAATGCTGTTTTTTGTTAATATTCACTTGATGCTTTCCAAGATCTTTTTAAAAAATCCTATAAACATTGCTTTGTTGATTGCATCACTTTATCCTTGTTAGTCCTAACATTGCTACCAAAAACTTCTTCACTAGCATTTTCAAGACTTTCCTCATTGCTGTGTAAGAGAAACATAAAGGAAGAGTTCCTGGCACTTCCTTTTTGGATCTTAAATTAGGAATGATTTATTGTGATGTACACATGAAACAACCTCTTGAACTCAACCAGAATAATGTCATTTTGGTATGAGTGAAAAACGTTTATTTCTTCTGAGTACATCACATGTATCACAGAAATAACTATTAGCAAGTGTGCTTAATAAATGTTCTTTCATTCATTCAATCATTTGAACAGCTCTGTTTTACAGAAGATTAAGTTACAAAATATCAAATGTTCCAGTCAGTTCCATAGAGCACTAGGCCATGTCGTTGAAATATAAGTAGATGCCAGTGCTTTCTCCTAAAATATTTCCAGATAGTGACATGCTAATCATTAACCCTGCATAAAAGTTTTTTTCTAAAAATTACTTTTTATAAATATACCACAGTATCATAAATCTGTATATTTTTTCAGCATGAAATATGTTGGTGTATTGGTGGTTTCATTGGCATAGGTATTCCACTAATGAAGACCAAAATTTCTCTATGCTTTTTCATTTTGGGAAAATCATAGTCATATCCCTATCTTTCTCCAAATCTTCTGAAAAGGATTTAATTCATTTAAAAAGATATTAAGCTTCTACTATGGGACCTGGGGACTGGGAATACAAAGACAAAAAAAGGGATACAGTCCTTGCTCTCAGGAGGTTTGTAGTCTGATGGATATGTTGATGAGTACCAGGCCAAGGATCAGAAAGATTCATGTTTCTGAGTTCAAATATGGCCTCAGACACTTACTAGATGTATCTAGCCACTTAATCCCATTTGCCTCAGTTTCCTCAACTGAAAAATGAGCTGGAGAAGGAAAAGGCTAACCATTCTGGTATCTTTACCAAAAAAACCCAAATGGGGTCATAAAGACTCAGACATGACTGAAAAATGACTGAAAAACAACAAAATGAAAAATGTATGCCTATGACATAGGCACAAATAAATATCTTAGGGAGAATGTGTTAGGAACTAATGTAAACCAAGCCAGGGAAAATGTTATAGATACTTGAGGAGGGAAAAGGCACTTGCACCTGGGGTGGAGGTGGGGCAATGCCGGGTTCATAAAATAAATTTTTGAGGAAGTGGCATCTGACTTAGGCCTTAAAAGATAGGAGAAGATTAAAGACATGGGGATGGAAGAAGGAGGTGGGGAGTAGAGAGAGAGTCTATTTCAACCATAGGTACTGAGTAAATAATAGCATATCAAGGAAAACACAGGATAAGAACAGGGAACAAAGGTTGTTTAAAATGTGAAATATGTGAAAAGGACTAGCATGGAATAAAATTGAATGGGTACCTGGGAGTGAATGGGATTCGGCATTCCAGGAACAATTTATACTTTATTTGTTAGGCAGTAGGGAAATCCTAAAGTTTTTCAGGTAGAATAGTGGTGTGATCCTAAGAATGAATTTAAAGTATTATTCAGGGGCTGAGTCAAGATGGCAGATTAGAGACAGCAAGCCAAATGAACTTTCTCAACATTCACCTCCAAACAACTTTAAAATTACACCTCAAATAGAATTTTGGAGCAGCAGAACGAAAAAAAGGCTAGAGTGAGATATACTTCTAACCTAAGATAACTTAGGAGGTCAACAGTAGAGGTCTGGTAGAAAGCAGTCCTGAGTGAGACAGCAGCACCAGCAGCCATAGCAGCAGTGACTTCAGGAGCTCTCAGACCAGAGACATTAAGAGAGTCAAAGAACTGGTCAGAAAGAGATTACAGGGGACTCCTTGCTGGCACTGGGTTCAGCTGGTGCTGATTGGCAACTCTATTGCATACACAGACTTCTAGGTCACAGTTCTAGGGTGAAGAGGAATGCTAGTGCTTGTGGCTGCAAAGCAGCAGAGGTTCTTCCTAGGTAAAGACTAGAGCACAGTGAGCACAGGAGAGTAGTGACCACAACTTTCGCTGGATAACACCAACTTGGAAGCACTGAAAACCTGCAGACCCCCATACTATCTCTCAAAAAAGCAGCATAAAAAAGCCTGAAGCTTGAGATAATGCCTCCCCAACCCCAGGTGAGCAGAATCCTACTTTAACATAATGTTCAAAATCAAGGAATATGCTGAAAAAAATGAGCAAACAAGAAAAAAAAAGAACTTGACCATAAAAAAGCTACTATGGTGACAAGGAAGACCAAGACATAAACTCAGAAGACAAAAATGTGAAAACAGCTACAGGCAAAGCCTCAAAGAAAAATACTAATTGGATACAAACACAACAAGAATTCCTGGAAGAATTAAAGAAAGAGATGTGTGATAGAGGAAAAATTGAGAAAAGAAATGAGAGTGATGCAAGAAAAATATTAAAAGAGAATTTAGTGGCTTCACTAAAGACTCACCAAAAATACTGAAGAAACTAACACCTTAAAAATAGAATTGGCCTAATGGTAAAAAGAGGGACAAAAATTCAGAGAAGAAAATAATTCCTTAAAAAGTAGAAAAGGGCAAATAAGAAAGAAGGTACAAGAATTCACTGAAGAAAAGAACTCATTTGAAAGTAGAATTGGCCAAATGAGAAAAGAGCTACAAAATCCCAAAGAAAATAATTCCTTAAAAATTAGATTTAGGCGAGTGGAAGATATTGATTACATGACAAATAAAGAAACAATAAAACAAAGTCAAAAGAATGAAAAAATGGAAGAAAATGTGAAATGTCTCATTGGAAAAACAACTTACCTGGAATATATCAAGGAGAGATAATTGAAGAATTATTGGGCTCCTTGAAAGCCATGATCAAAAAAGGAGCAAAATAGATATCATATTTTAAGAAATTCTCAAGGAAAACTGCCCTGAAATCTTAGTCCAGAGGATAAAATAGAAACTGAAAGAATCTATGAATCACCTCCTGAAAGAGATCCTAAAATGTAAAGTCCAAAGAATATTATAGCTATATTCCAAAGCTCTCAGGTCAAGGAGAAAATATAGCAAGCAACCAGAAAGATATGATTCAAATATGGTGGAACCACAGAACCACACAAGATTTAGTGGTTCCTACATTAAAGGAGCTCACCCATTAAATGGAAACAGCAGAAAGGATTAGAAACCAGAATCCAACAATGTGTTGTTTACAAGAAACATACTCGAAACAGAAAGACACAAAATATTAAAATAAAGGACTAGAGCAGGATCTAATATGCTTCAGCTGAAATAGAAAAAAAAAGCCATAGATAGTAATCATGATCTCAGACAAAGAAAAAGCAAAAATAGACCTAATTAAAAGAGATAATCAGGAAAACTACATTTTGTAAAAGATAAATGATGAAGTAATATAAAAGATTTTTACAGTAAGCTTCTGTAATAAAGGCTTCATCTTTCAAATATAGAGAGCTGAGTTAAATTTATAAAAGTAACAGTCATTCTCCAATTGATAAGTGGTCGAGGGATACGAACAGGCAATTATCACGCAAAAAAACTCAAAGCTATATATAGTCATGTGAAAAAATGCTCTAAATCACTATTGATTAGAGATATGAAAATTAAAACAACTCAAGGTAGCACCTCACACATATACTAAATGACAATTGCCAGAGGACATTAGGGATAATAGTTACGTTAATGAACTGTTGGTGGAATAGTGAGTTAGTCCAGCCATTCTAGAGAACAATTTGGAACTATGCCCAAAGAGCTATAAAGTTATATTTTGACTCAATGATATCACTAGTAGGTCTGTATCCCAAAGAGGACAAAGAAAAAGGAAGATTACCTATCCATTCTAAAATATGTATAGCAGCTCTTTTGTGATGGCAAAGAATTGGAAATCAAAAAGATGCTCATCAATTGGGGAATGACTGAATAAGTTGTGGCATATGGTTATGACGAAGTACTACTGTGCTATAAGAAATGATGAGGAGGTTGGTTTCAGAAAAACAGGACAAGAGCTATATGAACTGATGCAAAGTGGAGTGAGAAGAACTGGGAGATCACTGTGCATAGTAACAGCAAGGTTGTAATCATGATCAACTGTGAAAGACTTGGGCACTCTAATCAATACAATGATCCAAGATAATTCCAAATGATTCTTGATGAATAACTGCTATCCACCTCCAAAGACAGAACTGCTGAATTCGGAGTGCAAACTGAAGTATAATTTTCTCACTTTCTTTATTTTTCTTGATTTTTTTGCAATATGGCAAAGGCGATTTCACATGCATAATTGAGATAATATTGCTTGCCTTCTCAGTGGGTGGGGAAGGGGTAGGACAGAATTTAGAAATCAAAATTAAAGAAGGAATATAAAAATAAATAAATGAAGAAATCTTTAAAGAAAAAATAATCACCACTTTGAAGAATGGATTAGAAAGGGAACTGATTTAAAGCAAGAAGACCTATCAAGAGGCTATTTCGCTAGTCTGGAAGGAAAGTGATGATTGCCTATATTAAAATGAACATAGTAGAAATGAATCAGAAGGAATGTCAGAGACATTATAGGAGCAGGAACAAAAAAAGCTTGGAAACTGATTACATATGTAGGATTAGGAGCATGAGAGCCAAAGATGACTCCAAGATTATGACCTTGGGTGACTGAGAAGATGGTGGTCCCAGAGGAAAAATTAAAGGAGAGGTAAGTTTTTGGTTTTGGATGTTTTTTTTGGTAGTAGGATACAAGATGTTAAGTTCTATTTCAGATATATTAAGTTTGAGCTGACGGCAGGCCATCTAGATGGAGATATTCAGCAAAGAGACCAAAGCTCTGGGAAATGGTTGGAAATGGACATATAAAAGTGTGCGTTTATGCCCAAAGAGGTATTAAACTACCTATACCCTTCAATCTAGCAATACCACTACTTGGTCCATTTCCAAAGACGATTAGGGGAAAAAGGAAAAGAACCTCTGTGTTCTAGAATGTTGATAACAGCTCTCTTTGTGGTGGCAAGGAACTGGAAATTATAGGGGAATCAACTGGGGAATGGCTGAATAAGTTGTGGTATAGAAATGTGATGAACTGTGCTATATAAAAAATCAGGAGCTCAATGATTTTAGAAAAAACATGGAAAGACTTGCACAAAATAATGAAGAGCAAAATGATCAGGATCAAGAGAACATTGTATATAGTAACAGCAACATTGTTTTAAGAACAACGTTGAGTGAATAATTTATTTTGACTATTGTAAATACCCAAATTAAATATAAAGGTCATATGAAGAAAGATGCTGTTTGCATCCAGAGAAAAAATGGTAAATAGAAATATGTATAGAATAATTATATATATATATATGTATATATATATACATATATACACCTATTTATATCTAATGCTAGGCATCTTTAGGATCGGGTAAGGGGAGGGAAAAAAAGAAAAAAGAAATTTACACGATAATTTTGTTGTATTTTAAAAGAATAGCAAGCTCTGCACAGTAGATTTGCAGTTTTGTGTACAATCATCTTTTTATTGTACTGTATTATGGAAATGCTTGTTTTATTCCATAAATTTAAAATTAAATTTTTAAAAAGTGTCATCTGTATAGAAGTATTATTAAAGCCGTGAAAGAGGATGAGATTATCAAGGGAAAGAGTATGGAAAGAAAAAACAACAGGGACTAGGAAAATACCTTGAGAGAACACCAACATTACAGACTGGAAGAAGTATAATCTAGCAAAAGAAAAAGAAAAGTCAGAGAGTTGAGGGAAAGATCATGAGAAACCAGTGTCGTGGAATCTAGGGAAGAAGAGAGTATCAATAATCAACAGATGGTTCACTCCATTAAATAGACCCCATCTGATGCCCTGATGGCCTTTTGCTGGATTTTTAATGTCTCAAGAGTCCTAATTCAGCCCTGGGCTGCCCATTTGTAATCTCTTTCTACTTATGATCAGCCTCTCTGTTTTTCTGGTTGTACATATCTTCAATGATATCTTTTGTCACTTTCTGGATAAGTCAGCATCAGTAACATGTTGCAATCAGTTGATGCCTACCTTGCATCTTTCCATCAATCTTTAGATTACATGTAATTTTGATTGTTCCAAGATGACTTGGCTTCATGTTTGACACATATATAGCAGTCCTACGAGAATATTTATGTTCAAAGGACAGCCTTCTGTGATCATGAATAGCTTAAAATGACTTAATGCCACAGTTTCCCAAAATGTAAAGTACAATCCCATTGTGGAGCCCAAGACTTTTGGTGGAGAAGAAGAGTATGAAGCAATAGCCAAAATTATTGGGTATTTTTAGTACAATTCCTGAATAAATAATTCACTATTTTTCAATGAAAATTAAGTTTAAATCAAAATCAACAAAAGCAAAACTAATATGGTGAATATGCTCCAATTGACAGTCAATAGGTAATCAGTCAATAAGCATTTATTAAATGCCTACTATGTGCCAAGCACTGACAATGAATGAAGTATGATGATTATTTAATAAGGTATGTATAATTAGTGCATGTCATATCTGAGAATGGGACTATTGTCACCATCAAATAGGAGATCTAAGTCCCACAAAGTTGTCCTTATGGGAGAATATAATTAGTGTAATGTATTATTTTATGAGTGTTATGTTTCCTATATTTGTTCATATCTTCTGGTAGATCTTTGCATCTTATATAGTTTCTGAAGTGAAGCAAATAAATCACTGTCCTGTACCTGATGCCCATATTACTGTATTTCCCCATTTATAAGATGCACCTTAATTTTGGGGCCCAAAATTTGAAAAAAAATGTATAACTCAAGTTTTATTCATCATAAAATTCATACAACTCCTCATCACTGTGAAAACTCCCATCCATTAGCTTGTTCGCATCTGTGTTTGATGACAAATCGCTATCTTCATATATTGCCTCGTCCTCAGTTCCATCTATGGCATTTGAAATGCCACACTTCTTAAATGACTTGACAACAATCTCTATCTTGATATTATCCCAGGATCTTTTCACCCAGGTACAAACTTCTCCTATAGTTGGTTTCTTCACTCTTGCCTCTCATGGCCTTCTTCTGCTGTTGTGTTTTCAGTAGGGTTTCTTCTTCCAGTAGCCAGCCTCAGATTGTTTCCTCAGTTGGAGGAGGACCAAAGTTACGTTCAGCAGCACGATTTCCATTCACTTTTGCAAACTGGATCACTTTTAACTTGAATTCAGCACTGTACAAAAATCTTTTCTGAGCCATTTCTGAGCAGAACGTGGCAAAATGTAACCTAATATGCCAGTAACAAATGAGAAACAATGAGCACAAAGACAACAAGTGGGAAACACAAGTAAAAAAATCTGCAACAGTGAGCGCAAAAACAAGCGCGAAGAAGCAGGAAATGCAAATAAAGAAATCTACGACCACTGTATAAGAGGCACCTAGTTTTCAGACCCCCAATTTTTTTAAAAAAAGGTGCATCTTATATCTGGGGAAATATGGTAAATATTGAATACTTTTACTAAAAGAGATTCCGTCACTCATATTTCAGAGAGACCCTAGACATGGGCCATTTCTGTTTTGTTTGAGAGATTTCTCTGGAGTGGCTCTGGTTTGGAGGCAGAAAAAGAGAAAGAATCAGACCTTCTCTTTGGGATTAGCATTCCTCACCCCCAAAGAATTTAGGGCTTTCTCTTCCCAGAGCTTGGTCCATGAGGGACACATTGAGTTCATGACACAGGTGAGTTGTGTCATTTTGCCGCTTGCTGCATTTGGATGGGGATGTGGAGTGTTCAAATTAAAAGTTAAAACAATCTTTGTGTGGAAGTTAAAAGTAGCATCATATATGTTGTATTTCTCAATATCTTTCATCTTGGTAAATAAAATACAATATTGTTTTCTCAAATGACTACAAAGTTTAAAAAACTGAAATAACTTAAGAATGGTTACAGAAAATTGCTTGAAATCCAAACAATGAAATTTAAATTTAGTTGTCTTGAATATTTTATTCTCTCTTGTTTTTTAAAGTGAAATGTTTAAATATAAGAACCCCCAGAGCAGTTAAAGCTAGTATAAGCAAAGACAACAGAGACAGTTTGAGTCACAGAAATGTAGAAACACAAAGTAAGAAGCCTAAGTTTAAAACAGTCATCTACTATATTTATCACTGGGTTCCATAAATACTCTTATTTATAGAGAGGAAAGTCTTTGCTTTGTACAAATGATTTAGCTTGAGATTGCATGAAACCCAAGAAATTAAAATGGCATCCTAGAAATGTACATGCAAAATATGTTGAGAAGATGAGTATTTTTCCAAAGAAAATCAGATGCTTTTAATAAGCAAAAGAGACAGTATGGTGTAAGGGATAGAGTTGACCTTAGAGTCAGGACCTTAGAGTCTGGTCCCACCTCTGACACACTATTTAAAGCAACTCTCTGAAACAAATGTTCTTAGTCATTTTTGTGTCATGGGTCTCTTTAGCAGCCTGGTAAAAACTACGCACACATTTTCAGAATAACATTTTTTTTCTTTTTAAAGTAATTGAAGGAGGTGTCCATTGTAATATATACCTGTGATCCCAGCTACAAGGGCATGTAAGGCTGGCAGATCCTTTGAACTCAGGAGTGCTGAGTGGGGCTATGCCAATGAGGTGTCTTTACTAAATTCAGCATTAATTTGGGGAACTCCTGGAAGCCATGACTCAACAAGATTTCTTAAGAAGGAGGGACCCAGATGAGAAACAGAGCAAGTCAAAGCTCCCATGCCAAACAGTAGTGGGATAGCCATTAGTTGGTGCTTCAATTCAAGCTACGATGAGATGGGAACACAATCTTTAAAAATAAAATAAAATAAAAAATTGAAGTAGATGCTGAATTTCGTCTAGATCATAGTAAAAAATACACTATTTTTTTTCCTAAAACAAGTTAAAGGACTCCCTGAAATCAATATCCCTTGGGCAGTGGTGGGATTCAGCCATTTCCCACTCGTTCCACAGAACCGGTACCTAATTTTAGGTTAAGTTTGGCCAACCGGTTGTTAGCAGGGGTGGTGCCTGCTCCTGCCACATCAGCAGCAGAAGCTATGTCTCGGCTTGGTCCCTGGAGAACGGGTGGTTAATTTATTTGAATCCCACCACTGCCCTTGGGGATATATGGACAACAGGTTAAGCACTTCTGCTGCAAGCTACGTTGTAGAGCAGATGCTAATCTGCCCTGCTAGAGAGAATTTACTTACTGGGAGCTCTCCATACTAATGTAATCACAGGGCTGATATACAATAATCATAGTATTAATAATATATATACGACTCAACTTTTTAAAAATGGCTCTGACATCATAAGCCTTGTTTGAATCTTATAAAATGACTTACAGAGTTTCTAAATGTAAAAATTTCATCTGATAAGAGGAATGTCACTTCTTAGAACCATTTGAATGGTTGAAACATGCTTGGCTTCATTGCATAAGCAATGAAGCTTTGGATTGTTCCACTTGTGATAATATAGTGGTACAGAAAATTGCCCATGTCTGAAGCCCTTTGCAATCAATTAATTGAGAAACTAAAATCATCCTATTTTGCATTGCAAAAGCATAAAGCAATATGTGTAGTCAAAGAAATTCATTTGATTACAGGTGTATGATATGTGGTTGAAATTAATGTTAGTGAAGATTTGTTACTTTGCAGACTTATTGATAGCAATGTCACATCAAGAGAAAATATAATTGATGGAATTTTTAATAAAAATGATATATGGGAGAATTGCATGAGACTTTGAACTGATGGAGTTCAATCAACGTCAAGGATAAAACACAGATCTATATAAATACTAATTAACAATATGGCTACTCCTTGTGCAATTTGGACACATTGCATGCTTCACAGACAGTCATTTGGATTGAGATTTCAAGCGTAGCGAGGAACTTCCCTTAATCTTAAAGGAGCATGCTATATGCATTTTTACATTGTTAATATTAACTTTTAAGAATTTTTAAAAATTTAATCCATTAAAAGAAAGGCTTTTATACAGCTAGGTGATAATATGAGAGCATATATTAGGACTCCTATAATTTTGCAAAACATTCTGGTTTTCTTGGGCCAAAGTACTTTACAGATTGAGCAGAATGAAGAAATTATTATTTATTTACTGATAATAATAATATGAAAAAATCATTTTATAATAAAAAATTTGCTCCTGAAACTTGAATATTTATTGAATATTTTTTAAAACTTGGGTAATCAAAATACATCAAGGCAAGTTCCTTAATTTTATACTCTAGAAAGATATGGTGACTGAATTTGTGAAAACATTTAGAGTTATAAAGAATAAATTTACAAAATAGCATTTTTTATGTTTCCTAATTTTAAAAGTATGTTCTCTGCAAACTAAATAGAAAAATCAGTTGACTAATCTACTGAAATATTCTCAATTTATTTCAAAGATCTATTTATCTCTAAATAGAAATCAATAAAGAACCCATTTGCCATGGACAGCCATCATACATTTGATCTTGCTTCCACTGAATAACAATGGTTAATAGACTTGTCATGTGATAGTTCATTGAAACTGGTGTTTGAACTGGAAAATTGCATTATGTTTTGTCTACCAATGAATAGAGTCCTCTGTTTTATCAAACAAAATGATACAAGGTTTACTGTTATTCATAAACATCTTATTTGTGTAAAGCAGGATTATCAGTTGTAGCTGTTATAAAGACAAAGTATTGATCCTGGTTAATAGTTGAAAAAGAATTATGAGTATCAATATCATCAATGACCACATTTTGAGAAAGTGCACTAAAAAACAAGCTCACCTACCACATTATATTATTATAACTGATGACATCAGAAAGGATTTCATCAGCAAATATTTATATATTCTTCTCTAGCATACACTTTTGATTCATCTCTGTGTGAATTTCTCTTCTAGGCCATAAAAACCTCTTCATCTTGGAAGCTCACTCCTTCCCTAGACTACTTCTCACATTAAAAGTACCCTATGCCCTGAGACTTCTCCCTCTGATTGGCTGGTTACTCCATTTTAAAGAGTCCGTTTTAATGGAGTTCCTCCATTTTAAAGATTGACCTCCCAAGCCCATCATATCTTCATTCTTCTCCAGTACTTCTAACTCATCTTGACAGGCACCTTCATTCCTTCTTCTACTTGCACATTTTTAGTTCCCTTGTTGTCTTCCTTCATTTGAAGGTAAGCTTCTTGAGGGCAGATTCTTTCCGCTGGCATTTGGATTCCCAGTGCTTAACACAGTACCTGGCACATAGTAAGTAAGCACTTAATAACTCCTTGTTGACTTGCTTTGATGTATGTTTAAGATTTTTGTGATAAAATTATAATAAATTCTAAATGTTATTTGAATAAATATGAGCTCAGAAAATTATTTAAGTAGATCATTTTATGAAAAGGGCAGGGATGACCATTTTTTCCTCAGGAGTATATCATTCTTTAAATTTAGAAACCACAGCCTTAAACAGTTTGGGTACAGTTTCCCAAATATCAGCCAGTTTTAATTGCTCTACTACTCTAGACATAGCTAATTATACTTCTGCAATGTTTGTTCAAGGCATGTATATGTACACTTCTAAACACACATATACATATATTACATATTCTTATCTGCGTATGCATATTACATATTCACGCAAGTAATAAGCATTTATTACCTACTATGTACTAGGTTCTATGCTAGGTGTTGAGTGTATGAAAATTAAAAATGAAACAATCCTGATCCTAAAGAGCCTCTATTCTTTGTGTTTATGTATGAATATGTACACTTGTTCTGTTGGATCAAATGCCTTTTTTAATTGATAAATTAGAAAAAGAGCCAGATCTAATAATATCTATACCTCTCATGCAGATGTGTAACCATAGAGATGTAATTTGGTTGAGAAAGCCTTCTGTGAATGTTTAACTTCTCTTCTTATGTTTTTGTCAAGCAGACCATTCTTGAACACAAAGACCATTCTCACCAAGGTTCTGTATAGATCAGGAATGTCTATGTGTTGCTAGTGTTTTCTCAACCACTTGTGGGAGAAGTAGAAGCATCATCAGTTGTCTTCCATTCTTTAAAAAAAAATTTCCCATTTGAAATTAAGTGCCTTTGAACTTGTCTCACTTCAAGCATGAGTTTCTTCTGTAGGTATTTGGTCAAATAAAATATTACTTAAAAAACAAGACATACAAACAAACTCACAAGCATATAAACAACAAAAAAAGAAAGCAAGGAAAATTTTAAAATCACAAAACCCTAAAAGGAGAAGAGATAATAAGTGATCACATACATATGTTCATATACTTCTATTACTTGCTGATTATCTTCAACCCAAAATATGTATGTATTAACTTAAATATAGATCTAACAATTATAAATATCCATAGAGTATGGGACTAAGTTGTACCTAGCTCTCTCTTCAGGAGGAAAGAAAGGTCAATGGTAATACACTATCATACCCAGACGTACTTGGCCTACACTCTATGCACCCATCCTTCCTGTCCAAGCTTGGAGTGTAGTTTTCCTAAGGGTCATTACTGAAAGCTGAGGTCTATCCCGCTACTATGGAAGGTAAAATGAGGATCTTTGCTGCATTTCCACTAACCTAGGTGGAGAAGAGGGACAAGTAGGATGGAGATCCATTGAGGTTAGGTCATCTCTCCTATTTCCAAGAGGGGTATTAGGCAAGAATTATATCTGTCACCACTCAAATATCTGTAGGCTATGGGTACTATAGGTTTACAACAAAAGCTCTATATGATCACTCTTAAGAGAGAAAGTACCCTATTTATTGTACTCACCAGCTTAGCTTCTTCCCACCAAAGGCTGAAAACACCAAAGACCATCACAAATAGCAATTGGGAGTCAACCTATTTATCAAAGCAAAAAACAGCAAACAGACATAGAAGTTTTATGGATTGGAATACAACAAAGAATACATAAGAGTAAATGAGCTCTTCAACTGAGTGAAATATAAGATCTCAATTCATACCTAGAAAGAGAATGATTTCACCCAGGGGAAGTGCACTCTCAGCAGTCTATAGAATTGTAAGCCTTATAGGTCAGGGAACATGATGGGACTAGCTCTCATAAATTACCCAAGGTTCTGAGCATTCCAGTCCACCATTTAATAGTTTCTATTCTCAACCATCTTCCTCTTGAAGAATGTCTTCAGCAATCTGAAGCAACATTTTGGGTTAGCATTCCCTCAGACAATCAGAAGTCAAAGCCCTTTATATATAAACAGGTTATAAGTCTGTCCCTCCGATAAACCACCCCAAGGCTGGGCAGAAGCAAGGCTATATATATATTGAACATGAATGTGTTTCTGTTACTGTTGTTTTTAATTACTTGTTTTCAGTATATCACATTAACCTTTTGGTTCTGATTTTTCTACCCTGAATCAATTCATATGTTTTCCCATATTTCTTTAGATTTTTTATTTTATTCTTTTTCATGAAAAATCATATGCTATTATATTTATGTAATACAGTTTTTTCAGCTATTTACCAACCTTCGAACCCTTAGTTTGTGTCCAAGTTTTTGCTCACATAAAGAGTCCTGCAAGGAATAGTTTTGTTTGGATCAAAAAAGACAATATATGAACAGCACTCACAAAACTTAAAGTACTATACAAATGTTAGTTACGATGTTAATGATGATGATAACGGGCCTATTTTGTTTTCCTTGTCAATAATGCCAAGGAGAGCGTAGTCCTAGTCATGAGACCATTAAGGAATAGAGCATTTACATTTTTTTGAAGAACCCATTATAAAAATATGTATTGCCTTCCAGAAAATGTTGCATTAATTCACAGCCTCCCCCTCCCCCATTAGAATAAGTGATCTGTTTTAGTTGGTTAAACTCGTTTGTTTCTTTAAAGAAATAAGTCAATAGCCTTATTTCTTTCATTTTCCATTTCAGTCAGGAGTTTCTTTAAACAGGTGGAGTTTTGGCTGCTGTAATGGCTATGTTCTCATCTTTATCCTTATTTCTAATCTGTTGTCTATGTTGACCTTTGCTCACTCTAGCTGATGATTTGACTGCGCATAGATGGTTGAGTCTGAAATGACTTATAAACAGTAATCTGCCATTTCCTCTTTAAAATATAATCCGTTTTTAAATTATATTGCTCAGTGCTTGCCATGCCCCATGTTTTCCAGTGCTTTTATTAAAAATGTTCAAAGTATACAAGTTCACCTCCTAGAATTCAGAGCTGGAAGAGACCTTAGAATGCATCAGGTTCAACCCCCTCACTTAACAGATGAGAATAATCAGGCCCTTAGAAGAAGATGGCCTTGCCCAGGGTCACAAAAGTAGACAAGTATTAGTAGAGACTGAATTTGAACCCAAATTTCTCTGGCTTAAAATCTAGCCTTCTCACTGCACTGCCTTCCCACACTGGGCTACCAGGTAGCCTAGAAGTCCCTATCCTTTTTCATTTTTCTACCCCAAATCATATTTTCTGAATTTTTTTAATATCCTTCCCTTTGTCTGCTTTCAAATTGAAGTATCAGCTTGAGACAGATTTCAACAAAAAATCACAAACTTAAAGGCAGACCTTCAGAACTGACTCTAAATTAATCCACAGGCCAGAAAAGTTTAATTTCCATCTGTTCCTGAGACTGAGAAGTATTTTCAAGGAAGAAATGTAAAGGAGGTAAGAAAATATCCTGATAAAGTAAATAATGAGAAATTCATTTTTCCTCAACTTTTTGAAGCAACAGTTGTCAAGACGAAGAAGCTCACAGGTATAATTATGAGACATTCTGGCCCAGGGGAGTAGGCCTTCCCTCCCTCACAAATAAACCTAACCTCTGGGCTCATATGGACTTAGTTCAGAGTTGGGCAGGGGTGGGGAATCTGCAGCCTCCAGGCCACATGTGGCCCTCTAGATCCTCAAGTGTGGCCCTTTGACTGAATCCGAACTTAACAGAACAAATCCCCTTAAAAAAAGGATTTGTTCTGTAAAACTTAGACTCAATCAAAAGGCTGCACCCAAGGCCTGGAGGCCACAGGTTCCCCACCTGGTCTTGGAGAAGCTAGCACTGCAAAAGAGACATGAGGCTCTTTCTCATTATCTCAGATTTATTACACTCAAATGCCCAAAAAGAAATATGGGGATATCGCTTAAATAAAACTTAGCTTTCACTCATGTTTAGCAGAAGGAGTACATACACATGTATATACAGGATAAACAGAAAGTATTTTAGAGAAAGAGGGTACTAGAAATCAAAAGGGTCAAGAAAAGCTTTATTTAAAAGATCATGCTTTCCCTATATTACCCTGTATTTATTCTCTATGTTCGTGTGTACATGTCTCTTCTGATAAAGTGTAAGCTCCCTGAAGGCAAGGACTGTTCATTTTTGTTTTTAATCTTATATTTTTTTCAATTAGAAAGCATTCACTTATTTTCCCTTCCATCTCCCCTGACTCACTAAAAAGAAATAAACAAACAAACAAATAGAGAATCCCTTTAGCACATGAACAGTCAAGCAAAACAAATTGCCACATTGTTTACATCCAAAAGTGAATTTCTTATTCTGTATCATCTCTTTGTCATGAGGTGGATAGCACTCTTCTTTATTCAATCTCTGGAATCATGGTAGATCACTGAGTTCATCAGAGTTCTTAAGTCTTTTAGGATTGTTTATTTGTGCAATACTGATTTTATAGTATCAATTGTTCTTTTGGTTCTGCTTGCTTCATTCTAGATCAATCCAGACAAGTCTTTCCAGGTATCTTTGAAATCATCTTTTCCCATGCTTCCTACAGTACAATAGTATTCTATTCTCATCTTTGTATTTCCAGCATCTAATACAGTGCGTGGCGGATATTAGCAACTTGATAAATGCTTGTTAAACCATTCATTGATTCTATGAGGCTTTATTTGTTAGCATCATTCTACTATTGAAGGAATAAACAGATGTATGGTATTAAAATAGAGCAGTAGATGGTTAAAGCTTTGCTCTTATAGATATTTTCATTTAATTAAAAGTGATACTGTCTTTTAGTCTTTTCCTCATAATTCATTAAAATGCTTTTTTAAAAAAAAACCTTCATATACATGTAGTTTAAAAAGGCAGGTAGTAAAGTGAACGGAGAGTTGGCCTTGACACCAAAAATCCCAGGGTTCAAGAACTGCTTCTGGCACACGTTGTCTATGTGATCCTGGGGTAGTTATATATAACTTGTCAGTGCTTAGGGCAACTCTCTAAGACTCTAAATTGCTACGAATATTCCAGTATGCATAGATAGAGAGAATATTTTCATCTGAGAGTTCCCTTTCTCAAAGAAATCACAGATCCAGTTCTTATCCCCTATGCAGGTGCAAATAAAGAGACAAGTAATGGAATCAGCTAAGGAAAATACATTGTGGTAGAAAGACATTCTTTGTATTCCATGATTGTCTCTCTCTTTGTGGTCAGCTTTGGTTCTTAGAAGAGAAGTTTTCTATCCTTAGTTCATCCTTGAAAAATGACTCTAAAACTTGTCGTGCTGGCGATCATTGCAAGGGATTTGCTGTCTTTTTTTAAAATTATTTTTCAGTTAATAAGCATTTATTTTTCTTTCTCCACTTCTCCACCCCACATTAAAAAGAAGAAATCCTAATAAAATATATGTGTGTGAATAGAGAGAGAAATTGTGTAAGAAAATAAATTTCCACATTGACTGTATTTTAAAATGTATGTCTAATTCTGAATACATCATATTTGTTTCAGGAAGCAGGTAGCATTCTTCATTGGTCCTCAGAAATCATGGTTGGCCTTTGTGTTGATCAGAGATCTTATCTTTTAAATGTATTCTTTTTACAGTGTTGTGGTTATTGTATGATTTGTTCTTCTACCTCTGTTCATTTCACCATTCATCAGTTCATGCAAGTCTTTCCAGGTTTCTCTAGAAGGGGTTTCATCCCCTAAATCATTTCTTATGTCTCCAAAATATTCCATTACATTAATATACCATTATTTGTTCAGTCATTCCTCAATTGATGGGCAACCTTTCTTGTTTTCCAGTTCTTTGCTGTCCCAAAAAGAGCTTCACTAAGAGAGGTTCACTTTCTAAAAGTTTCATGGCAGGCTTCTGTTGAGCCTCAGGGGCCCTGGGGCCAGTATAAGGTAAAAAAACACCAGCAGCATCCTGTAAGTAAAGTAGAGTACGTTGCCCAGTGTGCTTTTTATTGCTGACTCTGGCTCTCTGTAGAAATGCTGGATTCTCTCTTCTGTAAAAGTGATTCTACAGGAAACCCACAGGGAAATATCTGGATGTCCTACAGACACCCAGCTGTTTATACATGACCAGCATCCTGCCTTCCCGGCTACTCAATTTAATGAAAAGGAAGCAAATCAATCAAAGAGAAAGTACATCAACCATTTAAAAGTTTTCTTTTAATTTTTTTTTTCCAAAAATGTCTAGATTTTCCATTCACAGCTAAGGGTGAGAAACTTTCAAAATCATGCTGTAGTAGCAATAGTAGTAGTTAGATAGGCAGCATAGTGGCAGTCAGAGCATAAATCCACCTAATTAGCAATCACTCTTCCGAATTTCTCACAGTTCCACTGAAAACAAGGCCATTTTTAAAAGGTGAAGGCAATGATAGGGGGGAAAAAAGAACTTTGCATAAGGAATACAGAGAGGAAAGAAGATGAAAAACAAACCCAAATCAACTTCCTGAGACCAGTAACTGGTGGATGCCAATGTCATTAGTGAACAGTAATGAATCTGTCAGCACCAATGTGAAAGCTGAATGAGGAAAGACCAAAAATGGGCCAACGTGCTTTAAACCCTTCTACTACCACCAGTGACTGATTAGGGTAACTGCTGCAGTCTAGTTTTTGTTCCAAGTAATTTAGAATTCGGGAGCTAAAAATGAAAAGAGATTCTTAAAGTAAGACAGTAGATTCCACTGTCCCTTTGCAGCAATAATATCACCCCCATGGTCAGGTATTAAGTATTTCTTCCAGTTTGATTTACAGCTACATGCCTGCCCTGGTTGGCATAGAATTATATGGAATATACTTTTTACTAATGAGACATTAAGAGGGAGTGGACAGAGAGAAAGACTATCCTTGGAGGCAAGATGTGGATTCGGGTCCTCCCATTGACATTACTTTGTGAAGTTCATTGAACCCCTTAGTACTTCAGGCTACTCTCTCAGAGATTAAGTTATCAGACCTTCTTCAGAGGAGGGAGTTTTCAATGAAATCACAGCTGCAAAACAACATAAAACATCCCTTCATATAAAACTGCAGTCAGTTGTGGTTATAGACTATTTTACAATTTACAACCTCATGAGGTAGGCAGTATAGGCACTACTGTTATCCTAGTTTTATATATACATATATATATATATATATATTTAATCATCAGACAAGTATTACTCATTCATAATATTCCCTCTGGATGTCAGATCATTCACTATTGTCTCATTTGGCCTATTATGATATGTCATAGAAACATAGGACAACAGAATTTCAGACCTCGAGAAGAGAGATCATTTAGTAAAAACCCTCTCAATTTACAGATGAATAAATCAAGGCCCAGATTGGTATGTGGCTTGTTCAGTCAGTCAACTACTTAGTGGCATTGCCAGAACTGGAACCCAAGTGTTAAGAGCATTAAATGAGATAATATATGTAAAGTGCTTTGCAAACCTTTAAGCTCTCTCTCTCTATAGTTATAGAGAAATATATAACTATAGTTATATAGAAATATGTAACTATAGTTATAGAGAAATATTTAACTGTAGTTATATAGGAGTATATAACTATAGGTATATAGAAATATAGTTATAGTTATGTTACTACATATAAAACAGTAATACTATAATATAATAGTATAGTTAATATTACTATTACCTTTATTTTATAACTGAGGAAAATGAGATTTAGAGAAATTGAGTTGTTTTCCCATGAAAATATAATTATTTGGAGGAAGCTAGGTGGCACAGTGAGTAGAGCACCGGCCCTGGAGTCTAGAGGACCTGAGTTCAAATGTGGCCTCAGACACTTGACACATGTACTAGCTGTGTGACCTTGGGCAAGTCACTTAATCCCAATTGCCCTGCCAAAAAGATATATGTGTGTATATATCGAAAGCAGGATTTGAATTCACCCAGGCCTTCCTGGCTCTTAGTACAGCATACTGTCCATTAGATTATATTCATAAAGATTTTATACAGATATATGGGGTTAATGGTGGTTGCTTCTGTTTTCAGATGTTTTCCCTTTAGCCTTTTTCAGGTAATAATGGGTAACGATAACTTTCAGGGCTGGTGTCTAGTGCGGTGCTCCAGAAGACAGGCCTTGGCACAGTGTTGTTCACCTTGTTTTGCTAACAACTTGAAGGAAGCCTTAGAAAGTATGCTTGCCAAGTTAGCAGATGATATTAGTCTAGAAGGGAAAGCTAACAAGTGAAATGACAGAGTTTGGATCCTAAAAGATCTCAATAGATTTGAACAATGGGCTGAATCTAATAAAATGCAATTGAAGAAAGGATAAATATAAAGTTTAACACTTGGATTTCGGGAAATTAAATTTACAAGTACAGGAGAGAGGGAGGTCTAAGAAAAGCACATTTTATGCAAACAAAATCTCAGGATTTTAGTGGATTATGAACTCAATATGAGCTATCCCAGGTTATATTAATATAGGCAAAGTGTCAAGAATGAAGGAATTGATAGCACCCTTACCCTCTGCCTGGAAAGACTACATCTGAAATATTATTTTCAGTGCCAGATTCTAGGTTTTAGGATAAACAAACTGGACTCAGTTCAGAAGAAGGCATGTAAGACGGTGAAACAATAAAGTATGATAGTTGGTGAAATTGGGAATATTTGGCCTGAAGGAAAGAAAAAATAGGAAGAATATGAAAACAGTCTTCAATTGTTTCAAAGACAGTCTTGTAAAAGAGGAATTAGACTTGTGCTTGGCCTTAGAAGGTAGAAATTAGAGCAATAGCTAGAGATTCCAAAGGAGATTAACGCTCGATGTAAGAAAAATGCTTTTTATTATTTACAGTCATCCCATTGATAGTGGGTTAGTCCTCACTGGAGGTCATCAAGCAAACACTGGAGGATCACTTGTCTGCTATGTTGTAGAGACAATTCTTGTTCAGGTACAGGTTGGACTAACTTGCCTCTGAGATTATCCTAACTTTGTTATTCTGTGATTCCATGACAATATTGTCAATTTTTTTTTTTCTATTCAGTTGGTGACCTTACCTTTTTTAATATCCTGTGTCGTGAAAGTTAATTTCTGAATGCTTTCAAAATTATTGTTACCTCCAACATGGGTTTCTCCTGCTTATACCTGGTCAAACCAAGCTATGCTTCTTAACTTCATCTTATGTGGCATTTCCATTTCCTTATGAAACTTACCGTCTATTGAGATGTTAGAGCGCAAATGTTATGACTCAACCATCATCATCAATGACAATACATGGCCATAGAAACTAGAAAATCTGCTCTATATTGTGTCTATTTTTAGTATACCTTTCATTTTCGCCTATACAAAAATATCCTTGAATTATCTTTCTTAGCTGGGTCTCTGCCAACCTTTCTGCAAGCTCATTTCCCCCACCACCACTTTTCTCTGTTTTATGAGGTAATAGTGATCATAATCTTTAACCATCTTCCTCCATAGTAGTTTGCAAATGAGCCTCTACTGTAAGACTATTTCATTTGGTTACAGCGATTCTGTCCTTTGCAAGACAATATTTGCTGATTGACTCAGGTTCTGGATTCTTTAGGTCTCCTCTTTGTGGCAATTGTTTTATATCAGTTGAACTTCTCTGAGAAAAAGGTAATATTCCGCATCATATCTTTTCTACTATTTATTTCTAATTTTTCAAAATCAATATCTCACATAAATAGGTTGAGTTGGAGCTATTATAATTTCCACAATGTCTTCTCATCTTTATCTTTTCCTCCAAGTCTATTTTTTTGATCTCTGCTACAAGTAGTCAACAGTTTAATTACACACACACACACACACACACACACACACACACACACACATATACACATGCACACACATGAATTCTGAAATGACTTATCAGTCACCAATTATTTCCTTCCTCTTAAAACAGTCAGATTTATTTTTAAATTTTTCAGTGCTTGCCATGTATGGTATACATATAATACACACACACACACATACACACACACACACACACACACACACACACACACACACATATATATATATACATATATATATATATATGTATATATCTTTTCTTATGTAAGGAGAGTAAAAAGGAAGGTATTAGATGTGGTGAACTCCAGATAGCACCACAGAAAATTCAGTTAGCTAGTGCAATAATGAGACTTGCCAATGAAGGCCTAGTCTTAGCATGCATAGATTTGAGCTTTCTGGTGGGTTATACAGAGCATGAGCAGACATTCCCTGCCTTATTCCAACTGAACATGTGGAATTTTGGAAGTTTACAGTTATACATGGAGATGAGTGAATGATAATTTATGATGATAAAAAGTCTTCTAGTTGGTTGCAGAGCTAAAACAAGGACTCAGAAGTCTCTGAGGTGGAACTGAGTGTCCACACAAAAGGGACAACCCATCAATCTCTCAGTCCCTTTTTCTTCCTGGTAGAGAAAAAGGGAAGGACTTTTGGGATTTGGGGTGGTGTGGTGGGGGAGAGAGTAAGGTACCTTATCACCTATGAAGTTATGTTTCCATGAACACATGGAACTTTTGAATTATTTGTTTTTTATTAGTCCTTAATCTCAGGTGATTAGAGGGATGTTCTCACCACTATTAGGTGAACAGGGGAGTAGTCAAGAGACCATATGAGTTTAGAAGATCCATAAGAGCCATTAGAAGGCCCATTAGTTGGAAAAACCTATGTGATATAATGCTGAGTGAAGAGAGCAGAACCAGGAGAACATTATACACAACCACAGATATATGGATTCTGTGATGACTAACCTTGATAGACTTGGCTCTTCTCAGCCATACAAGGTGCAAAGACAACTCCAAAGGACTCATGATGGAGAGAGCTATCTACATCCAGAGAAAGAACTATGGAGTCTGAATGTAGATTGAGGCAAAATATTTGCTCTCCCTTTTTTTCTTTTGTTTTTTTTTTCTCCTCTTTTGTTATTGTTTTGTTTTTTTTTTTGGTTTTGTTTCTTCTTTCTTGTGATTCATTGCATTGGTCATAATTTTTCTTTACTACTTGACTATTGTGTAAATAAGTTTAATGCGAAGTTATATGTAGAAGATATATCGGATTCCATGCTGTCTCGAGGAGGGAGGCGGGAGGGGGGAGAAGAAAATCTAGAATTCAAAATCATGCAGAACTAAGTGTTGCTAACTAACATTAAAAATCTTAATTAAAAAAAATTCTTTTTTTCTAAAAAAAGAAAACAGAAAACTGGAGGGAACATTTTAATAGCTACTGTCTTTGATAAAGGCCTCATTTCTCAAATATACAGAGAATTGAGTCCAATTTATAAGAATACAAGTCATTCCTCAATTGATAAATGGTCAAAGGATATGAACAGGCAGTTTTCAGAGGAAGAAATTAAAGATATCTATAGGCATATGAAAAAATGCTCTAAATCACTATTGATTAGAGAAAGGCAGATCAAAACAACTCTTAGGAACCACATCTCACCTGTCAGATTGGCTAACATGACAAAACAGGAAAATCATAAATACTGGAGAGAATGTGGGGCAATTGGAAGATGAATGCATTGTTGGTGGAGTTGTAAACTGCTCCAACCATTCTGGAGAGCAATTTGGAACTTTGCCCAAAGGGCTATAAAAATGTGCATAACCCTTTGACCCAGTAATACCACTTCTAGGGCTGTATCCCAAAGAAATCATAAAAGTGGGAAAAAGGATCCATATGTTTAAAAATATTTATAGCAGCTCTTTTTGTGGTAGCAAAGAATTGGAAATCAAGGGGATACCCATCAATTGAGGAATGGCTAAACAAGTTGTGATATATGGATGTAATGGAATACTATTGTACTATAAGAAATGAGGAGCCAATGGACTTCATAATGACCTGGAAAGATTTATATGATCTGACGCTGAGTGAGGGGAGCAGAACCAGGAAAACATTATACACAATTACAGACACAAGCTATCTCTGATGACTAAGCTTGATAGACTTGGTTCTTCTCAGCAAGGCAAGGTTCTAAGACAACTCCAAAAGACTTATGATGGAAAAAGCCATTCATATCCAGAGAAAGAATTACGGAGCCTGAATGCAGATTGAAGCAAACTATTTGCTCCCTGTTTTTTTATTTGTTTGCTTCTGTTTTATTTCTTCTTTCTTTCTCGTGGTTCATTCCATTGGTTGTTGTTCTTTGCAACTTGACTATTGTGAAAATATCTTTAGTGTGAAGGTTTATGTAGAGCCTATATTGGATTGCATGCCATCTTGGGTGGGGAGGGGAGAGGGGGGAGAAAATCTTAAACTCAAAAACTTGAGGAACTGAATGTTGTAAACTAAAACTAAAAATTAATTAATTAATTAATCAATTAATTAAAAACAACTTAAATGACTATTAAAAAAGAGAAGGCCCATTAGTAACCAAAAGCAGTATATAGAGCAGTCATTCATCCTTTGTTCTCAAAAAGTACCAATGACATCAAAAGGCTGATATTTTGACTTGGGCATGAATTAGATATGCATGGTGCAGAGATGTGCAAAGTCGTCAGCCTCACTCTCTCCTCCAGAGTCATTGAAGTTCAGTAGCAAGACAAAGGTCAAGATGGTTGGTGATGGCCCAGGATGAAGTTGGTGGCCTTAGTTTTCTAAGTTAAGGTTTTCCCCAGGTCTCACCTTGTCTGAGATGATGCCCATTCAATAACTAAGGGCTGGGTAAGAGCTGAGACAAAAGACGGCTCAATTTATCATCACAAAGCTATCAGTTCAGGAGGGGAAAGTTTCTGGCCAGAAGAGAAGATTGTTGCTATTTACACTCTTTCTAAGCCATCAGACCCTAAATAATGAAGCACAGAACCTTCGGTTGAAGCTGTAAAACACAATGGGCTTTTAGGAGCCTGTCTTTTCACAGCTATATATCAAGAAATCAAAAATGAAAACTACCACACAGGACAAATTAAATTGCCCCATAAGTTGGCTGGGAACATGGCCAGGCAGCAAAAACGCACCCAGATTCAGTCTCAGACTCTGGAATCCTTCTTTGGTGACAAAGAAGACCAAAACATACAGCCAGAAGAACTCAACAAAGTCAAAGAGCCTACAACAAA